>JAACJT020000075.1:10100012-10118390 GCA_009936485.2 Gymnarchus niloticus
CCAGCACTCCAACAACACACAGTACATGCGAAGCAGGAGTGACAGCACTGACAGAACAGTTCATCCAAAGTCAATGATACTGATCCCCACCCATCTCTACACCCCGATTGTAAATTGATGTACAGAAACTATATGTTCAAAATAGAATACCACTGCTGTACATGTTGAGCATAATTAGTATTATTCAAGGTGTTTTTGCATTGTGCACAGTAAGGTGCTCTGGATCACGTTTTCAAATGGAGAGACTGTTTCAAAGTAATTTGCCTGAGCACTGAGTCAACTTAAAACACAAATGTAATAGTTTAGCAATACATACATAATTTGCAACAAATAACTGAAATTGTTAATTGGAATAATAAATTTGATATTCTAGTATTTCTACATATTCAGAAAATTTTGTTGTTGCTAAAAATAAAATGTCGATTTTCCATTTTTATTTAAAACTGATGTCTGAAATGATCATCGGTATTGTCACACTAATTATGATCAGAGCTCGAAGGTACAGTATTTATATGGTTTTACTGACACATTCATGCTTTGTCATTACCAAGTATTGTTTTTTGCTATTTTTATATACTATAGTAAACCAAAAATATTGGTGGGCAGGACAAGTTCATTAACACAATATGAAACAACACTGAGGTATAACAGTCAGTTGGACAGCAGTGTGTTGGAGGAGGCAGTCAGCTGATTGGGTTGAAGATCAGGTTTGGTGGCTCAGAAAATTGTACGTGGCGTGATCCAAAATGCATGTAACTGATACAAAATGACTACAACAAGAGAGCTTGCTGTCATTATAGCTGCTGAAAAATAAAACACTGGTGAAAATGACATGTATGGTTTAGAAGTATACTCATCAGGCTTGCAAATGATATGTATTTAAGTTTTTGATATTGAACACTGAAATAGAATTCAAAAGGATTTGTCATTAGTGATTCAGAACAGCCTGACTAACTGAATAATTGATTGATGTATGGATCGTAATTTTTAAAATAGCCTATATATTAAAATAGTGGCTTCAACAGACAATTTAGATGCAAAATTCTATTATAAATTCAGTTCTGATTAAACAGGTTATTTTTTTTAATGATAACTACACCCATGTAAGCAATGAAGCTCAAGAAATGTTCCAACATATAAACACATGACTTTATTACAATGATTTTCATGTGATGTACACTGACAAAGGAATATGGCTTGATGAATTTATTGTTACAAAGAACAAGACAAGATTTTTGCCCAAACTGGCATACACATCCTAAATAACCAAATATTGACTTGTAAAAATATGAAAACAATATGGTCAATTTCCACCCCCTGTTCATTTACAGTCATATTTTCCTAGACTGCACGGGACTGAATATACACTGGCGTTTCACATACTTTGTCACTCTGAGGACAAAATTTCAGAAATTCATATGTTTGGCTTGTGGTGGGAAATCCACAGAATTGGGGAGAACTTATAAAAACACACAAAGGTCCCCAACGCTACAGTGACACAACCACCATATCAGCTGAAGTCAATGGCAAATATTTATTATAATGGTGTTTGACAACCCTGCAAATGGTGAGATCTACATTACAAGTCATGTTAAATTGAAAATAAAAGAACAGTTATATGATTTTAAGAGACTTGGAGTTATTTTATTATCAGAATGTGTTTGGTCAGGGTTCTGTAAGCTGCAGTATATTGTTTACAGTCTCGTTGTGCAAAATTAATATGCTAATGAGTTTGGGTTTGTCTGAATGAGGTGACTGTTATGTTCAGTGCATGTTAAATGGCTGATTAGACAACCGCACTTGCAGACTGGGGTGATGAGAAGTTGTTCACATATTGTCTGATTTTTTTAAGCACGTAATGGGACTTGTTCTTTAAATTGCACTGGCTGCTTGGTAGTCTGGCCTGGCATTCGACTCATTATAAGAATGTAATGTGAAGCATGAATGTTTTTCATGCCCTCATAAAGACATTTTTCCATAGTGATGATCAAAGCAAGCCTGGGAAACAGCGTTGAATTTGTTTTAAAAGGCTTATTTTTCATACGCAAACTGATTTGCATTAACATAACAGCTTGTTGTTGTTCATCTGTTCAACTTTGTGCCACTCCATCAGCCAGTCCAGAAAGGTGTTAGCTGACAGAATAAACGTTTTGCGCCTACAGTAATTACCACTAATTTTCTAGCATGATTAACAGAAATTTAGCTGAAGGTTTTAACAGCTGATGCGGTCCTTTCTAAATTCTCTGTACAATGTAGCATCATGGCCAAAGACAGGCTGGTGTACATCTTCAGATTTGTTCCAAGAACTAACAAGACTTTTTGTTATTTCACCCTGTTCTCTGCTAGCTATTTCATTTTCATATCAGTAACAATGGCAGGCAACATTTTAAAAAATGTCGCAAACAGTCTTTATGTGCATTAAATTTATGCTTATCATATCATAGCACAAATACCAATATAAAAATTACTTTTGGCTTTGCTAAGACTAGATTGCATTTACATGGAGAGGGTTTGACAATCCACACTATACACTGGAAGGGTTGGTGGGAATATGAGGTTCTGAGTTGAGTGGACAATAGGGCATTCTTATCAAGGGAGCATTCGCCCCCATTCTTATAATTCACCCCAGCTGCTCCATTAGTTCGCTTAAATCTCTGGTGTGTACTGAAGGTCAGCCCATTGTCATTATTGTGCAGCTTACTCCTTCTTGTTTCACCATACGTTATTGCAGATACCCATAAGACACTCACTGGTGTAACTGGATATTGCTGTGCTGCTCTCAGAGATGATGCCAGTTGAGCTTCTGCGACTGTCAGTTTTGTCATTGGGAGCAACGTTACTGGTCATTGTCCAAGACAATTTAAAATAGAGCTGCATGGTGAAAAGTAGGTTTTGTTGTTCTTTTTTTTTTTTTGTAATGATCTAGCCATTAGGCAGGCAAGCTTGCATCTAAAGTTGTGTTTCACATGCATCATTTAAAAGCAGGCCGTTAAAAAGTCTTCCCTTTTTTCTCCCTCTCTGAGCTTCTGGTACTTTACCCCTCCCTGTTTCTCATGGTACATTAGCTACCTATCATGCTTCTTTCTTTGCCAATGTCCAGACCTCACCGGAGCAAACGATGCCTACATACTCATGTGATCTTTCTGTTTTTATACTCTTTCCTGCTCAAGTAATGACACCTGATCATGGTCCTTCTATATCCTGCTACCATGGTCCTCCTGCATTCAGTTGTCTTTGTATATTCAAGTGATTGTGGTCTTCCTTCCTGTGTTCACCTGAAAGTGGCCAACATTCCTTCATTCAAGTGGCAAAGTCCTTCCTTCCTGTATTCATCTGTTTGTGGTCTACCTTCCTATATTTAAGTGGTTAAGGCTTTCCTTCCTGTATTCATCTGATTGTGGCCTACCTTCTTATATTTAATTGGTCAACGCCTTCCTTCCCATATTCACCTGATTGTGGCCTACCATCTTATATTTAAGTGGTCAAGGCCTTCCTTCCTGTATTCACCTGCTTGTGGCCTACCTTACTGCATTTACCTGATAGTAATCTACCTTCCTATAATATACTAAGCATAGTCCTGTCTAGAGCCATTGTTAGGTCCCATCTCATCCCAACTACGTCTTTGGGCCCCAGCTTGCCTGATTCCTGGAGTTCCCTTGCCGGCTCTGACGGCTCTGGCTTTTATCATGGCATAGATGCGCTGTCCCTTTAAGACAGAGAGAGAATGGGAACGAGAGGAGGGAGTGAGAGAATGCATTAGTCTATCATGAGCTAATTTTTTTCCCCATCCTCAGTCCTGCCGAGAAGCTCGTCTGCACAAATACACTTGCATGCCGGCACGGACGCTAAAGACATACACATTTACGTACAAGTGGAGACACTTACCGTCGGTGTGGCTGGATCAGAGCCATCGCAGAGGAGAATCCAGGCCAGAAGGAGAGACAGACAGAAAGAAAGGGGAGGCAGATGGAATAAGGAGAAGAGCGAATAAGAGGAGACAGTCTGAGGAGAGTGTGGAAGGAGAAGAACAGGACAGCGTGAGAGGCAGGAGAAAAATAACATTATTACGCACAACACAAGAGATTCGTGTTGCAGAATGGGAAATGCACCATCCCAAGGCATGTCAACTCTATCTCCATGCATACGTTAGTAGCAAGGTATTTTTAATTTGCGTGTTTTCAACTGCTGCCTGTCATTTCACTGATATCGGGGTAGGGAGGTGGGGGATGGCTTGATGTATTGTTTGCTGCTCAAGTTTGATTTGATGCACATGCTTGTTTGTCCAGCGCCCGGAGTGCGGAGGGAAGAAGGTAGCGTGTGTGATGGTATGGATCCCCCATGTGCACTGGGCTTGGTAGGGTCTTGATACTGATGCGAGTCCGAGTGCTTTGATGTATGTATAAGGAGCTAAGTAAGGAAGCCTTTAACTTTAAGGAGATCTGGTACCAGGTTTGCTGGAGTTTGGGGGGTTATTATTTGGTTCAAGAAGTGAGCGTGGAGATGTGTGTGGAGGGGGGTGTTTGTCAGAGCACGAGGGAAACTGCACAGATCATGAAGTCGGCAGAGTGGACTTAAGGAAAGATGTTGAGAACTCCCTGAGGTACAGACTGTGGTGCTGAGACAGGATGTGTATGTGTGTGTGCAGTGCGGGGGACTAGGTGCATGGTACACAAGGGAAATGTGTGTGTGTGTGTGTGTGTAAAACAAAAGGTTTTCTTTTATATTAAATCTAAAAAACATACTGTATATGTCAAACTATATGTCCTGTTTTTAGAATGGCTGTACAGACTGTTTAGAATTGAAAGTATTTTTCTTTTCTCTAGTATCTTTGAAAGACTTTAAACACAGAGTGAAAAGTCTGAGCTTAGAGAACAGCACAGTTTTTACAGTCCGTAGAAAAAGCAGACCATTCTGTTACTGAGAAACAGACAGTCAGACACCAGAGAGCCCTGAGAAAGATGAGAGGACCTCCAACGGGGACATCACTGAAGAGGGCTGTTGTTGGATGGTGAGACAGATGGAGGAGGCCCAGAGAACAGAGGGATGCAAGGGGAAAAGATCACTCGCACAACAGGGCCAAAGAAAGAGAGACAGTAATGCTATCATCAGGGAGGAGTAGGCAACCTCTTCCCACAGGCACCCTGCACCTGTCACCCTGGGGATTGAAGGGTTGCCGTGGAGAAAACAAAACACCACCTGAGAGGCAGTGGATGAAGGACATATGTGTGAAGGCTGTTGTTTGGATAGGAGAAGAATTTAGACAGAGGAGCAAAAATATTATGCAGATAGATCATTAACATAATGAGCAAAAACCTCTGAAGAAGAGGTGTAAGGAACATTGCAACAACAGGATACTTTAATTGATTAAGTTTAACCTCTTTTAAATGCCAATAATAGTTGTAAATATATCCATCCGTCCGTCCGTATTCCATAAGCAGTAGAGGGTCATAGTGAGTGTGGAGCAATCCCAGAACACACAGAGCACATCCTGGATTAAACATAATCATAATCAAAATTCTTGAACCTATAGCATGAGTATCAAAAAATAACTGGACATTTCAAAGCATGTGTTTTAGGGAAGAGTATTATCATTCTTAAAATACTGTTTTCCCTGACAGTGTTTTCAAGTAGGAGTCATTTTTGTATGATAATGATCATTCAGAATATGTTTGCGCAAACTGAATTTAATGCAAAGTACTATCTGACAAACACCTGCAGGTCTTTAAGGAAGTTAAACTGGAGCCTCCACAGGGAGACAGTGATAAATGGGGCATTATGGGAGGAAAAAAAGTCACTGATTATGACTGAGAGACTGAGGCTGTTTCAGAATGCCTGTCTCCACTGGCTCTGTGGCAGCTGAATGCCCCTCCCATCTTTGGTGGGGAGAGGGGGTTGCTTACCCCCTCCCTGATAGAGGTTGATTACTTTGCAATCAGCCTCGACTCTCCCTCTTACCTCTTGAGCACAAACAGCAGTTTGAGTGTCTTTTTTGGAAAGAAGGCTGATCTGCTTTTCGCTGTCTTTGGTCATAACCTGTTCTGGCCACCATAGGCAGGTCTCACTGCCTGAGAGCGACCTTGCCATTCAGCAGAGCTGGCATGATGCGGCAATGACAGGGAGAGAAGATCACGTTAATTCCAATACATAAAGTCACAAATCTTTGTACAGGAGTTTTCTGCTGCAGTGCCAAGATCACCCTGCAGTGACATACCATTCCATCAGCATTAGGCTTACTTTGACGGATTGCCCCAATTTCAGTCATGACCGATTTATTCATAAGCACGTGGAAAATGCACACTGACACTTTGGAAGTGTGTTGAGCAACAGTATTGATTATGCAACATGAGGTATGCGTTCAGCTGTGTGGAATTTCTACTCCCTTTTGTTCACCCATACTGTTAGCGTCTTCATTAGCATGGACTTGTTTTAGGGAAGAACTAGGCAAAGAGCATAAATTTGGATTTCTGAACATTTTAAACTTTGTATTGTATCCATCTGTCTTCTAACCACTTATACTGGTCAGGAAGGTGGGTATTTTATGACTTCTAAAAATGTTTAGGAGGTTGCAGTCCTAAAACAAATGTTGACTTGCTTGACTTATATTTCATATTATGTGGGGATTGTGCACTCATGATTTTGTTTTTTCCATAGATTATATTTTGCCAGCAAGGACTGATGAAACCAAGAAAATGTGTGGGCAGGACTGATAGAAAACCAGTACAGAAATACAGTTCAGGTTGTTGTTATGCATGTCCGTAATCAGCACTGCATTAACAAATTAAAGGGCTGTTCTGGGTATTCAGGTAACTGGAAATAGGTTTTGGGGTTTAAGGTACATAACTGTTTTAACCATTTTATTGTAATGGTAAAGCCTCAGGAGGTTTATTAAGCTTGGCTCGATGGTTTAATATGGGTGTCACAGGGCAGAGGAGGGTCAGAGGTCAAGATGGTAATCTCTGTGCTTTAGATTCTGTGTGGGGAGGGCTTGAGGCACCTGTGTCATTACAGAGTCAGAATTGAAATGGCGTGCTTTTTTAGTGTGCGCACTGAGTTTATAAGTAAGATGATTTGTGTGTATCTGTGTACTGCTGAGTGCATTTACATTTCGGCGATCCTGTGTTATAATAAGTGGACATACATGCATGTATGTTGGTATTTTGTGTGGGATTGCGATTGTCTTTTGCATGTCTGTGCACTGCTGCAGTTTATTCTGAATGACTCCCCCAGCTGGCAGAGCCTGTGTTGTGAGGTGTGCTGGTGCTGAGATCTGATTGGCTGCTGATGTACAGCAGAGCATCAGCTTGGCTGGTTCTGAGTGAAATGAACCCGCTGGGAGGAGAAGAGCATCGAGGGGCAGGTGCAAATGCTCAGCACTGGCATGCATCGGATGCAATTGGAGCAGGCTGTAGAATCAGCTGCCCCTCTCTGTGCTTCCACCTTTTGTTAACTTGCTAAACTGGTGGCTGACTGTGATGTAAGGTCACCCCTAAAGGTGCCCACCCAAACACTGATGGCCATATGTGTCAGCCGTAAAAAGTCTGAAAAATGATTACTGCAACCGATTTTGTGAAAACCTTATTCTTTCTAATAGCCTTGTGTATGAGATAACCTCCCCGCCAACCGTACAGGCATAACGGATTGGTGTATGGTCTACCTGTGGTCTTTGCAGTTCCTCTGAAGAGATGCTGAGCCTCTGGGCTTCTCTGGAGGTAATGCCAATTCCCTTTGATTAGAGAACATCTTATGTTTCGGGGTCAGAGTGCTTTCATTGTTCCAGATCACTTTAAATTAATAAATCGGTTCTCTTCATTCACGGTTCAGTGGGTGAGGAAGTGCAGAGCTATGGGACATGTCTTTTATGTGGCAACAGTGTGAGCTGAAACACAGAGAGTTATTATTGGATTAAAACCCAGAACAAAGACTACTGCCATTATTATTCCTCATATTTGACGATATTTAATCCAGTAAACTGTATGTATAATATGGACACATCAGTTGTATTAGATCAGCAAGACTCTGACAGTGACTTAAGCCTTGACTTGAATAGTTTATTCCAGTTGATGTTTTTTGAATTTTTTCTAAATCCTAACATATTCAGCCTATTTCTGCTTAAGAATAAAATGTTTCATTATAGAAAATAATAGAAAAAAAAACCGTGAAAAAAAATTTAGCGTGGTATTGACTGGACGCAGACTGACTTACCACAGTACTGAGAGCACACAGGGCCTGACTGTTCCACATGCTGTGTGTTCTATTGTATTGCAGACTTCACTGCTTCTTCAGTGCTGTTCCTCACCTTCCCCATTGTTCCTGGGCAATACTGGCTGGCCTAATGATATCCAAACCCTGCTCCACTGAGAACATCTACCCAAGGGGCATTGCACTTGAGGCCCTGGGCTTTGGCACACATGTCTAGGGGAGACAGGCTGCTGTTTGTGTGTGATTAAAGCTCAACTTGGTTCTCTGAGTAGAGGCCCTCCAAGATCCTTCACCACTGTGGAGATTAATCCCCACCTTCGTTACCTTCCATAGCATCCAGAGTGGGGTCTGCACAGACAAAATATAAATTGAAACCCTGCACCATGCAAATGTTCTGAGATAGCACTCTGCTGTTATCATTTCTATAGTTTTTTCTTCAATCCAAATTCATTCAGTTTGACACATTTTGTATGCAATGCAGCATAATTTGCATGTAGTCTGAGAAAAAAATGCGAATGGCTTAATTCTTATGTTTTTGTGATCATTACAGTACCAATTCTAAGCTCCCATTCTTTATTAGATATAACTGTCAAGTCACATAACCATTGTCCTCTATATCTGGAATGTGCTGCAGGCTTTTATTTTTTGGACGAAAAAAACATATCTGCTAATAGTGAATAATTAACATTTGTTTGAACCAGCTGGTTTCCTGCTCACTGCAGGACTTTGTGTTTATATGTTTCTGGAAAAGTGCATGGGTAAATAGTGATACCATTGTTAGCCCTGTATGGAAGGAGAGATTAATAACATGATGACAGAGTGTGGAAAACAATTTAACAAAAATGAGAGCTCACCTATCAGGAAGACAGGCATGTCTGTGTCTGCTTTTGGGTACTTACTTGGATCCTCTTAAAGAAAACCCCAAATAATTGTAAATGATCCAGAAATAAGAGATGTTGGTGCTGTGAGTCTAACCTGGATGTTCATCTGTCATCCTGACACAGGCACTCTTACTATGGATCTTGCCAGCACTGGTATGATGCTTGCCTCTAGAAAGACTGCATGTTGTTCAGTACACTGCAGTTTAAATTTAGAAGCCCCCTGTGATGTTTTTGAAGGTAGAGGGAAGAAAACATCTTAGGCATGATTGAGTGTGCTGGATACTGGACAGAATTTTCTCGTGTCTCAAAGTGGGATTGTGTGCTTCAATGGGTCAAGTACAGCATGACTGACAGGCATGATCCTTATCATATTAGTTTTCTAAACCTGCTTTCCTAAACTACAGAGCCAGGGCCAATGCTGCGAGGAGTTAAAATAAGCTGTACACACTTTTAAGTGGATCCGTGGGAAGACAGATGATATATTATATTGACATAGAAGCTAGCATTGACTGTATTTTTCATTGGCATTTGATTGTGTTGAGAGATTACTGACAGATCGAAAACAGCAGTAATAAGCTAGATGAACGGGCACCAAGCAATGGACTTAAGGTAATATGAATATAATGCCATTGCTTATCTGGTAATCAGTTGCATCCTTACTAATTTACTGACAACTTGCTAGCAAACAGAAGCAAGGGGAAGTTGAAAGAACAGGCTCAGAAAAGTGACAACAAAGGAAACCGTGTGAAGCAATGAGACGATTTGTATTTTGGGAACCTGCCTTTGCTCAGCCTGTATCTCGGCCCGACTCACCGTTTGCCTCCTAGGCAATTACTATCGTATTGAACTGTTGACGGTGATTTATCAGTTTGTAAATTGCCAGTCAGCATCATGGAGACGAGCTGTGCTGCCTGATTAAATTTCTCCCCCACTCTCCCATCGCAGCATCGCACAGTTAACAGATGATATTCCAGTACACATCAATTATTAATCTTAGAAATAAATAAATATTTAAACATCCATTTAAAACATATCGAGGGAGAAATGTTTCCGATGGCATATAAATGAGGCTCACTCCTCAGTAAACTTTAAGAATTTGAACATATGTGGCATATCTTAGTTGCAGTGTGAAGACAGTTACTTGTGCCCACACCAAGTACCACGTTTCAACTTGACGGCAAAAACACACAAGCAACGCGATGCTTCGCTGGTTCTCTAGCCTGCCAGGCTTCGTCATTCCCGCCGCTTTCACTTCGCGGAGGTCAGTGAAGGCGTCAGCCTTTGGCTTAAGGGTATTGGGGGCTGTTGTGGTTCCATTTCTCATTTAAGAAGCATGGACATTTGGAGCTAAAACAATTTTCTCTATTATTTCTTAGACAGTGGTTCTTCAAGGATTTCTATGGTTTTTCATATTAGATAAAAATAACCGGTAAACTGTTTTTGAACTTTTTTTTTCCTCAGATTAATCGGCGTTACCTGTTATAACCTTTGCTGTATGTTTGGGCATCAAACATCTACAGCAGACTGATGATCATACGTGGGAGGCGAGGTATCTTTCTGCAAAAACAAGCAATTTGTTATTAGTTTTTAGAAACCGAATTGAGGTTGTTTTAATATTTAATGTTTTTTGCGTGTAATTTATTATTTTATGTATAAAAGTGCTATTGCACCAATGTTTGTGGAAACGGTGTATACCTGTACGCAGCTGGTATTTACCTCACTTGTCACAGTCTTATAAAACGGGCAAGGTTGGAATACACAGCATGGAATGGCGGTTGCCCATCTAAAGTTTTGTTTATGTTGCTTATCAACTTGCCATGCCCCAAAGTGTAGCTTAAAAACTGTACTTTGTACCCAATTTCACAACTGCTTATTTATGCTGTAGCATTCAGGTTAAGTACTAAAGGTGCATTGGGAATCCTGTAACAAGGGGGACGTAACACCTTAATGTCAACCCAGGTTTTTTTTTTTTTTTTTTTTTATCTGCGATTCTACCTTCAGCTGTGGATTTACTCATTATCGGTGCTGTTCCTATGTGAACGCCCTTGAACACATGGATCCCCCTGTTTTTGTCTGTTTCCTGTGCTTTACTACAATGCTGCTAGACTGGTCATTCCCAGATTCTCTGTAGTGTCTTTCTCAGTGGCTCTTGTTGTCCCGACAGCTGTCTTTTACCCAGCTCCGTCTACACTTTCTGAGCACAGAGCACCAGCTAGAAATAAGGTGTCATTCTTCTCATCCTTGTTGTCATATTTCTAGTTTCGTTCTATAGGCTATATGTCAGAATCAGTTTATGTGGTTCTAAGGGAAAAGCATCTTATATAAATTTTATTTGTAATATGCCTGTTTTCATTCTTTGCTGAACAGGACCGAAGAGGGACAACGTCTGTTTCCTGTTGCTATTACCAGCCTTGTTGAAGTGACTGTTTTTTTTTTTTTTTTTTTTTTAAACACCGGTAATGGCTGGGCAACCTGCTGTTCAAGCTTATTCAAGTACAGGGAGTGTTTGGGCTCAGACAAGGCAGGAGAAAACAGACAGGCAGAATAAATGGCGTGGAACAGTTAAGCATTTCTGCTCATTATGGCTCCATTCGTCAGGAATACTAATTACCTCAACACGTATTGCTAGCTCTCCTTTTGTCGTTCTATAATTGATAAGAACCTTTATTAACCTAATCCTTTAAAAATCTTTATTACCACATCTGTTTGTCTACCTGTTTAGCTACTGGCATATCAGCTTACCTATTTTTACCTTTTTTATTCAAGGAATCCTAACTTTATACATGAAAACTGAGGAAACTTCATTGAAAAACACAGTAAACATTCAAGGGCTTGGGTGTGCTACGTGGAGAATCGTGCTTCTAGGGTTTGGGCAACTGCCTTGGCGTTCACCAAGCCATCCACATACACCGTACAGAAAGTGTAAACGTTCAGGGCACTGGATGTTCCATGCAGTTGTGATAGCTGCCCTGAAGGCAGGGACACCCCTGTTCCTGCCACTCGCTCTTGGTATATTGAAGAACCCATTCCCACCAACTGTTCCCTGTGAAAACCACTTGATCCTCTGACATTGCTTTTGTTGCTATTTTTTTAAACTGTGAGAGCACAGACTGAACTGTAGCCCCCACATTTTCAACCACTTGCATTTTTGTTTTTCAGATCTGCCTTGTTGCCTTTGAAACTCTCTCTCAAAGACTTTATGTTCTGTCCACAAGACCAGAGACAGTATAACCATCCATATAATTAGCTGCAAAAATGCATAATAAAGGGAATAAAGCTGGGTCTGAGTACAGCCTGGATGGTTCCAGGCAGGTTGTAAGTTCTGCACTGCTGACGTGATGTCGGTCCTACGTTTGCTCTGGTTGCCTTTGAGTTTTTTTGATTTGAGAGATGGCGCAGGACAAAATGATTTCTGGCTTTCAGAAACGTGTATCAGAGAAGCATACTTTATTGTCCTTGTGTCCTGTGCCACATTCCCAAAGGTCATTCGAACAGCGGAAGTAAGAGACAGGCAGCAGTAGGTGAATTTTAGGGGGGCTTTACCCCTATAGCATGTTCTTTGCAACCCCCCCCCCACCAAAAAAAAACTGCTATATGTACAGTTTTGGTTAAAAGTTTACGTGCACTAATAATAAACTTCCATACTATGACAGTATCGGGCTTTCAGTGATTTCTGCAGCTGTTTATTTTCTGTGGAGAATGATTGTATAACATTCATCTTACAAAAAACAACCTTGCCACTCAAGTTTGTATTTATTGTTTCTTGAAACCAAAAAATGGTTAAAATTACACATACAGCACACCTAATACTTGTTTCAGTGTGCTTTAGCGCATTTCACCTCGATCAGACACTTTTGGTCGCTATCAACAAGCTTCTGACAGAATTTTGGTTGGATATTTGACTACTTTTCCTAGCAGAATTGTTAGAGTTCAGCCAGATTTGTTGGTTTTTTGGCACAGACCTGATTGAAGCAAAATATTTTTGATAGGGTTGAGGTCAGGACTTTGAGAAGAAGATTTTGAACTCTTACTGTTAGCCTGATTTAGCCATTCCAGAACCATACTTGATAGGTGTTTAGGGTTATTGTCCTGTTGGAACGAACGGTTGTGCCCAAGTTTCAACCGTTTCAACCTTTTAGCTGATGGTTTGAGGTTATGCTGAAGAATTCTGAGTTAATCCCCATCCATCATTATTCTGTCTACCTTGTGCATTGCACCAGTTCTAGAGCGTGATGCTACCACCACCATGCTTTAACAGTTGGCACAGTGTTCTTGGAGTTGAATGCCTCACCTTTTCTTCTCCAAACATATCCCTGATCGTTGTGGCCAAACAACTCAATCTTTGAGTCATCTGAGCATAAAATTTTCTTCCAGAAGGTGTCCATGTGATCAGCCACAACTTTAGTTGAGCTTGAAAGAGTTGATGTTGAAGCAGGGGCTACTTTCTTGGATGGCAGCCTCTTAGCCCAGGGTGATGTAAAAGTCGCTTGACTGTGGACTGTGTCACTGGTGTTCCACAGCTTCCAGTTCACGGTACACCTGTGCCTTGGTGGTTTTTGGATTACATCTCATCAACCTGATCAATTTCCTCTCAACTGAGGGCGATGGTTTGGATCTTCTTCCAGATCTTTGCAAAGTGACAACAGGACCAAATTACGTTACGGACCATTTGAAGTGGTGATCTTGGAGTCTGAAGTTATTTAAAAATGGCTCCAAGAGACATTTCTGGCTTGTGTAAGGCTATGATTTTATTTTTCAGATCTGCACTGAGTTCCCATTGTAATGTGTATTGGTCAATCCAATAAGTGCTGTCAAATGAGCAGTTTTTATTTTGCCATGAACTACCTACCAGCTGTAGTCAATCATAACCACTAACATAAAGTTAAGAGGCCTTCATACCAAGTTAAAAGACATTTTGGAACTTTCAGCACCAGTAAATTAGTAAGGTAAGTAGGTGTATGTCTATTTTTGACCTTGTATGTATAATTTTTTTGTAATTAAGATGAATGTTGTACAATCACTCTGCCACAGAAAAATATAAGTTGTAGAAATCATTAAAAGCCCAATGCTGCAATGACAAACATGACAGTATTGTATGTCATCAATTGTTTGAGCTTGTTACCGGCCCCCCAGAGTAATGGCTTAGCCCTAACCATAAGTGGCCCTGAGACAGGTAAACCGGGTGCCAACCAGGGGCACGGCAGGGGAGGGTTTGTCCAACATGACAGTTATGACCTTTGCTCCTGTAAAGGAAGGCCTAAGTAAGATGGTAGATAGACCTGGAAATACGTAGATCTCTGTACACTAAGAAATGATGGTGTTTTTTCCCTCTTAGACTGACAGCCATGATGTCTGTAGCTGCCCGCACCTGCAGAAATTAGATGAGGCCAGCAAGGCTTGTTGACCTCCCTGTTCTCATTCTCACCTCAAATATGTTTGGAGCAGTAGACAGATTATGATGGCATTACAAAAACAGCAAAAAAAAAAATCTGTAAATACACCTTGTTTGTTTATGCAAACAACTTTTTCCATAGTTGTTCATACAAGACTGGAATAGGGGTAACGTCTGACGGATGACTGTTGGGACCAAAGGCTCTTGGTGCTTCTCAAATCCCATCAGTCTGGACACCATGTGACTTCATGGGAAGCTTTCAACCTCACTGGACATGGTCTAGAAGAGGGCCTGTGCACCTAAAGAAGTCCAAATTTGGGACGTTTGATCTTGCATCCTCTCACAGCATTTGAGTGCAGTGGTATAAAATTCTCCTCTAGTAATTCTCTTCAACTTGGGCCAGGTATGCCGCTTAAAAGATTAATGAAGACCGGAATTAAACCCCCCCGTCTCCTGGGGGCAGTCGGCATTTCAGCTGTTTCATTATACAGCCTGTTTTTCTGCCGCGGAAATGGCCTTGCTCTCCTTGTATGTTCTGTCACCACATTGCCATTGCCAAGCCGATCAGATAGTTTTTGCTGCTTCTTTTTTGGGTTAAGACCTTTGTACCAGAAACACCTGACTCATTAGTTTAATCTTTGTTTTTTTTTATCACCAAGGCAGCATTCCTTAGATCAACCTTCCAAGTCAGTCACCAGCATGGCTATGCAGTGAGTGATGCCATTTTGCTTTTTGTGATAGTGTATTCCTGGAAAACTGACTGGCACTCTGTTCTCCACCCTCCTGGTCAGGTTTGTTTTGGGGGCGGGGGGAGGGGGGATTGGGACGTGGATATTGGATGGGGTTGATTAAACAGGAAAATGGAATCCATTGAGCATAAGTAATTATGAACTCTGCTACACATGCTGGGACAGGGGAAGGATTTAAGCTGAGCGATGACAAGGCATCTTTTAGCCTTGTAATTAGTGTAGGAGCCTATCACTGAACATGAAACATCTCCAGAAGGCCTGTCTGTAAGTCACACCTTTTCAACAGTAATTGCTGGTATGCTCGGGATTATTCTTCATTCTTCTGTGCCATTAGATGTTTTAAATGCCTGGATTTAGATTTTTAATTTTAGATTAATTTGGTTAAATCTTAGATGACTGGGTTTATAGCAGGATTACTGCCTAATTATAAAACTAAAGCATATTTTTTATAGTGTGCATCTGTTTTTAGTATACAAATGATTAATGTAATTATAATATAGAGCCAGGTTACTGGATAAATAAACTGGCTTTCAAAATAATCTTACACTTTTGTCAACAGGATGTTAATATTGTTTTTTGCAGATCTTTTTGAGTTTGACTTCAAGGGTAATGGTGCTGTTGACACCCTTTCACTTGACTTTGCGACCGTCTTGGGCTAATTGATCACTCTGGCAGACACCCTAAGAGGAGAGGCTTCCCAGTCCCCATAAAAAGCAGAGTCGTATTCCAAAAGAAGCAGTGGCTCATGCTAGGCGAGCCCAACTCGCACATACACCACTAGTGCCGAAGGGCGGTTCTGAGCAATTAATACATTGCATGGATGATGAATGCTCTCGATGCCCCAAGAAAGATATTGAAAGTGCTGAGCTGGGTTGTCCATTAGTTATCTCTGAAATCCCTCTTTGCAAGCAACAGGATAAATGGTCTTCCCAGTCTGAAGGATGGAAGTGCAAGCTCCGTGTGATTATGCGCTCAGGCGTAGGTTATAAATTTCACCTGAAACTCCAATCCTGTTTTGGGCAAAAGAACGAAAATGGTAAAGCTGTCTTGAACCCCTTGGTAATTTTTGGTGCCTTTTTGGGGCTTAACCATGGATACTGAGGGATGAGTTGATCCATTTTTTCCACCAGAACATTTGAGATTCCTCCATCTTGGTCTTTTCCCTCGCAGTAAAATGTACCATGGTTTATAAAGAAATGTCTAATTTGTTTTAGCTCGTTTAGGCATACCAGGATGCCAAGTAGCGGGTCTTCCACAGGAGCTGTGGAAATTAACTGCCTAACAGTTCATTACACTGAGGCATTCATGATTCTTAGATACTGCTGTTGTACACATTAGTTGCCTTTCGCACCATTTTTTTTTTTTTTTTTTTTTTTTACCGAGCATGAGCTAGTGTGAACTGAGCAGGCCCAGATGCTGTGGACCTGCACCAGGCCTGCCTTAAGGCTACTTGGGCTCTGATCTGTTGAGAATATCTGCCCAAGGGGCGCTGAACTTTGTTGCAGATGCCCAGAGGGGACTGGTTGCTGTTTGTGTTTGATTAGTTACAGCCTGGGGCTCTGGCTAAAGGCCCTCTGGAACCCTTTGCCACGGTGGAGTTTAGTCTGCATCCTTGTTACTTTCTGTAGCATCCAGAGTGGCAACTGTCATAGAGGAGCCACAGCTGTTCTTTGTTACTCTGTAATTAATAAGAAAACGTATGCTATTTGTTTATAACCAGTTCATTGTTAAAAATAATTTCTTCATGCACTGGCTCAGCATCAAAATATTTATTATTACAACATGTGCAAATTTGCACATTTTAATATGGTTATTTGTCTTCGCAAGCCAGTTTTTCTATGCTTACATCCCCCCAACACCTGCCTAGCATGTGACCTTGCCTCCATACGCACTACTTCTACTACCCTTGTTCCATAAAAGGGATTCTGATATTTCAATTTACCGCTTTCTGTCATTTTTTAAACAAATGCGACAGCCACTTTCATAACAAAGGACAAAAAATATATATATAAAAAAACAGTCCTCTCTTGTAGTATGCCTTTTTTTTTTCGCAATAAACATAAAAGGATAAGTTTGTGTAAGTAGATGATGATTGCTATTCTGTTATGTGCTATTTTTTGTTTCATAATAAACTGTTTAACGTGACCCTGATATCCCCTCTATAATTTACTGCTTATTTTATTATCTGCACTAATGTGCTTTGCCGCAGTCTTTGGTATGACATCACCATAGCATAGAAATGTGACCTGTTCTCTGTCAAAGACACTATACTTTAAAATGTATGTTGCATTATACTTCCACCAAAACAATAATGGTTCCCAGTGATCTTTCAAAATATTAAGCAAGTAGATGAATTGATAGGCTTTGTACTGGTACTGATTTTTAAGAACAAGGGTGATGTGTGCAATTGTAGTAACTAGAGAGGGATAAAATTGATTAGTGAGCAGCAGCATGGTGTCATTCCGGGAAAGTGCACTACGGATGCAATGTTTGCTCTGAGGGTGTTGATGGAGAAGTGTAGAAAAAATCAGAAGGAGCTGCATTGTGTCTTTGTGGACTTACAGAAAGAATATGATAGGGTACCTAGAAAGGAGTTGTGGTATTGTATGAGGAAGTCTGGAGTGGCAGAGAAGTATGTAAGAGTGGTACAGGATATGTATGAGGGCAGTGTGACAATGGTGAGGCCTGTGGTAGGAGTGACAGATGCGTTCAAGGTAGAGGTGGGATTACATCAAGGATCAGCTCTGAGCCCTTTGTTATTTGCCATGGTGATGGACAGGCTGACAGACGAGATCAGACAGGATCCCCCGTGGACCATGATATTTCCAGATGACATTGTGGTCTGTAATGACAGTAGGGAGCAGGTTGAGAAGACCCTGGAACAGTAGAGGTATGCTCTAGAAAGGAGAGGAATGAAGGTCAGTAGGACTAAGACAGATTACGTGTGTGAATGAGAGGGAGGACAGCAAAATGGTGAGGATGCAGGGAGTAGAGTTGGCGAAGGTTGATGAGTTGAAATATTTGGGGTCAACAGTTCAGAGCAACGGGGAGTGCGGAAAAGAGGTGAAGAAGAGAGTGCGGGCAGGGTGGAGTGGGTGGAGAAGAGTGTCAGGAGTGATTTGTGACAGACAGGTACCAGTAAGAGTGAAAGGGAAGG
>JAACJT020000075.1:10118490-10140876 GCA_009936485.2 Gymnarchus niloticus
AGAGGAAAAGAGGAAGGCCAAAGAGGTGGTTTATGAATGTGGTGAGAGAGGACATGCAGGTGGTTGGTGTGACAGAGTGGGATGCGGATGACAGGAGGAGATGGAGACTGTTGGTCTGCTGAGGCGACCCCTGATGGGAGCAGCCGAAAGAGAATGATGAGATGAATTGATAGGCTTCTTTTTGAGTGATAGTTTCACAACTGGATGAAAAATTATTGTGGTGAAGGGGTATTCTTTATATTGCTCCTTGTTGTTCTTTAAATTTCACATGGAAATATAATTAGGTTTTCAGAAAAATGCATTATTTTGAAATAAATGTCTGCTCTTTGCATTTTTGATTTGTTTTCCTTGACTGCTTGCTCAGTGTGGGGTCATGGTACACCTTGGCTGCGATGATGAATTCAGTTTGATTAATTTGATTGTGGCCGTATCATAAATATTATTCCTAGTGAAAAAAATGAGTAGGAGACTGGGTAACTGGATTGATTTGTATAATATTTAACACTTTCTTGGCAAATGGAGATCTAAGATCTTTACTGTGGTTCCACCAGTCTTTTTGTGATTCAGCATCACCACAGTTTGTTGGGAGGTTTCCATATCATATTTTCTTACTCAGGCATTTGAGGTGGTTATTGTGTCATTACTGTCTTCACTAGGCCAGTAAACAAAAGTAAACTTGTGTGACACATACGAAATCTCAGGTTTGCTAGCTTATGTTTATAGATTGATGACCAGCAAGGTTTAGCTTTGTTAGACTTAAAATGCAGTGATCCGCTTCGTAGTGTAAGGTAGTTACACGTGTGTTTGCATATTATGATCAGACAGCTAATGGCTTGTAGTAGGATGGTAACAAGAATGCTGTTTCATATCTGGCAGTTACACTGTGGCACTTTGCAATCCGGTTGTTACCTCATCCTTTAATACAGCACAAGTAAAACTTCTGAGGTCATGGTTGTAATTCATATATACACTTAGGACTACAAAAACTAATTAAAAGACATATACATGTAAAACTCCAAATAAAACACAGCTGTTTAAAAATAGGGATGCAAAATGGACTACTTTTTTTACCAAAATAAGGTTTATCTGCACAAGAAGTTTTCCTTAAATGAGTTATTTTAAGATAATGATTGGAGGACCAGTGTAGTCACGGTGGCTTGGTTCACAATACTATTGCCTGCTACTTCTGTGGTTTGAGGCTTGAGTCCTGCCCCAGCCTGGCATGTGTGGAGTTTGCTTGTTCCTCTCTGTGGTGTGGGTTTCAGGCTAAACAGTGTTTCTATCTTGTGAAGCCCCTGCCTTGTGCCCTGTTTCACCAGGGAAAGGCTTGTGGATAAACAGTTGGAAGATGGATGGAATTAGAGTAGCAGTGCTAATCTTTTTCATCTTTTTTGAGATTCATAATATGCAGAGAATATTACATTATTCATCTGCTTCAGAAAGTTATCAAAGTGTGTGTAGGTGGATATATTTATTCTAGTGGTGTACCTCCAACTGTGAGGTTATCTCGCAGAATCCCCCAGGGCTGTGAACATGTGATCCGCCGGCTGACTGTCTCCAAGGTGTTTCCTCCCGATGGCCCTTGGTTGTGGGTTAATGAAAGATGCTTCAGTTAATTAGTATACCTAATCATGGCCTAGCTCTGGTGTTGAGAATGGTGAATAACACACAGAGAAGGCTTTTGGAGCCACAGCTACTTGAATGCTGTAACACTGGGTGTGGGTTGAGATTTCAAGAAAGAGGTTTTGCTCACCCATAATGTCAAAATGGAGCACATTCCTCACCATGCAAGGCAATGATGGGTGGAGCGGGGGGATTCACAGTCATTATATTTTTTTGGATATGTAGGTGGGCGCTCCATATGCCATTGGCTGATTTACTACTGGGCCACACCAATTTCAGGCATTATAGGGCACAGGGCAGGGGAACACCCTGGACAGAATGCCAGTCTGTCATGGGGTATGAATGCTCCCAGTCAATCACAAACTATGGGCACACAATTCCTTTGTATATGTGAAATTCTTCATGGTGAAAAAATTTTCTTTGAAATAATTATGGCATAGGTATATGAGCAGCTATAGATAATGGTAGCTGCTGAAGTTGCTTTAATTCTTATATTCTTCTCTCCTTCATTTCATGATCTCCCAGCTTTTGTGCTCAGGTGGCTTGAAATATAGTATTGATTTTTTTGTCTGAAACAGTGAGTGTGTGTATGCGTGCGTCCGTGTGTGTGTGTGTGTGAGTGTGCGCGCCCATGCATTGTGTTCTGCTCTTTTATTTTGTCCAAATATTCTGTGCTGTAAACATTACCCTGGTAGATACTACACAGCTTGCCCAACCCCCATCAAATGTGTATGAATTCCCAAAGATGGCCCTTTGATCAATGTCCAGGGAGAAATAACTCTGAGCATGGATGAAATACCTCAACTTCTTGAAAATTTTGTGCATAAAAGATAATTTTGGTACCTAGGAGTATCCATTCCTGGACCACAACACTGTCATATCCCTTTGTTTTTAGTCAGTGCTTCAGCTAGTGGTGGTTCAGGTCAGACTGCAAATGCACCATGCACTGTGTTCTGCTGCTTCGCTGCATCTACATACAGCAGTCATTCCCCTCCTTCGACCAGAGTGTCTAATGGATCATGTGCATCCACAGCAGCAGAGACTTAATGCTTTAAAGTGGTAGTTGGAGTTCTGATCTGGAAGCCGTAGTTATGACCCAAGGGATTTTGATCTTAGTCTAGAAGAGATATGCTCTGTACCAAGGCCGAGTTGAGTAGCTAGAAAAGAGTAAGCAGTAACAGTCACTACTCAGAATAGGTCTTGACTTGACATGCAGAACAAACAAAATCCACAAATATGTTTTTTATACTTTAATAAAAATCATTGAGTGTAACAAACATACTCATTTGAAGGTTTCCCTATAACTGTATTGCTCTAAAACCTCTTAATAAAGGAACAAAATGGCAGCACAGGTATGGATGGTATATTGCAAATGCAAAATTCAACACATCCATGTGCAACTCAAGAAATGTGCAAATTGCACAATGACATTACTAAGCATTTAAGCATGAATGGCTCTACAGCTTTCTTAGCTGATAAATTATTTCTACGGGCCAACAAGGCATGACCCGTTTTACACAGAGACCCACAGCGATCGCGTGCATGAAACAGCTCCAAGGTCTCTTTGCCCCTCAGCTGTGGCTTTCCAAAACTTGATACCACCACACGTATACACTTCTCATGTCCCCTGGTGGATGCATGGGGACAAGGGGTGGAGCTTACAGCAGCACACTACCTGGAAGTTTGCTCTCCCCATTGCCAGCTTCGTTACTTCATTTCACCTTGAAATTTTCCTCCACCAAGCTTGTGAGGCTAGGGAATGCCATTGCATCTGTAGTGCACAGTATCTGCTATTCTAATACTTGTATTGCACATGCTGTTTTTCTGCTATGGAGATTAACGATATGGGCGAGGTCATTTGTGAGGAAAAAAAAAGTGATGATTTTTGTGTTAAGAGTTCACTTTTCTCCTATGATCTTAGATAGTGACAGTAAGAGCAGTTTACAGCTCCTTTGCTTTCTCAGTCCTTAATTCTGAACCCACTTGCGATTTGGCTTTTCTTTAAGTGTTCCTATCAATGGTTTGATGCAGGGGGATAAGACACTGTTTTAGTTTGAAACCCCTTTGCCTTTTCATGTGCTACAGTGGAGAGGCATGACCTCTGGTGTCTTGACCAGTGGTGGATAGCTGTTTTGATGATGGATTGTGAAGGTGCTGATTTCGGAATTCATGGCAGGTGGAACATGTTGAGGGTCCTGGCCTGAGATGTAACACTGAACCATAACATTCACTTACAGACACACTATCGTGTGATATTTGGTTGAAAGAAGAGATGTAACTGGATGAGAGTGGATCGGCAACCTAAGAACTCAGAGCCTCACCACTGTACCAGTAGATTTCAGATCATTCCTCTGCTATACATTTATGCATGTTTTACTCGCATTTTGATTTAGAAGACTTTCTTGCTTTATTTGTATGGGGAGTATAGATCTGCACCATTTCATTTAACAAATATGGAAAATGAAAGTAAGCCTCAGTGTAAAAGCCAACATATTAATAAAAAAAAAACAGTTTCTGAGTTTCTGTGAAAATGAAACAAACTGCCTTTAAAACCTGACAAATTGCTATGCAAACTGCAGTAACACTGTTAACATTAGTTTTTTCTATCATTGTCTGTTGCAGTGAATTGGATATCTCCCTACTGCCATTCAGCTGAGTTTCTCACCAGTTTAAACACTCCGCCTTTACCCCCGTGACAGACGTGTGTTGACCATGTGGGTATCTCACTGTCTGCTAATCGCTTTATTTATACTCAATCTACGATCTGACCCACAGTGTGAAAACAGATTTAAAGGTTGTGTAGGGGGATGTGGGAATAGGCATTATAAAACTGAAATGGTCCTCAACAGGCTGAGAAGGTCACATCCTGCTTTACCTCCTTCCTGAGGTCTCATCCTTGCTAAAGTCTGCAGAATTAAATCTCTAACACTCTCTTTAAATAATAATTTAAAAAAACCTCTCCAGACTAGTATACTGCTTATTCAACTTTATTCATTTAGGTTTCAGCTATGCCTTTTTAATATGCTTGAAGTACTGCTTGGACAAATGTGGCTTCAAAACCTGTGGTGGGTGGGAGTACAGAGTACTAATGCAATTAATACTGGGGCTATATGGGACTTAAAATCCCATTGCGAGTGGGAGTATCCTGAACTAACCTCTCACTGCTGGTGCTAAATGAGGCTTCAAAACCTGTGGTGGGTGGGAATGATGTGAACTATCCGATCATTGTTGGCAATATTTTGAAGCCTCATTTGTTCCATCACTAGACTGAAGTCACTGAAACTCCCGAATGTGCATTACTTAGGGTGTCTGTGTCTTTATGCCAAAGCATGTGCTTGTCCAAGCATGGTAATTTTCAGCACGTGATGTCTTGCTCATTCTTAAGTTGGCAACCCTGGTCTACTTTAATATCCAAAGCACACCTTTTAGACTGTCTGCAGCCTTGGCAAGACCTTCTAAGTGCTTGTCATGTGCTCCCCTTGGCAGTTATCTTTGTTACCTTCTGAGTCCTTGTACATGTGCGCCCTTTGGCACCCATCTTTGGTACATTCTAAGGGCTTGTCATGTGCTCCTTTTGGCAGCCATCTTTGGTATCATCTAAGTGCTTGTACATGTGTTCCCCTTGCCAGCCATCTTTTTTTCTGTTGTAAACAGTGTCACTCTGTGGAACAGATCTGTAGAGCAGATGAGTGAGGATGGCTTTAGTTCTAAAAAGCCGGTGTTCTTATTCCACATCTGACCCTTTATTAGAAATAAACATGTGTGTGTATTCTCACACAGATGACAAGTGGGAGTGTTCAGGGGTTGTAATACCGACACAGTCCTTTCTGAGGAATGTTAATCCTACCTGCCAGTGCCCGCCTGCTGTGTCACTGCAGCAGAGTCAGGTACTAGCCTGGGGTGGGGCACCTTCCTAAGGTGACCCGTTGTTGGCTGCAGGGAGCTGAGATTCTGGCCTGGTGCAGGGATAGGATAAGAAGGCCCAGGTGGTAGTGGGGGAAGCCTGCCAGCTAAGAGAAGAAAGGTTTGTCTTTATGGGTTGAACCTCTCTCAGGAGAATCCTCTTTCCTCTGAAATTCATGTAAATGTGTTTCAACAGGCTTATTTCTTTCATCGGCATTATAGATCTGTGGCCTTGACTGGCCGCAGGCCCTTCAGAGTTTTGCATCCATTCACACCCTCTTGCTTTAACAGGGCTTGGACTGGGCTGCATGTTTTCGAATAGCTTTGAAATCCCTTCCTTTACTTCCAAGTCACTTAAACTTATGTGGTGTTTGAAGAATATGAATGGGTGATTCTGACACTGCGGACCTTTAAAAAAATTGCTCACACTGCGTTTCAGCTTTTAGTCTTCTGAAGAAAAAAGAACAAATAGACGTCCCTGACACATCGGTGTGAGAATTCTGCGTTGCATGGTTTGATCCTTTACTTCATTGCTACTAACTCTTGACATTCATTGATGTAGCTGTGACATGTCAACAGGTGTTATTTGAACTCTCACTTCATTATCACCAGCTTTCATACCTGCCACAACCGTGCATGACTTTAAGCACTCATCTTATTACCAGTTTACGCAGCAGAATACTGATCATCTAAGATCATTAAGATGCCTGCTTATTATGTACTATTGAGCAGAACAATATTGTTTGAATCCCGTAATGGCCAGAAACTCCTCAAAACTTTGTTTTTTTTAATTGACTTCTTACTTTTAGCTTATATTAGAACAGCTTTTAAAATATACACTACTGTTCAAAAGTTTGGGCTCACTGAGAAATTTCCCTGTTTTTGAAAGAAAACAAGCTTTTTGTCTATTAAAATAACTTCAAACTGATCAGAAATACAATGTAGACATTGTTAATGTTGTAAATGACTATTGTAGTTGGAAACTATCATAGCTGCTTTTTAATAGAATATCTACATTGGTGTACAGAGGCCCATTATCAGAGCAATTAGTCCTGTGTGCCAGTGGAATGTTGTCTTTGCTAATGCAGGTTTATCATTTTAAAAGGCTAATTAACCATTAGAAAACCGTTTTTGCAATCATGTTAGCAAGGTCTCCTAGGCTGTAACTGCTGCAAATGGAGGATTCTTTGACGAAAGCAGTGTGAAGGACACAATTATTATTTCAATTAAACATCATTATTTCCAACTTTGGCAATGACTGTATTTCCTATTCATTTGACTATATTTCCTATTGAAACTCATTTTATGTATATAGCCATGGAAAACAAGGGAATTTCTAAGTAACCCCAAACTTTTGAATGGTAGTGTATGTTGAACTGATTTACATCAACTTACAATTAGTGAGTTTAACCTTTTTGTAATTTACGTAACCTTTTTGTGGACAATGAAAAATCAATCCCTTTATGTGTTTTCATTACAGTATCAGTCAGTTTGGTTTGGCATGTGATATGCCAGGCTCAACCATCCAGCATCTAACTGCTTATCATTGTCTGCATGGTGGAAGTTCAGAGTAATATACTTTTTATGTTATATTATACTAAATAAATTCACATGCATAAGTCATACAAAGTAATAAATACAATGTCTTTAAAATTATAAGTTGGGGTGGGATGTTTATTTTCGCTTTTTGTTGAGGAGTTTCCTTTTTTCCATAGCTACAGCAGGTTTTGAGCTAAGTCTTCCATTGACTCCTCTGGTAATCATTGATGTGTGCCACATATCTCCTTTCCCCGGAGGTATGGCAGAACATCAAAAGAGATCCAATCATCTGCTTTTCCACGTGCTCACTGGCCACGTCCAGCTTTTTGATCTCAGCATGTTGCAGTAAGGACAGGTGGGGCGATGGTAGGATGGGCTCTGCAGGCACTGCTCAGATCGGGAAGCCTGCTCACTGTTACACTGCAAGGATGTGCCTTGAATTACAGGCTGAAGAATCATTGAAAATGGTGCTGCACTGGCGTCCGCTTACCTATTCCGATGCTAACAGACCTTACTATGCTGGCTTGGCTGTATGCTGGACATGAAACACAAGTCAGTTTGAAGTTAGGAAAATCTTGTGCCAGAGTTGCAGGGGAGGGGACAGGGCATGGGGAACAAAAAAACATGGTACATTCTAAAACAATGATTATAACCCAAACCAGAATCCAAATCTTAACTAGCACTGCCCATTCTCCTTCAAAATGACAATGGAGTCTTTTGCATCATTGGAACCCTGTCTGTACTGCTATCAGTTTGTAAATTTAGATCATTGAGAAGAACTTTCTCATCACAGCTGTCCTGACAACAGCAATACACAGGTACCAGTGACCCGTGTTTGTCTTCTGTAGGGCCACTCTGACACCTTCTGTCCATGCTGTGAGCATTAGTGTGCCTTGCAGGTGCGTCTACGGGGAGATAGAGAGTACATCGGTATCCACTCAGTCATCAGAGGAGTTGGTGTCACACACTGTCATGCAGCCTATTTTTAATGCAGCAGTCACCGACACCAGGGGAGAGTGTCTTGGTCGCCGACTCCCTTTCATCATATCGTAGAAATGTTGTTTGTTTATTTATTTATTTATTTTCTTTTTGTCACCTGGCCTCTGACTGACAGGCTAAAATACCATAGGGTTGCGTCACAACAAGACATGGTAAGACAGAAGAAATACAACTGGCATTTGACAGACAGAGATAGAACATGAGTCGGAGAGCATGGGAGGAAAAAATCGGGGGAATTAACCGTGTGATTAAGGGTCCCTTTTCCATCATTTTCACCTATCACTACACTCCAATATAAAGAAGGTCATAGGCTTTTTTAACTGAAGCTGAACGGGCACAGACCAAGCAGAACTGAGTGCTGACTTTACTTGCCCAATTAAATAGTGATGACCTCTGAAGGTCTAAGCTTATCTCCATGCCAGACAGGACATGATGGTATGACGGGCTGCCAGTTGTCATTTGTGGTCAAACTCAACTTGTGGTCAGAAGTCCCAGGAGAGGCCGCGTCACTGTCCCCTTGGGTGAAACACTTAGCATGATTTCAGGGATGTATCTGGCGGGGAGCTGAATAATTGGCTGTGGATGAAAGGTTCTTCTGTGGACCGGTCACCACAGCTGCCCATTTAATAGGCAGTGAGATGAAGAATAGGTCATGAGTTCTCTTACGTTATTACAAATGGTTTTTCTGCCATGAAGCTTCTCTCCTAATTGTTGGATTGGGGGACAATATGTCTATGGATTGCGTCAAAAGGAATTAAGCTTCAAGCAAGGTGTAAATACTAGTGTCAAAGGCAGCTCATCAGATGGCAGTAGATTAGTGCAATTTCTACTTTTGTGATTTCTGGCACAAGTGAACTTGTCTGAGAATTGTGGCAGGAATGCATGTTGCACATAATGGCATGGAGTATGTAAATGAGCCCCGCCTGCATCAGGACTGCGCCATCTCCTCTTTGTAGAACACTGTTACACTGACGAATGGAGAAAAACACCTCTGGCTTGCTGGTGGTTAAGACTCTGTGGCAACTGATGCTGTCGTGGATTGCATGCTGAGAGCAGAGGCATGATGAAGAGCTCCCGGGGAATGTCCTGTGGAGAAATCAGTCTTCTGGAGGATTGAATTGATGGACAGCATCTTCTTATTCATCCTGGTGTGTTCTAAGCTGCCCATTAAATCAAGGGAAGGAGGAAGGAGCACTTAAAGGGAAAATTATGATCGCTGCTCTCCATGGACCCATTACATCGTGGGTGACTTTTGGCTACTAGTTCCCACCCACACATCCAGCGTCCCCCTGAACCGTGTGCCCAGATTGCATAATGCATTAAATAAGCAGAAGCAAGGCTGGAAATCCTAGGGCCCCTGACAGATGCTCACCCTGGGCCCCTACCCTCAGACTGCTAGCATATTCCGGGAACGCTATCCATGACTGGGCCTCTTGAATCATTCAGGGTTTCTGTCCTATTTACACTGCCCCTACCAACAAGGTCTTGCTTCCTATTGGGGAGAGTTCTGCGTTGATGCCAAGTGTTTCACTGTGTGAAAAAGTAGCTACTGGCAGCAAATTGCTATAATCGCTCTTGGTGTTCATCACTACCCCCCACCCCACCATGTGTCACGAACATGCCCGGTTATGTGCATCACATCATACTGGGAGAGACCTATCTTGTCATCCTCTAATATGTTCTGTGGGGCTGATACTGAATATCCATGTGAAAACGAAAGATGGTGCTACAACAGGGCGGTGTACCTATTTGTAGGAGACAAGACAATAATGATGTATACAATATGCTTGTGTCAGCTAGATTTTGCCTTTACCTCTGGCTCTCGCATGCTAAACTTCCCTCTCCTCGCTGTATGCACTGTGTTTCTGTGCAGCAGTGGTGGTAAGAAGAACAGGGTGCCACAATAGCAATGGGGAGAGGGGGTGATGGAGGAAATGAGTTATTACCTCTGGAAACCAAGCTGCCCCCCACCCAAACCACCAAAACCCTGCAGTCTGCTGAGCGGCGCAGAACACTGCGAGGTAGTGCCGCAAGGGCCGGATGTGTGCCAAAGAGGTTGCAGATAAAAGCAGGCTCGTTTGCAGCAGGTCCCAGCAAATGGAGGGGATTAGGCTTGTAGGGGCTACGATCCGTGTACACAAGCTCAGTCCCGTGTCTTTGGGATCCCCTTAAGGCCCTAGCATGCACTGTCAACATGGATGTCCATTTCTTTTGGTTTTGACTTTTGTGTGAGAAATGCCTTGTGACCGTGCTTCATGTTAAAAGCGCTATATAAATAAAATTGAATTGAAACACTGGTACTCAGGTGAATTTGAAGGGGAAGGCTCCATGGGCTGGTGTCAGCTTCTGGTTTATTGTGGCTGCAGATGACAGGCTTGCATCTTCATATAAGCAGGCTCACACAACTACTTTTGCTTGTTCCTGTGCTCCTTCCTTTGCTACCCCTTGCAGAAAAGGGGTAGCCCCTTTTTTTTCTTTCTGGCTCTGCAGTTTCAGAACGGGCCAGAAACATGGCTGCCTCACACATGATCCTGGACCATATCTGTGTTACACTGAAGTAGAGCTCACCACTCTCCCAACACTGCATGATGTCACCATATTTGCATTCAGGAGTAAATGCTTCTCTTCGGATTCTGGATTATTTTGCATGCTTTGTAAAACAACTTCAAGCAATTTAAAATTGCTTCAGTTTATGCAGATAGAGATCTTATGTATGTGTTTGTGAACTGACTGCAGAAAACGCTCAGAAAAACGATGGTCAGCACTGATGTTTACAGGAATCCTTACAGGAAATAATTTGTTTCTTAAATGGTTTTTTGTATAATTCTGTCTTGGGTTTGTATGTGGGTTATATATAATCTTCTGATATCATAATTTGGATCAAATTATGTTTTTTAAATCTCTGTAGATTTTAAGGCTGTAATTGCAAAGAGTTACTTGGAACACAGTTGGGTTGCTGTGCATTGTATCGAATAATTACCCCGGAATTAGAAGCCAAGTACCTGGGTTACACAGTGTAACATGGAGTTAATAGAACATGTATAACTGGGGCACACGCACACTCACACATATTTGTGTTTCTGACCTTGTGGAGGCCTTCCATTAATTTGTGTGCCTAACCCTAATTCTAGCAATGACGACCCTAATCCTTACTCATCCGTAACCTTAACCACAAGTAATCCAACAAAATGCAAGACTTTTGTCTCTTTTGGTTTTTTAATTACGTTCACAAATTTTAATAAAATTATCTTTCCATCGAACCCACCACCCAAAGGTGAGAGGTGACGGTGCTAGCAGTGAACCACCATGCTGTGGGTCATTCTTCCTGTGTTTTTAAAATCCACAGGAAGACAAGGCACTGGCTGGCCAGAGAGACATTAATAATTAACATTGCATTGACTTACATTAAAGGAGAGCATTCTGATGTAGATCTTATGCAGCTGAAACAGCAAATCTTAATTCAAGGGAGCTAAGCCATGTTATTACATGATTTAAGTTATTTGGGTGTGCTAATGATGTGATGTTAGAAACAATAGTAATAACTCAATCTTTTAATTAATTTATTCATTTCTATTAGCTTGCTTTGGGGCTGTTTTAGTCAATATTCAAGATCCTTAACCACAATGCCCCCTGCTGCCCTTTAGATGGAAAATCAAACAGCCAGCTGCACCACGGCACCAGCTAGGGCCCAGCAGCTCTGCCAAACTCCTGCCACCCCTGATTACCCTTAACCCTTGCCCTCCACTGGCATGGCTGCTCCTCTCAGCTCTGCCTTTCTGTAACATATGTTTATGAGAGCTGTCTCACCCCCCCAGGCTATTCTTTTTCTGCTGTTGCCATTGTTGCTGTCCTTGTGTATTCCCATTTCCCCCCGATTAACCTGTTTTGTTATGTGATGTGATGGGCTGTGTGCACCATGTGTTTCCATCTAACTCCCCCCTCCACTTCCCCTTGTTTTTCATACCCTGTGTTGCCAGAGGAATTCTGCTCGTATCGTTTTGCAAACTACCCCCTCTCCAACATCCCCATCCAGCCTCCTGCCTTTAGCTATTATCCGTTTTGCTTCTATTTTCCGTTTCCCAGTCTTTCCCATTGGCTGTCCCCACTGACGCTGTCCTTCACTTGCCCTTCCATCATGTTGCCAGGCTCTGGTCCAGCTGCCTCATGTCACAAAGGAGGAACAGGGGGCCACTGCTTGTGCTCAGCTGACTCCATTTTTTGTCAAACATTTCGACTTCTTTGAAAGATTGCTGGCGTTAACGATGCCGTTCTGGTGGTGGAAGATGACGAATGGTTAATTAGTAATGCTTGGAAAATCAGAGCTTTGTCCTTTATGAGACTATTCAACAGTATCTCTATTTCCCAGTTTTTAGACTGTAATGAAATTAGCAGGGCTGAAATCCCCCTCTGCCTGGGCTGGTGACATTGTGGCGTACTCTCAAGGACAGTGTTGTTCCTATTGCTTGGCAGATTCTTTCATCACTATTAAGTAGCATACACTGTTTTATACATTTTAGCTATTTAAATGGTGTGATATCCTGCGAATCAGGACAAGGCTACAATGGCCTGCCACCTCCTAAGACATCAGCCAGCCACCTACCTGTTGTTCACAAGTTCAGTTCTTTACATCCTGTGTTACCCCATGTAACCTCGTCTTTTTGGCCTCTTTGGACTCAACCACCCAATGAAGCATGACCCCGTTTGTTTAATGCTGTGCGCCTTCATGGGGAGAATGTACCAGGAACGAGGAGCAGTCAGGGCGATATGGCCGGTCGAAAGGAGGCGACTACTTATTAATGCGTTTAGTGGAGCATGACCGCAGAATAGGGAAGTGCTGTAAGCTTGACTTTGAAGCTGTTGGTGTCCCTGCTTCGAAAGGCTGAGAGGCCCCCGCATGTCGAAATGCATCGGGGCCCGGGCACACACTCAGGAGTAATCGCTGTGACAGCCAGAACGAATTGCCCCTCCCAGCCGGCTTCCGTGGGAAGGCTATGGGCAATATAGAGATGTTTGCCGCATGCGGCGTCTATTGAAAGCTGACCCTTCATTTTCTAAATGAGCCAGACCCCCCCCCCCCTCGATGTTTGGGCCGTAGGCGCAGTCGTTCTTTAATGCAGGCTGTTTGTGCAGCCACTTTCCTGCATTGGCTGTCATGACTCCCCCGTTACGAATCCTGCCGGATGGCAGCAGCGCCTGTTCACCAAGCTGAGAGCCCGCTCCCGGCCTGGCGCTTCTCTGCAGAACGACGTTGGCTTTTTATATTTGCATCTTCCTCCTCTCAACGTCTTTAACAACAGAAAAGGAGAGAGATGAGCAGGCTCAGCTGGGGAAGGATCTTGAGAATATTCGAGTTTTATTTGCTTTTTAAAGATATCAGTGCTAGTGGGATACATCGAGAAAAATCACTTCTTCCTTTTTAATAGGTTTTAGATTTGAGAACTGATTTAAATACGATATATATTTTTCTTTCCACAAACAACACTCACAAGACTGTCACCAAATGGGTTATTCTGTGTGGTCGACTGAACCAAAATTAAAATAGCTCTATAACTCCCCTTACTAAAATGGATTGTTGTCAGCTGTTTTCATTTTGGTAATTATGTAATAAAAAGTTCTATAACTAAAGCTCCTAAATTTAATCACAAAATTAAGGGTGTTTAGGTGCTAAATTTATCAAAATTTGAAGTTTGTCTAACTTCCATGGTGTGTGTGACTATGTCCTGTACAGTTATTAAGATGCATGTGTGCTGCAAAGCTTAGAGGTGAAGTGGGAGGGGACATATAAGGATGAATAATGAAATATGTTATAATTTATCTTTATTGGGAAATTTGTCAATTTTTGCATATCCCATGTTGCTCTCATTATACATGTGAGAGGAAGTTTTGCAGTCAGAGTACCAGTTCAGACACCATTTAACACTCCTGGAGCAATTCAGCTTAAGGGTCTTGCTCAAGGGCCAATGATAGATGCTCTGCCAGTTGTTGGATTTGAACCAGTAATATTTCAAACAAAGGCACCAGTTCCTAACCTACAGAGCCACCTACTGCCCCAAATTGCCTGACTATTCAGCAGCAATATAGGAAGGACTACTGCCTTTTCAGAAATGGTTGGTTAACAGTGCGTAACACTATGCCAGCTTTATTTTCTGATAATGTGGCATTAATAAAGTGTTAAAAATGAAACAAAGGTTGCAGAATGCCCAAAAATACTGATGGGATGCAGTATGACAAAAAACAATTTTGGGGTGAACACATTTTTTACTGCCTGAAGATTTAGGTCTCCATATTTAAGATGCTCTTATACCCTTTCACCGGCAACTCTGGCAAAAACCCAAATTCAACAATGGCTAAAGTGTATAGTGGTACGACTTATAGACTGATGTTCATAAATGTGTATCCCAGGCCTCCAAATTAATAAGAATTAAAGATGAAGTCATATTGCAGGTTTTTTAATTTAAATCGGCTCTGTTTTGGGGTTATGGTAGACTCAGAGTCTTGGTCAATATCCTAACTTGAAATTAAGCTATCAAGAGGATTAGTCCGTATTTGGTGTCGTACACCACAGGCTAGGGATTTGAGATTGGGGGAGAAACAATGGGGTAGCTAGGCTGACGGATGCAATTGGAATCCCAGCGACCTCGGGTGAGTTTTATCAGCCTTCTCCAGCCTGTCTCCCACCCTCCCTGTCTGTGTAATGGGGGAAGTGTCTGGGCCGAGGTGAGCAGGCCTCAGAGCAGGAGGCCCCAGCGATTTGGACACGTCTGCTTCCTACCACAAGTAGAAGAACGTTGCTCCTCTGTCCTACTTGCGGTTCCCACCAGCATCTGCACTGGGGAGATAAGGGGGCTACACAACGCTGCCTGGTTTTTCAGCCATGGTACAGTAATAACCGTAGCCACTTGCTAAACCCTCTAATTAATTCTGAAGGGAGACATCGGCTTCTCTGAAAAAACCCGGCCGTGGCTTTTTGATGGCAGCCGTACCCTTGTCCTGTTCCTCCAGCTTCCCAATAATTTTTAGAAATCACCCCATTGCCGCTTCACCCCAGCCTGTGGACATCTGTTGGCCGGATGTCCCTCACCTTTTTGAGAGTGTTTCTTTAGTCAGGCTGTACTAAACAGCATCAACCTCTGCTAATGTTCTTGTCTGATCCTGACAGATGTATTTTGCACGTCCCTCAGTGCCCCTTACGACAAATGCTGCTCAGGTTCAAAAAAAAAAAAATTAAGAAATTGTGAACCACAAACAAGATTAGGCCTGCTGTGTGAATCATCATGTTCCCCTGAAAACAGTAAGGAGACAAAAACAAATTATTCCACTCAACGGCGCACAGTGACACCAATCACTCAGATCAATATCTTGTTTTCTCTTGCTACGACGTTATCCTTGGAATCATACGTAATCTTCTAACTCAAGCCACGACAGCGATAAGAAAGAGGCACACTGTGACTGCCAATTAGTTACATAAAAATACTAATGTATGCGACTCGCAGTAATTAGTGCTGTTTAGCCATTCTTGGACTTTGCATCATATTTGTAATATTTTGCAATGCTAATTTACTTACATCCCAGACACTAGTGGAGCTGGGAAGAGAAAATCATTTATTAAAAGTCTTTGTTTCAGTCCTGCAGTGTTTTACTGTGGAACTGTTTTGGAAGAAATAGCTTAGTTTTCAATGAATCCATTTCTATATTTTGGATGCGTAACCACTGATCCAGTGTGCAAAGCATCTGTCACCGCAGCCTCCAGTAAAACTCAAATCCAAATCAGTTTTCTGTCCACAGCGCAAGTGAATTTTTATCTTTCCTGTGCTGATTTTGTCACTTCTGAGTTGTTTTTATGTTAAAATATTATTTTAAATTCCCTTTTTTTAGAGGACACTAATCCTTTGTTTTTTTGCTATGTTCCTGTGCTGTTTGATAGCTAGGAATATGGCGTATAATATAGATATAATACAAAAATCCTGACTTAAAAACATGGATATTGTTTTTAAATTGGGGAATGGTGTTCAGGGTGGCATGTTATGAACAATGTAATATCATACCACCAGGACTGTGAGGTTTAATCCTATGGTTTTGGAGTTTACATGTTCACATGGGTTTCCTTCTGCAGTCCCCAAAGATTTGGTTAGGTAAATTGGTGTCTCTAAATTGTAATGTAACATGTGACTGTGGTTGTTGGGTTGTCCCCTGTGAAACACTGGCATAACATCCAGTGTTGCCCTGCCTTGTTCCCTGAGTTTCCTGAGATTGGCTCCAGTGTCACTGCAACCCTTTACTAGATAAGTGGTGTGGGATTAATAAACAGAATATTTATATTGCTGTATACTTTACTGAAGCTGGCTGGTACATAGGCTGAGTATATCAGCAGATCGTTGGAGAGCAGATCTGGCAACTTCTGCGGAGTTGTAAATGTCATGCTCTTGCAGTAGGTACATAGCTCATTGCTGGAGCCATATGTGTGTGCTTACACTTCAGTCTCTTTCTGTCTGTATGTGATAGGGTCCCTGTTTGTTTCAGGTCACTCACACTCTCAGCAAAAAGCTATATCTGACTTTGTGTAGTGTTATATTCTCAAAAATATAGTGAACAATAGAGAGCAATATGACATTACGAATGATCAGTGCACAGGGATCCAAATGCATTTCAAAGACTATTTTATTGTTTTGGCCTCACACTCCATTTATGGATATTTGCTAGGCAGCATATGTCAAAAGTATCCTGACATGTAAGCGCATGCTTTCATTGGAGAAATCGGGCCAGCTGTTCACCCGGGGTTTGCTGCATGAGTGGCGGCTCCTGGGATGCAGGGAGGGGATGGGAGCTACACAAACCTCTAAGTGTTTCATCTGGGAAGTGAGGGCTTTGCAAAGGCCCATCCTTCATTTTCCCTGCACTGAAGCAATAACTTGGTCCTTAATTGTGTGCATGTCAATGCCATTGCTGTTTTCAGCTAACTTCAACCATATTCACACACAGAACAGGGAGTGGTAATTAAAACAGCTCCATAATTTAACATTTATTTGAGAGTTAGTGTGCAATATAATTTCTTTCAAAAATGCCATCATGTTTGTTTAGGAAGTTCATTTCAATTTCATGTTTTTAAGCTGAGCCAAAAGGTAGCTGCCATTTAGATACTGCTTTTGAATGCTACATTTTTCATGTTCGTGCACACAGGAGAGTAGAAAAATAGCATAACGATACTCACCAATCTTGTAGAGGACAATAAAGGTAGCACTAATACATATAAGTAACCTCTGGTCTTAAATACATCCAGCTTGGTTTAACATATCCACTTGTGGCCTCCTGACTGGATTGTGAGCTTCTGCCTTCCTGGGCTGACTTAACAGTTAACTTGTCCAGTCATACTGTCTCACAGACTGAAGCAGAAGGTAAGATTCCAGGCATAACTGAAAACAGTGCTGCCTACTTTGGGGAACACTTTTCACAGCAGTGTGAGGTGTTGAATGTGTTTCTGAGTCCTGCAGTGCTCCAGTTACTGAGTTGTGCTGGTGGGAAGAGTGGGGCTTGCTGTGACAGGACCTCTTACCTTCCTGTATGTCTGTTGTCTCTTGGTTTAAACAGTGGTCCGCATTTGGAAGGGATTTCCTGTTCAGGGAATGCCTCACAAGAAGGCGAGTCCTATCAGCCTTTGTGACCCAGAGCATAGCCTACTAATGGCCAATTAGGATCTGGCTGGGAGTTTGCATTCTGTGATTCTCTGTCCTTAGGCTGCAGCCCCTCTGGTTTTTGCCTTGGTGAAAGATCTTACTCAAGGCTCAGTGGTTCTGTGCAATGGAGACTGGGGTGATTAAGTTCCCAGGCTTTCACATACATTTTGGAAACTGAATATAGAATACATTAGTAGTTAATGGCTTAATTTTATTATTATTAACAGAATTCTGGGATTCTGCTAATTCATATTTTGAAATAACATGCAAAAGACAGTTACTCCAAAAAGTTCCATATAGTATGCTGTCAGAAAGTTGCAAAGGGGTTTGTGTTTCCTTTAATTACCAATAGTTCCACTTTTATATCTTGTGGACAAAAAAAATAACAGAAACAGTAAATAATTTCACTGTTGAGTTGTAATGTTATTTTGTTTTGTGTAATTCTATCTTTGTAAATCTTAAGTAGTAGAATGAAGTGTAATATACATTTCCAGATTTGATACATACTCATCAGAATGACAATTCAGTTCAGCTCAATATTTTTTTATTGTGCCTTTCACAAAACAATTGCCCTATGTCACTTAACATGAATGACAACACAAATAAGTCTCATTTTGCATATACACGGTCGTTGCTTTGCTGGTTCAGGTACTTGGGCACATAGATGTCCCACAGAACATGGGATTCACAGCGCCAGTGTTTAGATGTATTGCATATAAAGAGCACAAACAAACCTGTAGCACATACAGTGAACAAATGGGAGACAAGAACAGCAGGGAGGACCAGATATATAAAACAGTGTATTCAAGTCATAAATATTATGACCCACGTAAACAAACTGGAGCCAATACTTTGGTCATGTCAAATGAAGTTAATGGGCAATTTCAATGAATAAATTATGTACTGTATATCTCTGAATAATGGGGTGTCACCAACATTTTGTTGGGTGTCAATGCACCTTAATTACCATTATAGTGGATGTCACAGTCACGTTACTCTAAAACAGCAAAGCAACTTGGCAGTAGTGCTCTGCTGAAGCTTCACGGCATGTCCGGTTCCTACTATGATTTCAGATACTTTTCTGCTGTGGTAATTCTTTTGTACTTTTCCCACTCAATTGGACCAGGTGAGAGTGGGTTCACATGGAGAGCCGTAGGCCAGAATGAGTCCAAAGCTCATTATCCGAGCAAGTTGCTCAAATGGCCAGAACGTCTGCGATTTTCCTTTTTCCCCACTCACGTGGGGAGAAGGAGCTGGGCGTTGACGAGGGCCACTTCCTGTCAACATGGAAATGCTCAGGTTATTGTAATTGGTGGGCTGTGATAGGCATGCTGGGAATTGACAGTGGTGGGAACTGCCAGTGATGGAGAGCAGAAGCTATAAAAATATAATGACAGATAACTGTGGTTGCCTTACCCTGGGGCTTCCCATGCTGATAAAAGAAATAGCTATCTGCTGCAGGATGGATGGATGTGGATTTGGGGGGTGGAAGGCGGATGAGAGGAAATGAGCGTGAGGTCGTGTATGCAGGGTTGACTTTGAGATGGGGTAAATTCACTGAAGAGACTCCTGTAATCCTTCACTCTGCATCAGAATGACAGACTTGTGTCTTAATTAAGCATATTTATTTGGCTGGCTTTGAAGATGGGTATATATGTGTGTATGGGGGGGTTCCTCTGTGGACTGAAACGGTTGCCTGGCCTTGTGACACCCTCCATCTCCTGATGTGACAAATGGCCCTTGCCAGGCCTTCCTCATTCATCCAAGTTCTCTCTCCCTGCTTTTCCCCAAAACTCTACTCTGGCAAACTTGCTTTTCCTTCATGGTCTCATTGGTTGGAGCAGAGGTCATTTACTTTTATTTCTTTTTTAATAGCTGTAAGCAGAAACCATTTTGTACTGTCAAATATTTTTATTCTGCCATTAATTACCTTGCAAATATGAAGCGATTCTGAACTTGCACAACAGTTACACCATTTACTGGTTTACTTCATTTCATGCTTGGTTAGCAGTAGTGGCTGTGGTAGCTTAATTGCACAGGTTCAAAAATGACCCATTATGACTTCAAGAGGACTAATGAGTGGTGGGTTATGTGACTCAAAAAGCACCACTCACTGTGCCATCACCAACCTCCATGAAGCCATGGCATGTGAAGCCTCACACTATTTTGTAAAACTTTGTTCAGTATGAGCAACAATATTTAATAAATGAATAATGCTAAATTGTGGATCTGACACTAAATTTTGGATCTGTGCATTTCCATTCAAGAGGGACCTTGAATTGTTCCAGATAAACATGCGGCTTTATTAAAAAGGCACCTTGGATAGAAGTGGAATGATTCATACCTTTGAATATTTGGATTCTGTTTTTATAGGGTATTAAAAAGATCATGTTAATTATCATATGCTGCATAAACTGACAGAAAAGGAAAGACGTAATAGTGGTGGGGATGCAGAAAATATTAGGATAGAGCTCTGCTCTGGGGAGTGAGCATGGCTATAGAGTGCTGCTCGTTTTCCCCCCTACTGCAGTTTTTGCGGCCACTCTGTGGCAGAAAAAAAGACAAAACACAAAGAGCCTTAGACAGGGACCCTGTGGAGGAGCCAACCTTGGTGAGGTAACAAGCCACTTGGAAAAAATGAAGGAGGATATTAGTGTAGGTGCTCGTCACTGGGTCTGAGATCGATCGATCGATCGATCAATCACTCAAACTTTATTTATACAGCACTGTTTCAACCACAGGGTTTATAAAGTGCTTTACAGGCATTTTAAAAAGTAGAGAAATAACAAAGAAAAAAGAAATTGAGAAAGTATTAAAATAAAATGAAAAGCATGAAAGAGGTTAAAATTAAAAATGAAAAGTAAATATGAAAGAAAAAATATTAAATGATATATGTGTGTGGTTGATAAGGGGATTACTGGCACAGTGCAGGGCTCTGTGGGTTAGGTGCCCTTGCCCAGAAGCTCACAGGTTCAAATCCCACAGATGGCAAAAGTGCTGATATCACTGTTGAGCCATTAAGAAAAGCCATTAACTCCAAAACTGTTCCATGTATTCTGTGTCAGTGATGTTTCTGCCTCACTGTCTGTTGCTTTGGAGAAAAGCATCTGCTAAATACATGAATATGGTGACCTGCAGTCTTCCATACAACAAGAGAGAAGCAAAAAAACAGCCACACTTACAGTACTCCAACATACCAACATATGCCCTTAGAGAGTTCTTTATAAATGGCTAGTAATAGGACAAATGAGGCTTCAAAACCAATGGTGGGTGGGAGTATCCTGAACTAACCAGTTAATGCTGGCACTAAAGCAGACTGCAAATCCCGTGACAGGTTCGTGTATCCCAAACTAGCCGGCATTGATTGGTAATTCGGGATACTCCCACCCACCACAGGTTTTGAAACATCATTTGTCCCATTACTGCTTGGGAATAGCTATAGATTGTTGGAGCTCTGTAGTCAGTCTGAAAACCCACAAGATTGCCCACAAGGACTTGGATTAATCACAGCTGAAATTTCTGTTTTGTGTGCTTATTTATTTTTATTGCTTTATTTCAAAGTAGTTTCCATACTTAGTACAAAAATCATAAAAATCACAAAATTGATAGAGGATGGATTTTTATCCTGTTGTCAACCTGCATTTTTATAGCTTTCTTTAAGGTCACCCTTTAAGCAATCCGTTCATCAGTTCATTGAAAATTAGAACACAAATATGGTGGTTGCTGAGATTTGTGACCATATGAAGTGAAAAATAGATATAATTCAAATGTCAGGACACATTTACTTAGCTAACAGGCTAATGCAATGTTCCAGTTGAGTTTTGCTGGAACTTGCAGTTTAACATTGAAGTACATGCAGAACACTCAAAATCTCAAAAACACACAATGCTAATTAAATCCTGAAAGGATGGAGAGTGTAAAGAATGGCAGGATGGTTTCATGACTTGAATGAAGCTGGTGATAAGCGCATATGGTTCTTCATCATTAAAGAAAGGATGGTTGAGCCCTTCCAAGCATTCCTGAATAGGGACACAGCAGGGACCAGAACCCATCCAATGCAGCATAAACACATAGCAGGGAAGCAGCCTGGATGGACTGCCTCTCTATGACGGGACATATACAATACATGCACACACCACAGTCAATTTAGAGACCCCCTTTCACCAAACTACACATTTAAATGAGGAAATCCATAGGAAGAGCATGCAAACATTAAAGGGACAGAGCAGACATGCAGACATTTGAGCCCCCAATCTTGGTGAGGTGTGAGATAGCAATACTATCAGCTGACCCACTGTACATTTGTTATCACTGCAAATCACTGGACAGATACAAAAGACAAGTTAGAGCAATCAAGTTGGAATCATTGAACTGTTGTTCTAGCGAGAAAACTGCTCCTATTGTCTTCCTGTCATTTTAGTAGCCAATTACTCCCCTTCCTGTCATTCTAGCAGACACATTGCCCCTACTCGTCTTCCTGTCATTCTAGCAGACACATTTCTCCTACTCTCCTTCCTGTCATTCTAGCAGACACACTGCTCCTCCTCTTCTTCCTGTCATTGTAGTCGACACACTGCTCCTACTCCTACTCCTGTGGTTCTAGCAGACACAATGCTCCTACTCCTACTCCTGTGGTTCTAGCAGACACAAT
>JAACJT020000075.1:10140976-10185855 GCA_009936485.2 Gymnarchus niloticus
CTACTCCTGTGGTTCTAGCAGACACAATGCTCCTACTCCTACTCCTGTGGTTCTAGCAGACACAATGCTCCTACTCCCATTCCTTTCATTCTAGCAGCCATAATGCTCCTACTTTTCTTTGTGTGATTCTTGGAGACGCACTGCTCTCACTCTTCTTCCTGTGGTTCTAGCAAACACAAAGCTCCTACTCTCCTTCTTTTTCCCGCAGCTCTATACTTGTTTATGCGTCATTTCTTTAACAGACTATTTATACATTTGCCATATCATATTTTCAGGATGCCAGTTATCTAATAAATATGCCAAAATCTTTCTCTTTTTATGGTTTTATAAGGACAAGCAAATTAATCCTTCATTACTGAACATGTCTTTGTCCACTGTAATGTGTCATCAGACATCAGTAACACTGTTGATATTTTCTCAGGATTATTTTATTATTTGAGGATCCCCAAAGGCTGATTACGTTATGTTGACTGTTTGCAGTTGTAATTTAACTGCCTCCATCAAGATTTTGGCAATGGGACTAGAATAGTGGCAGGGAAACATCTCACCTTCCTCTGCGTTTGAGCTCTGCTTTCTGCTGTGTTTAGTAAAGCTGGATAACCTAAAGGAATGTACAATTAGGAAAAGGATGGAAAACATGCATAGTATATGTCACGGCAAAAAGAACCTTGGGGAATAAATGCCTATCAAATTGTTAATTTTTAATTTTTTTTTTCTTTTTTTAACTTTGATAAAAATCAAATGCCACTGGCAGAAGAATTACTCAAATGATCAGCATCAATCCAAAAGCTGTTGCAGATCTAATAATTCCATGGTATCTTAATTGACTGTATAATTAACTGGTTACTTCATTACCCAAAAACACTAATCTGTAGTCAGCACTCTGCCTAAACCAGCTGTCATGATGACATGAGGCAAATCTGGCTGTCATGGTATTGTGATGTCACACTGGCAGCCGTGGTGATGTGAGATTACAGTGGCAACCATAGTCATGTGAACCCAGTCTGGCTGCCGTGGCTATGTATGTCAGTCTGGATACTGGTGGTGATGTGAGAATGGTGATGTGTGGTGATGTAAAAATTGGTTGTTGATTCTCATTCTTCTTCTTCTTTGCTAATTTGCATAATTCCGTGGCCCCTATCCAATCAAAATGCTAATTTTGTGCGTTATATATTCATACATTTAATATCTTCTGTGTGTTACACTGCCATACCAGCGCTATGTGAGTAGACCCTCTAATCATGGTTGCATTTATTATTTTTAGGGGTTCAAGCACACAGTGCTGAAACCGTATTGTTTTTATTTTTGTTGTTCTTCTTATTATTTATTATTACAAGTTTTTCTGCCTTAAAATGCAATGCCCAGCAAAGCCTGTAAGGCCCAGCAATACCCAATTTGGCCAAACGGTGCCCATATCTACCCACTACTCAGCCTTTTTGCCCATATCTCTTGACCTGTGCCACCTGCAGTCAAAATTATTTTTTCCCCATGCTCCATGGGTTATTCCCCATTAAAAAGTGAATCATGGCATCTTGTTCCGCCTACTTAGATTTTTTGCAAATTTTTTTACGAACTAGATCAAAATTTTTCAACCGGTCTGGACAAAAGTGGTATGGCTGGAATCAGGATACATGGTCGAAATTTATCCCAAAAATCCTGTTTGCCGTAGGATACCTACTTTTCACCAATTTCGAATAAACAGCAATAACTCGGGTATGCTTCAACCAAATTCCTCCTACATCCAGGAGGTCACTGTGAGGGTGTGCACCACACATCCATACATCATTTGTCTATACATCCTTCTGTCATCCAGCTGCATATGCTGCCTTTGTGCCACATAAAGCCACTCATCAATACATTCCATTCATCCATGCATCTGCTTATACTAATAACACAGTCAGATTGAACTTTCAGGCATGTTCCTCTGTGTGCTTACATTGGCTCATTCTGTGATGTTATTATTTATTATTATTATCATAGAAAAAGTGAGTCAGCTCTATCTCGACTGTAAGACTTGCTTAACTTGTTGATAATTATAAATGTGTTTTTAGGGCCCCAAAGTCGTCCCTGTGAGAGGCACAGCCTTGACCTTATTATACATGGTCTCCACACTCTTTGATGTAAGGCTATCTTTGGTACATATAAGACGTTGGTAACCTGTGTCTGTGACAAAGTGCAACTGAGGATGGCCCAATCTCACCTATGCTCCCTAGAGAAGGAGCCATGTTAATGCTGCGTAGGAAATTTAGTATGTCATAGGAAAGCCAACTTTAAAAATGTGGATGTTTTTTAATAGTTTTTGCATATAAGTGTTCAAGGTCATAGAGGTTCATCCATCAGGATGTTTGAGGACGTATGTGACACACTGACTCTGGCAGCTAGAGCCACCACTGAGATGGGAGTAATGAGTAGTAGGGTGAGGGGTGGTGGTGGAAAAACAGACAGCAAGGGACACACAAGCAGGCAGTAAGACATGAGAGACAATGTGAAGAACTAGCAGATTTCTATATCTGTGCCTTGGCTTTCCTGACCAGCATGCTTCCTCCTTTGGTCTCACTTTTAAGTGTTCTTCTCTGTCAGTCAGATTTTCTGTTGCATTGTACGCATTAATCATCTCTTTTCTTTCTTCCCGGCTCCTATTCAGCTGTCATTTGCCCAGCAGTTTCCCTGCTAACTCCGACTTCACTTAGGGTCCCTTTTACAGTCCCCCCCCAATCTCCCTCTGCCAATTCCCCAGTCAGTGTCAGAGCTGTGGGAGTGAGAGGTGGATGCATGGACTATGGCTGTGTTCAAGAGGAAAGGGGCTTTGAACCGTGCTGAAGAGTGAGGTGCGAATGAAGTGGTGCCTCACTGTTGTTTGTCTTTCCTGTTCTGATCCATTAATTTATATTTTCCTGTCCTCACTCGTGCCACAGTCTTCATTTCTCATCCCCTCAATGTTGGAATTTCGCTTCCATGCTGTGTCATTTGGTTCTGACACGTGATGTCCTTTGTGGTGGCAGCACTGGTGTGTAAATGTGTGTGTGTGTGTGTGTGTGTGTGTGCGTATGTGCCAGTCTCCATCTGTTTTTTCACTAACAGAAAAGGCTGTGCTTTGACACGTTTCTTGTCTGTGGGTCAGCTGGTTCCACCGCTAAATACTCCCTCCTTCCTGTGTCACATCTCGATGGAGGAGCTGTTTCCGCATTCATGGGTGAGCTGGAACAGACGTGAGTCTGTGTATTGGCCTCCCATCAAGCTCTGTCTTCCTGATCGTCTCCCACAGCCATGCTGTTGGGGCCAGGTGTCCTGGTGCACACATAACTTCCTATGCCAGGTGGCCTGTTAGCACAGCTGGTACCTTTACAAGATGCCCGGTTTATGCCTTTGGACCCGCGCAGTTTTTCAGATGAAGCATCAGCAAGCACAGACAGGAGTGGATCTTGGAACCCACTGAGTGCGTGGGAGCGCATATCTGCCACCAAAGCACGAGCAGAGGGCAGTCTCAATGTCAGCCTGTTCTTTGTATGTCGGCCTTGGTGCCACTGAAGTGCACCTCAGAGGAATATGGGAAGGTTTGTGAGTTTAATCATGTGAGAGGACCTACCAGGTTGAACTAGGCTTTCAAAGTTCTGCTTCTCCTTAAGCACCCATATCCCTCCCTTTTCGTGCTCTCTTCTTGATAAAACTCAGCGACATTAGCAGGTGAGCTGCGAAGGCGGGCGCTGAGTCGGACCAGCTGACACAGACAGGTGGGCCCGTCTGTTTGCACATTAGCACTAATTAAATCGGCCTGGTCCTTCAGTCCCACAGCCAGTCAGCCGAGGTGATGCTTTTTTTTTTTCTGCTGAGCTTTAATATGCGTTTAACTCGGATGGGCTGGCTGCAGAGATTTGAGTAACCGTGGTGACACACCAGCAGAGGTGATTTCCTCCTGAAGCTGGTGTTCCTAGTCAGCTGGGATGCAATTCCAGAGAGGTATGTATCGTGAGCGCCTGCCTGTTCTGGATGGTGAGTGGGAAACAGAAAATTAGCTGCATTATAACCCCATTAACTGTCCTTGTGCCTCTCCTACTCGTGCTTCCTACAAAGTGATTCATCAGTCAGGGACGCAGACATCTATGTGCCAAATCCTGGACTTAACTGAGTCTGTATTTCTCTTTTAATAAGTTAGGGGGTTTGTGTGTTTGTGCTATCTTAGGTTGTTAGAGCTTGGGGAAAGACGGTTCACCCCCAGGCCAAAAAGCTGGACTGTACTTGGAGAAATTAAGATGAAATGGAATTCACAAAATGAAAAACTTGTGTCCCTTTTCCTCAGTCTCTTCAGTACACCTCAAAGAAACAGGTGTGTTATCCCTTTCTTTTTTAATAGAAGATGAAAAAGTTTATTATTATATTATTACTGATCAATGGACTAAATTTTGCCTGATGAGCTAAAACTTATTTTAAGAACTTAGACAAACATTTATCATAGAAAATATATAATCGATCGATGTAGTTGCCTCACTCCTTCAGCGATGAGGGTTCAAATCCCACCTCCTCTGTGTGTGTGTGGAGCCTGCACATCCACTGTATGTTACTGCCAGGTGCTCAGGTTTCCTCCTGTGGTCCACAAACATTCAGTTTGGTTAACTGGCATCTCTAAATTGCTTGTAGAGTGTGTATGTATGCATGTGCCCTGTGTTGGCCTGGCACGCATACAGAATGTATACAACCTTTTGCCCTATGCTACCTGGGGTAGACTCCAGGCTCTCCCCCCAGTAACCTTGACCAAATGCCCAAGTAATTCACCCTGCAAATTACATTAGTATTTGCTCCATACAGTACATTATATAGTATATGTATAATAAATGGAGTACACTTTAGTAAATGTAATACTGGTGTGTATCGCGTGTAAGAATATATGGTAACCTCAGTACTTTCTACCAATAATTTTGTTTAACACTTTAAATACAAAAATGTTGTTTGGTGTTTAGCAGAAGCTGCTTTTGAAGCAGGGGTCTGTGTCTCTCGAGTGGCCACCAGATGGGTTACTGTACACTTAACCCCAGCAAGTGTGATTTTGGTCATTTGTAAAACAACTGACTTCATGCGCTGTGTCAGGTGGCAGTAGGGTGGTAAGTGACATTCACATGCACAGGACTGGGCCTGAATCATGGTTTAAGGAGCTTCACATCAACAGAATGTGAAAATGTTGCATATTTAACATGGTTACAAAGAAATGCTGAAATACTAATTTATTTTGACTATCAGCCTTAATGCTGGTATATAACATTAAGAGGGCAACATTAATTAATAGTTGTTTAGTAAAACGAGTTGATAATAGACATGAATTTCATAGCAGGACTATTTTGTAGAGGTCTTTTTCATTGGCACAAGCACATGTCATGTTAGTTAAAGAATTTTATCTCAGTAATCTGCCATTTAAATATTTCCTCCTCCTGTAATTGAGTTTTATCTGAGAAAAAGGAAAAAGAATTACTATCATTTTTAAGCATATCTCCATCCTTTTCCTTTCGTGTGTTGCATTGAATGAATATCCTCAGTCATTTTGTTTCCTTCCTGCCGATTTATACTCTTGACACACAAATGGGGATTACGACATTTGTTCAAGCCAATGGATCCTGCTTTAAATCTTGTTGATAAAATTTCCAAGTGTGAGTCAGGCACCAGCTGTTTCTGTGGCACAGTTTCTACCTTGCTGGTTTACTGTCTACATCTGGCATGGTTTGTATCCATATGTCAAGGATCAGTGTGATGTCACTTGTCTTAGGAGTGTCCCAGAGCCTCTGTGCAAGGCACCATGCAGGACTGGCTTTCCCAGCATCCTCTGCATGTTCATGGATAGGTAACCCCAAGTTGGAAGAAAGGGGCCAGTGGCAGAGCAGCTGTTCCAGGTCTGTTGAGGAATTTTTCAGAGGTGGCATTGTAATGGGGTGCTGCTGGGAGAAGTGCGCAGGGTGGCGTGGATGAGACAGGACTGGAGGGAAGGAGGGGGAGAGAGAGGTTAAGCCCAGGTCCTTAAAATATAAAGTAGCATCCTAAAAGAGCCAGTCAGCTGAGGGCTGGACCCCACTTGCTGCAACAAAGAGGAGTAAGGCAAACAAAGAGACAGGAGGCTGAGGAGGAGGGAGACATTAAGCATGACACACAGAAAGTGGACCGGAGAAGCTGTGATGTTTGAGGGAGGGCTGAAGGTGACTGCAGGTGTGTGATGATGTCCCCCCGGCTTGTGCCTGACTCCAGTGGGATCAGATCAGCCATGCACATGTGTCTGTTATAGGGGCCATCAACAGGTGGTGAGTAAAGAGCCATCTTAGTCTTCAGGCCCTGGGGAGAAGTGCTATGGGGAGCCAAGATGACTGCTGTTGTTAGGCCAACATGATAGAGCTGGATGTCTTAAGAGTCAAGCAAATATAACCACACTTGTCAGAAAGGGAGATTCCACCTACTTTATGGTTACAAAGCAAAGCAAGCTAAGTGTAAAAAAAGATGTCGGGATGGGTAAGTGGGAGATGATGGATGGATTGTATAATTTAATTAAGGCAGAGGAGGCAGCAGAGCCAAAGACAAAGTATAATGGTGGAAATCTATCAACATCGGTGATAGAATTTTACCTCCCATGCAATAATTAACATGACAGAAGAAGGTTTTCCATATATTATGATACAGGAGTGTGCTATGATTGGCCAGCACGTTGACCAATCAGATGAAGAGGGGCTGGGGTGACAGGTGGTGTGTGCGTGGGACAAGAACTATGTGTGACAGTTGGCAAACGCACAGATATTAAAAACATGTGACTAAGTAATGGATAGAGGAGGACCCAGTAAGCACCAGGTTAGAGATGAATGATGTTTTGTGGGCTGGTCTAAGCATATTTAGGTCGTTTCTCAAAATGTAAGGCTTTTTTTCTCCACCCCAGTCAAAGCACAGGAGACCTTACAACTATTTATCTTGTCTGGCTGTGAGTTAAGTTTGTGTGAGGGGCGAAGAGTTCAGATTTTTTCAGGCAGAGAACATTGTGAGCAGCATCTATATGATAAATAGACGCCTCTCATCTTTCAGGACCTTGGGTGGCAGGCAACCAGGCTGAAGGTCCACTTTATTATTTATAGCCAACCTGATCCTCCGAGTTGAGGTAATGAGTTTCATGTGACAAATGCCTTTGAAAGAACCATGCTTGGATTTCAAATGAGTCTTTTTGCTTCTGTGTACCTTCCTCCCCCAGTATCTGCCACCACATAATTCCTGGCACTCATTTCTGCCCCCCATAACTTCCTGTAATTCTATCACATTTTCCTCTCCCTTTTCCATGTTGCTTGGTCACCTTCTGTTTGGCCCTACCTACCCAGCCCGTTTCTTTCACCCCACACACTGCTACCAGTTGACATTCCATATTCTATGACTCCCCCAGGTCCAATTGCCCCTACCCCAAATCTCCTATCTTGCTCTATTTCAGCGCAGCTTCTCAATGCACCCAGTCAGTGGTTCTGACTCCTTTAAAGAAGTAAAAGTCAAAATGATGAGGATTATATTGCAGCTGCCCCCATCACTTGACATATTAAAAAGTATTGAAGTTTATCTTGCCAACGGCCAGAAAGTTAAGGGTGCCTATGCACTCGCTGTTCCATCTGAGTGTGAGGGGTCTCCCTGCCAACCTGGCTTCTCTATCAAAAGATTGTTTCAGAACTTTGAAAATGACACATTCTTCAGTTGTCAAAGTCCCCTTCAGGAATCTCTGATGATAGCCTTGGCAGCAGGCAGAGCTAATATTGTTATCAATTTGCCTCATGTAGCATTAGAAAATGTCATATTCTCTGGGATTATAGCTGATTAATGTTCAAGCAGGCCTCACCAGTGCTGGAATTGGCTATGATATCAACTGCAAAGATCAAACCAGCAAGGCCTGAGTTTTGTTATTTTTACGTCTCCAAAAATATCAGTACCATCGCACTTTTGCCAAAATGCTCATAATTTCACTGAGCCGAGTTGAAACTGACAAGTATTTGGTGTCCACTATTATTAATTTCACATTTAATAGAATGGAAGCTTTACTTTTGATTTTTGGCTTACCATATAATTTTGAATAATAAAACAAATGAAAATGGCATGGACAGAAACATTGGAACCTCTGGACACAAGAACTGGAATCATGCACATTCTGCAACTTTGAATGAGAGTTCTACACTCCTGGACTGGTAATTTTGTCCAGTCTCTTTAAGTAGTTCTCTTTGGACTGTGGGTGCCTTCTCCTATGAATTTCAGGCCTTTCTATAGATGTTCAATGGGATTCAGATCAGGACTCATAGCAGGAAACTTCAGAATGGTCCTATGTTTTCTTCGTAACCATCCTTAGGTACTTTTTGGGATATCCAAGCTTTCTGATTTCATTGTGCCCTGGACAGATTCAAGGCATCCCGTACAAGAGGCAGCAAAACAACCTGTGAAAACATCAGTGAGACTCCGTGATGTTTCATGGTAAAAACGTTATCCTTATTAGTGAAAGCTTTGTTTTGTTTTCTGTCAACATATATTTGGTGTAATGAAACCAGGCTCGGATCCAAGTGCAGAAATTGGAAATGAATTGAAGGCTGAGAAACAGGCAGGGTTGGGACCGGAAGAGTCACGAATTCCAAACCAAATGAGTGATTCAAAGATGCAGTCAAAAACTATGCAAGCAAATCGGATGACCAGGAAGATCAATTCACACAGCAACCAAAACCAAACTAGCCTTGAAACGAAAATTGAAGTTCTAATACAGGTAATCTGTTGTACAAGAATGCTCAGTACAGTGCGAAAATGCAATACCTCGCAACCAGTTGGACAGTTGTGAGGCTTTTTATAGTCCGTCTGAGAAGATCCAGTTAATGCTCAGGAAAGGAGGACGTCAAAAAGCAGGAAAACAAGTTGGGTGGTCAGGAAGATCAATCCCACGCGATTTACCAAAAAGCTCTAATTTTTCTTCATCTGTCTGTAGAACATTCCCACAGATGGACTGTAGCTTGTCAACATACATTTTGACATACTCCAGTTAGGCTTTCTTCAGAAATTAGATCTTTCTGGGTCTTCTACCATGGAGCCCATTTTCTTTCAGACAGTGTTGGATGGTGCTGCTTGAAACTATTGTACGTTGAGCTTGAAAGTCAGCTGGGATCTGATGTGTAGTTTGTCTCGGTTCTTCTTCTGCCATTCAGACAATATTTCTCTTCAATTTCAGATCAATTTTCTTCTTGCTGCTACATTCTGGGGTGTTGGCTACAGTCCCATGGGCTGCAAACTTCTTGATATTATTGGCAACAGTGGTCCCAAGCCCATTGCAGATGGTCGTGTAGCCTATACATTACCCATGCTTGGCTATTACCTTCTGTTTAACCTCCTCAAACAACTCTCTGCTTATCTTTTCGATGTTTAGTGTGATACACACCGTGACAAAAAACAGTACATTGAGTACTCTTCTCCATATAAACTGTTTGATTTAGGGATTGTATGATTGAAGGCACAGGTTATACTAATTAAAAGAGTGACTCAGAACAGATTATCAGAACAATACAGTTCTTTTTTGTAGCTCCTGCCATTTTTGAATGTCTTTGCAGAATCAGCAAACATTAAGTTCTTTTCACAGCTTTTTTGTTTTATTCCATTGCCAGTTGAAGAAAAGCATGGTTGGATAAACGATCTTTTAAATTTAATACTTTTGAGAAAGAATGGTGCATTATTAAAACAAAATTCCAGGGTACCAATACTTTCAGCCACATCTGTATGGGTGTACTGTACGTATTTATGTTGGTGGAGTACATTTTGAACCATTTCCAGCATTATTCACAAATTGATGTATGCGGTTGCCCTCTGCTTCCCTTTTTCCAGTCTCGTGCCTTGTGTGACTTCCTCTGTCTGCAGAAATCAGAGAGATGCCGAATTTAGAGGAATTTCATAATCCGTAACCTGCTGTAGTATAAAATGATGGATTACAAAGAAAAAGCTTTATAAACAATCTGAGCAGAGCCTGCCTCAGAATTAAAAGCTAGTGATGGGACAAATGAGGCAATGACCTTTATCTCAGTCAGCGTGTGTTCATATGAATGTGCACTAAATTATATGGCTATGTCCTCCAGCTCTGTGTATAGAGCTTGCATGTTCTTGCCGAGGCCACGTGGGTTTCCTCTGGGCACTCCAATCCGAACACATGTGGTTAGGTGAACTGATGTCCCGTAGCTGCCCATAGTGTGTCTGTGTGCACTGAGGTGGATTTGCATCCAATCTGGAGGGTCTCCTGCTTCCTGCCCTGTGCTGTCTGGGGTAAGCTTCAGGTTCACCATGCCCCTGTCCTGGGTAAGGCAATAGATGGTTTAAAGGATGATATAGCTGTGGTAATATAGCACCATATTTTTTGGCCAGGTCATTTGATCATGCATGTCACTGTGGTTGTCCACTGAAGTCACCTGACTTCTCCCTTCTCTACAGACCATGTGTCACTGGCCAAAGCCACCTGTTGCCACATGCTATCTGCCTGTGTTTGAGTTCATGAGCTGAAACAGATGCTACTTAGCTGAGGGTATCGTTTGGTGGGAAGGGTCAGTGGGTCAGGGGCAACAAGAGGGGGGGGCAAGGTGGTAGCATTTGGCAGCATGGGGCGCAACCTGGATGGGATGTGAAAAATTCTCTGGATGCATCAAAAAATAAGAGGATGCTGCAAGTAGAAAATTAGGGATTGATAATTATGCACAAAAAAATTTGCGGTAAAATAAAAGGTGGTGACGGTGAGACCAGCTATGCACAAGGTGAAGTGGGACTGAAGAAGGCAAAAGGAAGGAAGGAAGGAAGGAACTGTAACAGAAGGAAGAAGGAGAGCCATCTTGCTCCAGCTGCTGTGAGTCTTCCCCGATTCACTTGACATGTGTGGAGCAAGTGATGTTAGGAGGTTAGGACACGGCCTGGTCTCCCATCCAGCCCACTCGCTCTCCTTTGGAGATCAAAGTTTCTGTGGAGAAATTGCACCTCAGGACACGTGCAGCATCTCCTAGTCAGGTGCCCCAGACTGTGGGAGTGGGGCCCACTGATCCGTTTACTTGCGACTTAGCAGCGCCATGTGGGTTGGAGTGGAGATTTGCCTCCTCACCTGCAGTGTCTCTTCTCTCCTCCGTGTCTTGTTCCGTTGGGCTGTTTTGCTGTACGGAGGTTCAGCTTACATTGTTACATTGAACTTTTTGGAGCAAATCAGAGTGGCGGTACTTATGTTTTTTACATGTTTCTGTATTGTGAGATATTGCAATTGTAATACTCACTGAAAACATCCTGGCTGGAAGAATTCCCTGCTTTGGAGGTGGGAATGCCTTGTAAGGAACCTTGGTACCAAGGACCTTGTCTCCATGTTACTTTGAGCAGGTGCGCACATCTTATCCATGAATTTCTCATCTCTCTCCCAGCAGTGTGAATGCTTATGGCACAAGCACATTTACATATTCTATGGCCGCGGCTGAAGATTTACCTCTTGGTGGTGTCCTGGTGCTGTGGAATTCTGGAAATCTTGGTGCTTAGAATTGTGGGTCTAAGGTGATGGGAGAGAACCTGCTGAGTGTGATTGGGCAATTGACATATTCATCATCTCCCTCACATACACAGAAAGAGAATTATATCGCTGGGCTTACCCCTGGGGTTTCTGTCTTCTCAGGCTCCCAATTTGCAAATTCACTCCTGCCTTTTCTGCTGATTCCCAGCACTTCTCTCTTTTGCATTATCTACCCTGTTCCCTGCCTCCGTCTTTTTCATCTCCCTCCTCTGTGTCTAGACCTGTTAGAGACAGGTATGGCAGAGTGATTCCGCTTACCAGCAGAGATGGAAATCAGGGCGGTAGAAGCAGACAGGGCAAATAGAGCACTGAGGGAGGCGGCTAAATGGACAAGTCAAAGAAAAGGGAACCCGCTCTGACTAGGTAGTCTAAGATATGATGATAATCGCGTTGGGGTTCAACTTCAATATAACTCCTTGCCACTGGTGATTATATAACATATTCTTCTAAAAGTGGAACTCAGTTCAAAAACATTTCCCCTTAATGCAGCAATTCTTACACTGTGTCATGCTTTGTGCCCATTGAGCTCTTTATCACTTTTCAGTCATTTATTCACATTGGTTTTTCAAAGCAGGACACTTCAACAAATTAGTGTGTAGGAATTTTTTGGCCTCTGTTTACTAATAAAAAAGGATTGTTTTGTTTATTTGTTCACCCACCTTCCAGCTGTTTATCCAGTGCTAGGGGCCTGGCACCCATCCTGGGAAGCAGGGGCCACCCTGGATGGGATGCCAGTTCATTTCAGTGGCATTATAGAGGTGCCATTTCAACTAACATGTTCTTAGGCCACAGAAGGAAACCCATGCAGCATGGGGAGATTGTGCAAACTCCTCATGGCACAGAGAAGAGGTGTGATTCAAAGCTCGACTTGGGAGGTGTGTGGTGACTGCTACCCACTGAGCCACCATGGCATGCATAATATGAAATATTGATTTCACCGTATCCCAATGCCGGGCCGAACACTGTCAACTGGGTGTCTTTAATGGTGGCTGACAGTACTTCTTCTGTTGTTGCTATTGTCATACACAAAATGCAGCATTGCTCATGATGCTTTAGCAATCCAAGGGAGCACAGATGACCTCTGGAGGTGGCAGAAACCTGGATACACGGACTCACCTGGGCTCCTTGGGCAATGCTGCTGGGCCCCAAGGTGCCAATTTCACTGCAGGCTTCAGAGGGTCTTGGGATCAAGGCATTAAGCGCTGGCCCTCTCTGGAGAAGGCCAATCGATACCGCATGCCTCCCTCGCAGTGCTCATCTACTCCTTAGTCATCCTTTAGCCTCTTTTGAGCTACATTTAGACTCTATCCTTCCTCTGAAGTTTCTAGAAGATCAAATCGAAGTGGCTTTTAATTTCAGTTGTAGTTGTGTGGAGCAGTCTTCATATTGCTCTGGTTATGTATTTTGTTCCTCTGCATATGTTGCTTCTGCCAATATGTGCTCCTTAAATGAAAATAATTAGTTGTCAGGAACCCAAGCTGTCTAGCATTATGAAGATCTGTCCTAGCATGGAAAAGCAAACCTGTTTCCTTGGAGACGGCTTAGCAGTATATATGCTCATTTCCAATTAAGCCAAGCTGGTTGTTTAGTTTTCATGATTTTATTGACTTTTAATCGCGATGTCCTGGGAAACACAGTTCCAATTGTGTGGCAAATGGAATTTCTAATTTGCTGTAATGGCAATTTTTTTAATAGGATTTAAAAATCATAAATTACGTATTTTTTACGAGACTTTTTTATTAAGAAAATGCCATGTGGGGGAGCTATTAAACAGTGAGGATGCGAGCATTGAAAACATATTTCCGTGAAGCTGCGTGATTGCAGGAATGTCCCCCACCCACCTGATGCTGACAACTTGACTGGCAGTGATAACCTCTTTTAGCTCTCAGACTGGCTTGGCTTGTAACCAGTAGGCCCTTGCAGTGATCTGTCCAGTACCGTCTTTGTGCAGCAGCATCACCTCCATTCATCCATAATATGGATTAGTTAAGTTGACAATTAGGTTCATGGATGTGGCACAAATTGACACTTAGCAGCTTTGCCACTGCTGGGATGGAAAATTGATGTATCAACGGTTTATGACTGCACCCAGTGTTGATCTACATATAACTGGTCTTTATTAATAATGGTAATGGTGATGTTTTCATTTTGGCTATGAAGGATGACAGATACAAACTTGGCAAGAACTTCCACTTAGCACCCAAATGGTCATTCTTTCACAGCAAAGTAAAAAGGACCTTAATATAAATAAAGAAAACATTTTTTATGCTCTTGACAGCACTATTAAGAATGCAGTTATGGTTAATAATTTAATTGTACTTTATTGTAGCAAGTATTTAATAGTGCTTATTACTTATTCAATAATTGCCAGTACTCTTAATTGGCTGAATGATTTACTCATTCTCATTAAATTAAATTAACATTTGAGATCCATCCATCCTACGGTTATATGTAACAGGGTTGTGGCGTACAGATCTGAAATGAATATCATCGGTCAAATCTACCTGATGCCCTTACAGTTGTGTAACCTAGACCAGGTTACCAACCATTATCACGTGTGTCAGCTAGCGACAATACACATAAACATTATTTTGTGCAATATTTGCACAATTTTTGGATGGATACATGGATGGATATTTGTCTTCCTTCAGTGCACAATATATTTTGCCGTATGAAATAATGAAATAATGACTTTTTGTCATTTTTTCCTCATTATGTCTGCCTTAATAACAAAGGAGGCACAATGGAGAATTAGCACTCATTAAGATATTTAAGCAGCAGTGTGTCTTTAACTGTCGTTGAAGAAATTGTAAAAGGATGAATGTCTTACTTTATAAATAATAACTATTGTCAGAACCTTCATCCTCATCATCAATATCAGAGTCATCAGTATCAGAACCTTCTCTATAAACACATGGTACAGTTCTGTATTTTTTTTCTTTTTAAATTTGTCATATTTGGCAGCATTTAGAAAACAAGAATGAACATGCAACGATGAGATAAAGTTAGTGACGCCATTGTAATTATCTGTATTGCTGCATTATTTTAACCTAAAGTTTAGTCTAATCTTCTTAATTAGATAGCAGTCTGGTTTGAATCTAAGTATCCTTTCTTTATATATTTGTATGTAGGGGGATGTGTATATATATGTACCGCATGCAAGATGACAATGATCCCAAACATATAACCAAAGGCATAATGAATCTTTAGTGAAAAGATGAACAAATAGCAGAGCCCTGATTTCATCCTCATTGAGTCAGTCTGGGCTTATATGAAGTGACAGAAGCAAATGAGACAGCCTAAATTAACAGAACTGTGGTTAGCCCTCCAAGATCTTTGGAACAACCTACTTCAGAATCAGAATCAGAATATCTTTATTGTCATTGTAACGAGTACAACGAAATTAAGTGCAGTCCCTGTGTCAGAGAGATATGTACATGAAAATAAATAAGGAGAAATGAACGGGAGAGCACCAACTTGCCAAGTTGCTTAAAAAACTTTGCACATGTATGTCTATAAGAAATTATGCTGTTTTAAAGATAATGAGTAGTCACACCAAATATTGATTTGATTTAGTTTTTTCTGTTTATGCACTTTATATGCTGTTAATTGATAAATGAATACTATTCATGACATTATTTTTGAAAACATTCTCACTTTATGTTTTCCAAACTGCTTGTCCTCTCCAAGGGTGCTTGGAGTCTATCCCAGGCAGCTTAGAGCAGAAGGTGGGGACACTCTGGACAGGGTGCCAACACATCACAGGGCAAAGTCACACATTAACTCATACACTATGGGCAATTTAGACACACCAATTAACCTACATTACATGTCTTTGGACTGCTGGAGGAAACCAGAGTACCTCAAGGAAGCCCGTGAAGCACGGGGAGAATATGCACACTCCACATCCATAGAGCAGAAATGGGATTCAAATCCCTGACCCTGAATATGTGAGCCAACAGTGCTAGCCACTGTGCCCCCTTCATATAATAAAAACTGTCCATCCTTTTCAGTTTGCTTCTCACACAAGGTTGTGGAAGGAATTTGCAATTTCATTAAAGGGATTTCTAAGTGCTCAGAGGAACTTGTCAAAGCACAAGACTGGAGAAAGTCACAAAACCATTTCTGGAGGCAACTGCATTCAACAGTCTCAGGTCCAGTAGATGGTGTATAAATGGAGGAACATTAGGACCATTGTCGCTTTTTCCCAAGTGTGCTCTTCCAACAACACCAAGGCATGCAATCCTCTAGGAGGTCACAGAAAACCTCTGTGTTACAGCCAAGACCTTCACAGACTTCTCATTTACTGCTGTAAGTCTTTATGAGTCCAGCTTAACAGAATCTCATAGAGATTATATACATTAAATATAATGATTCTGTCTAAAAATGGCTCCACATCTTAGGTTGGCAAAGGCCAAATAAGCTAAAAGAGAAGGCAAATGTCTAAATAGCTTTGTGGGTCTTCAACTGATGAAATAGGTTTTCAGAAGATCGTTCTGTGGAATTTTGACAAATTTTGCCAGTATGAAAGATGATTTAGCATGGAGTGACTTGGTTTGGGCAGTATTTGCAGCCTTGGTATTTGTACAGAGATAATGATGACTTTTGAAATGAACCAAAAAACTCTATCGGAGAATGTAACAATATCCAGTTCCATAAACTGAACCTTAAATAGATTGTACAGCAAGACAGCCATTCAAAAAAACACAAGTGCATCTACAACAAAATGGCTGAAGCAGAAGAAATTTTGGAAGATCCATAGCCAAAGACTTTCCCTTAACCTAATTAAAATGCTTTGGTATGACCTACAGTGAGCACTTCTGTAAATATGATTGGACCAAAGAACTTCTGTTGGCTGTCAGGAACTGTGCAAGTGATTTAACTAGTCATTTAACTGCACAAAGTCACCACCTTCACCGCCTGTCATGTTTTTCTAACAAACATGGTGAAAATTGGTTCAACAGTGACATGGAAGAAGTGCCCTTTTGGTGTTATTCTCGAAATTAGGTTCTGTTGTGTTAGGATGAGATCACATTTTTGGTGAAAATGATTCGGAGATATCAATTATTATAAATGCTTCGCAAACTTTTTCCTGCTGCTGTTATTTGTATAGTACTGGATGACTGACCTGTAAAATTTAGTGGTCCCGTCTGCTAAGAAACAAATTACAGACAAGTAGATAAATATTTACTGTCTGCTGTGTTTTGAACAGCCATTTGCAAAAAGGACATTAAATGCAAACATTTACAGGCCAAGAACTTCAACTGCAGAAATACAAATGTACATACATATGACTCATGATAACGTAACATCTAAAAAGATATACTGCCTGGCCAAAAAAAGTCACCATTTCAATTTAAATAAGCAACTATGGTATTTAAGAGCCAATGGTCTGGCCTTGGCTCAGCAAAGTTATGCAGCAATAAAATGAAATCAGCTGAGTACCTAAATCTACTAAATGATGAGGTTATCCCATCAATGGATTTTTTCTTCCCTGACAGTGCAGGTGTATTCCAGGACAAAAATGCCAAGATTCTTCTGGCTCAAATTGTGAAAGAATGGTTCAGGGAGCATGAAGAATCATTTTCACACATGAACTGGCCACCACAGAGTCCTGACCGAAACCCCATTGAATGTCTTTGGGATGTGGTAGAGAAGACTTTATGGAGTGGTTCCACTCTCTTGTTGTCAATACAAGATTCGATGAAAAATGAATGCAAATCTAGGATGAAAAAATGTTGACACATTGCATAAGCTCGTCCAGACAAAGCCACAACAAATGCTCCTTAATCAAAGCTAAAGATGGTCAAATAAAAGACTGAAGTGTGCGACCTTTTTTTTTGGCCGGGCAGTGTATTTTGAAAAGGCAAAAAATGTGCAGAAATTCCACAACAATGTCAAAAATACACACACGTCAAAGAGGGTCATCATAAACGTGTCTGAATATCCATGGCTGAGTGAAGCATCCATACCAATTTGTCGGGAGGTGTTGTAATCCTAGGAAGGGCAGTTACTTGACTGGTTTTGGTTAGTCATGTTGTCTGAAGGTATAAAGTTATGTGTCTTGTGCATCAGTAGTCCCTAGATAACTCGGTGTGACCCATAAAAACGGCTCCTCAACGTAGGAGCCCAGATGTTGTTTCTTTTTAGCTTTCACCAGGTAGTATTCTTCATTTTCTTCATTTTCAAGTTCCTGCTTTGCTGTGTTGACTTCATTTCCTGATAATCCTGTCCTTCCATGCCCTGCCAGCATGTCACATGGATTTGTCTGAATATTCGCATTGCTGTAGAGGTCATTGAATATTTAATTTTCTATGATTTAATTTAATTTTTTATGTAGTAAACATGACCTAAATACATCAAAAATGTATGCATTCTTCTGTGCCAATATGCCTGAGCATTATCTTTTAATTATGAAGTATTCCTTAATGTGTGTCAGGCAAAACATTTTTAGAAGTGTCTTAAATCTTAGAATTGATTCCCACAATTCCTTAAATAAAATGGACAGAAGACATGGATGCATGTTGTAACTTGGATGTTGTTGCCATTTTTGTCCAAGGTTTCTGTTCTTGATGTATCTCTGTCACTTATGATAATACTTGTCTAGGATTGAAAAAAATCACAAATTTCATTCTGTAAAAAGCCTTTGAATCCAATTTTCCGCATGTGTGTGCAAAGAGGTATTTACTACTAATACTAATTTACTAATGCTAACTATTTAGATTGTAGCTTTGAGTGAGACTGAATATTCCAAAAAATCAATTTTATTTAAACAAAGGGTGGCATTTTGCATGATTTTCTGCTGCTATAATTCCTGTCATTTTCCCACAGATTTGCGTTGTGGATGGCACAGAATAGGCCTTGATGGAGGAGACTCCGTATGGCTGTATTGCCTGTGTCTGCCACGTTACTGTTGGTGACTGTGTCAGCTTTCTTTGTAAGGAGAACATGCATACGTTTTCACATTTTTAATACGTATTGTGTCGTTGGCAGATGTCTCAAAGCGTCAGCCCCCCCAGCCTCGCTCACAGCATGACCATATGAACTATCCTGCTAATTGCTACACTATTTGTAATCTCCTCAACCTTTCACACCACCTGCTATGAATGGCCTGTGGTCATTAATATGCACAGAGAACAGAGAGATGGAGGGCCTTTTAAATGCTTCACTTGTGGGTTAATTTTTTTTTCATGCTGGCGGCTGAATTTTTTATATAAACTCTTATTAATGTTGTCGGAGCCACTGCTAGCATCCCTGGTGTGCTGTTCTGTATCAGAATGACTGAACTAGACGTTCTGAGACAGCATATGAAGCATGGTGCTCATTATGTTGGATGGTGATTAAGAGGTGACAAATAACTAAATAGTTAGTAATGTGCCTCTTTCTCGTGGACACAAGGAAAGCACACCTCTCATGCTGCCTCTAATACTTCTCTTTCAGTGTCGGTTCTTGGTTGCTTGTACAATCTAAACCAGGGGTGGCCAACTGGTTGGACATGAAGAGCCACAAATGTGAGGTCCAGAAAGACACAAGCCTAGGGGGCGAGAAAAGTGTGTGAACGGTAAGGGGGGTGGGGTGAGAAAACTGTGTGACCATCTGTGAAAAAAGTATGTGATGCTGAATTTTTTTTTTTATCATGGTATGGAAAAGCCCCAAAAGTATTTTACTCACCAGGATCTGGGTTGGCCACCCTAGGTCTGAAGTATAAGCAATCCTTATGCTTGGAATCCTTTGTTTGCAATTGGATTAAATAGCTTTCAGATGCCTATGACCTTTAGGTCTCAAGGTGAATTCTTTACACATGGAATAAGCTGTACACAGCACGTCACATGTCCTTCAAGATCTGGAGCTGGAGCCAGGAATGATTCTAGGAGGTTCCTTCTATAGCTATTTAATGTTTGGAGGTGTCCAGTGCACTCAGTCCATTGTTCAAAATAAGATAAGTATAAAGATAAAGGATGGATTAGAGTCACATTATATGAATTACTAGATAGAGCAAGTAGTAACTTATATTTTATCTGTTATCCAGGTTTTTTTAACGTCCCTAGTCTACTCTTGTTATTACCTCCAGCCTCCAGATGTTGCTGGTTTGCGTTAAAAAGCTTGTGATCTAGTTAAAATGCAGTTTGACAATTTAGTCTTCTCACTTTGCTTTCTTGTTCTGATTTTATTGGTACAAAAATCAGAGATAAAGTTAATATTCGTGTTCTGCATAATGCCTGCATATTTAATGCCAGGACAGCATGATCTACAGAAGATATGCAAATTGTTCTTGTTCAGTCTAAATTTTGAGAGTAGGAGTGCCAGTGTCTAAGTAGTGTTGTGGGGGTTTTGTAGGCAGGGGAAATGAATGTTTTTTAAGGCAGTATGCCTCCTATGGACCAGTGCCAGCCCAGATAGCACCATTAAATCCAACTAACATCGGTTTATATTGGCCTTCAATACCGACGTTGAACCACCATAAGTCTGAGCTTCGTAATTCATAAAATATTTAAATATTTCTTACTCAGTACGACTAGGGTGTAAGACCCAAATTTTGATTTGCTAGTCAATTATTATGGTGGCCTTGTAGTGCGAAACACAACAACATTAACAAAAGCAAACCATTAAAATTGTTTTCATGTTTCCTTAATGTTGTTGTCTTTTGAACTTCAAGGCCACTGTATAATATATCCGAATACTTCTGGTGTTCTCTGAGCATTGAAACCCCTCACTCATGCCAAAATAATAAACTTGTTGTTGTTTAGTCATGCAGTCGTGTCCGACTCTTCGCGACTCCATGGACCATGGACCATAATAAAGTTAAGAGTTTAGTAATGTAACGCCCTCAGCCAGCCTCCCCCAAGCAACCCAGATAGCACTCAGGTGTAGGATCAACGTTGGCTGTGCCAGTGGACCATCGCAGGCTGCCACTGTTGGGCTACTAGTGGGGTGACCAGCTGACCAGCATTGGGCCAACATCGGCAGTGGCCCGATGTGGTTCCGCCTCCTCAAATAACTGAACACTTGTTTCACACCAGATCTGCTATTTCAGTCCTGCTCAGCTGTTATCCCATTGCAAGGTATTGAGTGTTTCACCATTCTGAGCCTTTATCCTATTCCTGTGTACGTCCGTCTTTGACGCTGTTCTTTCAGCCTTGTAGTATTTTCCTGGTTTTTGTGATTTTTATACGTTTTTTGCCCCCCGTTATCCCTACTGGCTTTTTTAACTTTTTGGACCAATTTTTGGATTGCTCCTTTTTGGAAATGCTTAACTGTGGCATCTGATAATGGGTTCAACATCTGTGTGCTAGCTGGGAGTCCATCCAATTGAGATTTGCACTGTTAGACTCATGTGGTGTAGCTAGAGCAATGAGGTGAGGCTACACACAAAGCTCCAGCTTGGTTTAATTTTGCATTTTGGATTGAGCTTCCCCCTGACCCACCCGATAAAGACCGTTGGATTGTCAGTCTGTTTGCCTGTGATTGCCTTTGTCTCAGCCAGATCCCTTTTCTTCCAGACACTACCCCATCTCCCAAAAACCATCATCTTATCAAACTTTCCACATTGCCTGTCTCCAGACTTGCTGCGAGTTGTTAATCACTTTATTAATAAATACAGTTTACACCTTCAAGTCAAAAAATGGCATTTTTCTTGCCTGACCAAAAGCAATTATTATTTAACCCTAGAAAATGATGACCTTGATTTGTTTGGGTGCTATTTCTGATTCTACATTGAAATGCTAGCTTTTGACCCATTATCTGTGACTTAGACTTCTTTAGCCCACTAAACACATCTTGTGTGATTGTTCATTTTTATACTTTCCTGTTTCTAGCTGAGGATGACAAAACTGTAAAATTGAATACACATTCCTCTTCTTTAAGCAAGAAATGTTAATGCCAGACAAATTTAAAGACTAATCAGTGTTAGAGAATATGCATATGCCATTTAACATAGCCAGCGGAGACAATACAAAGACAGCCCGTTAATTTGTTTTCCAGGAATGAAAAATGCATCAAACCCCTTAATTATCCAATATAGAAATTTCAAATTACCATTGTCAGTTGTAGTCATAGTGTGAGTTTTTCTCAAATGACAGTCACTTTCTATGAAGTACAGAAATTTGGCCTGAGAGAAGGCATGTGCGTGTGTGCGTGTGTGTGTGCCATGCTATGGACTGGCATACCATGCTGGTTGTGCAGCTTCTTTCCTAGGCTACCTGCACTATGACCGCACTGGATAAGGCAATTGGAAGATGCATTGTTGAACTCTTTATATTGTATATCTATAATATTAAGGCTGTGGGACTGACATTGCACAAAACCAGCCAAGGCAGAGAGAATTTTATAATTCCGTATGACCACAAAAATGCTCGAGTGCACTTTTTTTGTGCCTCCTATATTAATCAATATGTTGGTGGCCAGGGAGGACAAATTCAAGTTAGCACAGGTCCAAGTGAGAGCTTAGTTTTCATTAAGAAGAATATCACAGGCTGTGGCAAAGTTCCAATTAACGAGCAGCACCAAGGAGACAGGAGCACCTCATCACTGGTCGAGTTTCATGCTGCTGTTATACGTAGGCTAGTCTGATCTATATTGGGAGGATCAAGGACCACTTTGAAGTCCCTGTTCGGAATTCCTTGACGGCACATGTACATATGTCTTCTTTCCTGAAAATATCTTTTGGTGGTAGGGTCAGAAAAAAAGTGAGCCAATATTGTTTGCCTCAGACAAAACGAGATAACGTGACGGAGGCTGAGCATCTTCACAGCCGTTATTTATGTGGTCTCTGGAAAGCTGTCACTTGAAATGAGTGGACTGGAAACTCTAAAACAGGAAGTGGGAGGGGTGTGCCCAAGTGACAGGTGGAGAGGTGAGAGAGCTCAGGTCTTTCTCAGTCATCTTTACGGCCCCCAGGAGAGGAACAGGTGGCTGGAGGCAGGGAAAGAGTGGAGGGTGGAGCTACCACAGTGCCTTGTATTCTGGCCTCATTCCTGTAGGTATCAGCTTGGCCCCCCTCCTAAGGGTTTTTGGCGACCTGAGACCGGAGTCTCATTCATTTCTCTGAAGGTCTATAGGTTGAAGCTGCCTCAGCTGGTCGTTGCTCATAGTGGCCGCGTGCTGTGGCTGATGAAGCAGAGGTCCATATTAGCGCAGTAGTATAGTTGTGTAATCAAGAAGTAATAACTGTAAAGCTGTAGGGTATGAGAGGAGCCACTGCAGAAACTGGTGGGGGGATTCTAGTATGATCCATGTAGGACTTATCCATCAGCAGCAATTGGAAGGAAAAAGCTGTATTCATCACTGTTAGGCATTTCAAAACAAAGGTTGCCAAAGGTAACACTGACGAGTTGTTTACCAAGGTACTGTGGAGCAGTAGTGATACTCAGGGGGAAACACAGAGCAGGTAAGGGTTTATATTTTAACTGCAGAGGAGTGGGAACCTTTCTGGCAAGGTTATGGTCAGTTAATTAGAATTTTTTTTTTTTTACGCTGTGCTCCATGCTCAGTGCTCCAGTGTATCTAGACTGGATGTCCCGGGTTATAGTTGACCCTTCATTGTGTATGACATTCTGCTGGTTCACTGTGCAAAACACCTACAGAAGGTGATTTTCCCGATGTTGCTTCAATGCATTTCAGCTTACTGTGCTTGTTACATGACCCCTGTACTTTGACCTGACCCAAAAAACTCCCTCTGACTTTTTTGCTGCATTTTAAACAAACAGAAGCCAGCGAGTGCCCCATTACCAGGTCCATTGCTTTCCGATTGGGTCAGTAAATGGTTTGTGACTGGTGTTAATAACTTGGGCCATGAGAGCACTGCTCCAGGGTAAGAGAACACGTCTCTAGTTGTTCCTCCCACGCTGTGTTTCTGAATATTTACTACTTTGTCCTCTGAGGGAGCAGCTCACTGTCTATTATAATTCAACCAACATGACTTCCTCACTGGTTCTCACCAGTGAAAGTCACAAATGACAGTGCAGCCTTTTGAAATGAGAACTTGGATTTATTTCTGTTTTTCATTTGGATCTAACTGCAGTTATTATTTTTGTATTTAAAAATGATTCACGATTTTACCATTGTTGGAACCCATGGATGCTGGTTTTCTTGACCCCCTTTCTCAGGTCTCTTCTCCTTTGTCCTTCTTGCCATTCTCCACACATATGTAATCAGCACAGACTGCAACCTGCTGCTTAGATGTTCACATGTGCTCTCTTCCAGGTGCTGTAATACTCGGGGATTATGAGAAGCGCTGAGCTTCTAGCATATACATGCTGTCAGAGGGGAGAGATCCTTGCTGGGCCTGGGCTTCCAGTGTGTCTGTCACAGGTCTGCATGTGAAACCTGCTTACAGGATGCCATGATTCTCCTCCTATAGATGGGGCTGTAGACTTCCCCTGCATTTCTCGCTGTGGTAGGCCGACACACACATGCTACTTAGCTCTGGTACCGCCCAGCTCTCTCTCCATGCTGCTCTAGCATCATGTTCTTAGATAGCTCATCTCTACATTTAGCATTCTACTGATTCAACATCCCATACACTGGCAGAGGAGAGCAAAAGGATTGTGAAGGTGCTGAGGAAAGCTTGGTGGAGTCATGGCATAACGATCTTGAGCACCGGTGGTACCCAGATGCTTTTAACCACAGAGGATTGCTGTTAATCATAGAGTTGCACCTCTGTGCTGCGGATTTCGCCTCCCTGCTGTTCCTAGTTGTGAGACGCTGGCTGCTGTTAACATAATGCTGTTCCAGTCGTCTGGCGCAGCATGTGCCGAGACGGCATACTGGCACGGCATTGGCCTGCTGGCACGTTTAACTGAAAACCAGTCAAAGCAAACAATCGACCGAAACAAACAAGTGACTGAGGACTTGACTTTAATAGTGGTGGTGTAAACTGCTGTGTGTTAAACAAGCCTGCATACCCCTATTTTTATGGGGCAAAGTGCTAATTACAGGCTGCTGTGATTCTAATTTAAATTCTCTCTTAGAATCCCTAGGCTGGGGTGGAAGCAATAGAATCAGTGGGTTGGAGGGTGCCGGTGTGGGGGGGCATATTTAATTAAGGGAGGAGGCAAATCTTAGTCTGTCTTCAGATAAATTTGCAAGAAACTATCTAGGTGGGGTGTGTTGATTTATTTGCTTGTGTAGTTGTTTTCATTCAGCACTGACTAAGATGTTAGATGACACAGGTGTAATTTGTCTTTGATTTATTGTCTGCATTGATTCACCCCCCCACACACAATTTCCTCATGCTAGGTAACAGTTAAGTGACAAGAGTTCCCCCATGGTGTGATACCAGTTAAACTGTGGGGAGTGTGACCTGCCAACTGGTATTGGTTGGATTAAGAGCTGGATCTGGTTATCCCTGGTTGATGTCCCTTCCCCTGTGGGATGGGATTTTTTAAATTCCTGCCATCTAGACTCCACCTCATTTCTTGTCTGCTCCACTAAATTCCCATAATGTGAGCGTTAGACTGAGCATGTTTTAAGGAGCTGTAATGGATAGAAGGGATATAAATTTATTTTGTAAATAAACCTACTGGGTCTGCACTGCAGAAGACTTCACTTTTAAAAACGGGCCTCATAGTGTTGGGAAGTTAAAGTATAATGCCCTTGCAAGTGCCTTTTAACTGTCAGCTTCTGAATCTTTCCCTCCTCATAAAGCTATTGATGTAGCTTGTGGGGTACTCGGGAGCTATTTGTTTGGCCTCAGAAAATTATAGATTTGCTCTAATATAACTGGTACCAACATGTATGACCTTCAGTTAGGTTTTATTTTTATTTAGATAATTAAATATTACATGCAGGTATTGCTTTTAATCTGTAACAGCGGCTTTTGCGGACATTAATTTATGACAGGGAAAATGGGCTTGCTGTCCTGTCCTTTATCTTAGTGTAACATTTGTACTCTAAATTGGCATTATTTTAATCCTCTAAGAAGTATCAAACTACTAAACATTCTGCTACTAATTAAGTAGACTAATCATCATTGAGCTGTGAGCAGTATTCTCTGTGTGTATTATTTCTGTTTTCAGAAGACGTGATGTGATGTTTTTATTTTTTTGCCACATTTGACATATGAGACATATTACGTGTCACCTAGAACCACAGCTGAACCACTATGACAATATGCTTATAGTCTATGACCTTACAGCATCAATCCACCTTCCATATTATGGTAGATGAGACTGGAGCTCAATATGGGGCACACACTCTCTCACTGTAGGAAATTTGGAGTCAGCTGACTGCATATTTCTGGAGGAAACTTACGCAAAAAGATCTCTAATTTGTTGAATGACCTGGTGGTTTTGACTGTTTGAATAACAGTTACTAAAGTGGGTAATTCTGTCACGGGATGGGATTGGGAACGCTTCATTAGAAATGTCCAGCTTTTTGCTGGAAGTTACGATGTTGAAATGGCTTTTTATGCTCATAAATGGAGATAAAAACAAGCCACAACAGCAAATTTTTACTCATCTCATAACGCATGAATATGCTTTTAAACGACTCAGCTTACCAGCCTACCAGCTGTGGCAGCCTGGCACCTCTGTGTTGAAAATGCCTGCAGCGCGAGACTTAGCAGAGATTAGCATTTACCCAGGGGACCCCCCCCCCTTCCTATATCTATTATGGTTGCACCCTCAGTGGCTGCTCACTGTGTTTTTCGCAATGGTCCATTGCCATACTATTTTTCACAGACCACTTTCTGCTTGTTTGATGTGTGCCCATCAAAGGCTGTCCTTCAGAGAACCCACAGCCCTGCTGATGGAGGTTAGGGTGCTGATTTAACAAACCATTTGCATGGAGTTGCTTGGTCTCGTAGCAATGACATGTTCGTCATCGCACGACTACAATTTACTTCAGTGGTGCCGTGTGTGGTGTATCAGTGCATTGGAGCATAGGATGTGGTCCAAAGCTAACTGTATTCATGTATAAGAAAATCAGCAGTTAATACTGTCTTTGCAAAAATTAAAAAGTATATAAAGAGAAATGATTAGCTCATTGCATCTCATTATAATCAACCCATCTTCCGGCTGCTTATTTAGTTCAAACTAATGTGTAAAGTTCAAGTGTACACCCAACCTGCACTCATTCCTTTTTCCTGGAGTTCTAACCAGCTGTTTCCCATCAAGATCCCTATAAAAGCCCAGAGCCCACTGAGCTTGTTGTGAAGTATTGTTTGACTACACCATACTGAACATTTTGCTATTTTGACATTTCTCCGCTTACCTGTGTTTGATCTCTTCCTGTTCTTCTTTGACTGCTGTTTTGTGTCTCATCCTGGATTGGTTTGCCATGTGGATTGACCTGTTCTGGACTCTGATAACTTCACTAGTGACCTCAGTTATATCTTTGGATCAATTACCCTCTGGTTTGGGGAATTAGTGTCCCTTCTGGTACTGACCCTGCCTGTTTTTGACTCAATTAAAGCCTTGTCTCTGCATTTAGATTCTAGTTAGAGCTTGCAGTAAAGAACTTCTGCATTTATAAAAAAGAAAAATAGCAGGAGTCTTTTTCTCTGGACAATTTGCGTGTAATTCTTGTAAGAGCCGGATCTTGCCATCTTCACAATTTGGCATGTAGTACCCAGCTGTGCTGTCTGTCAAGGGCTTGTTGTTAAAACACTGGAAGGCTGTCCAGCATGGCTCCCACCAGCTCAGCTGTCTTTGCCTCTGCTGCTGTCACTACAGGCTGTTTTCTGTTCCAGCAAACACATGTGCCTCAAGCCTCCGAATAACGCCCTGGATGTGGGTGATTACTGTGTGTCGCCAATTGGTTATTCTAGACCCACATGAGCGGGAACAACTCTCTTACAGCTGTTGTGCACTGTGTGTATTCTCTTTGCCTCACTTCTCACAATGCCCCGGGATTTACATGGCTTGGTGAAATGTAATGCCAGTGTGATTTGCTTCATCTCCACCAGGGGACTTAAGTGTGGCTTTAAGAGTCTTACCAGGAGGCTTGGTCAACTATGAGATCATATGTTTGTCTTTGAAAATGAGATTTGGTTGTCGGAGTCTCATAATGAGCTTTTTAAGACCACAACTTCCGTACCTATTACTCATTACACAATTGCACATGAAGGAATACCTGGTTTACCGTAACATGTTTCAGTGATATGATCATATGACAATTAATTTAACATAAAGTTTCTGAGAACAGGTCAAGGACCCCCTAGGATTGTGATCCATGTTAATGGTTGGAAGATGGATTGATGGTTTTAAGAATATATTCTTATTGATTTTTCTTAAGACAGTAAGCATAAACAGAACAGGGGATGTCCCTTTGAAAAAAAACCCACAGACAGGAGGGCAGAGTTTGGATTGGTCTGTTTTATGATGTTCCTGTGCTCCCAGTGTGGCATTGTACACTTATGCTGGGTGCCACTATGGTAAAGCACCATGTGATGGGTGATGCCACCTGTTGTCTTCCCCAGGTCCTCTGCAGGTGATAGGCTCCTGTTGTGGCACTGTGATGCAGATAGCCACCCAGACAGAGGGGGGGCATAGAACGACAACATGCAAGGACAGGGTGGCGAGCTGGGGGTTAGGGGTCAGCATGCTCTGATCAGTGTTGCGTTCTTGCTTGACAAGCCCCGCAGGTCCCACGCCATCATGTGGGGCATGCTGAGATAGTTTGGGGGAGGTGGTGGGTTGGTGTTCCTGCTGTGAAAAACCTTGTTAATTTAATGAACTCTCCAGGGCGTCATAAGTCTCGTTTTCCTGTGCTTGGGTCTGTTTTTGCGGCACCATACTTCCCTGAATGCCGACAGCATTTTGTATGAAGCTCTGGGCCTTGTTGGTACTGTCCCCATCACAGTGCTCTGCTAAACCCAGTTCAAAAAGCAGCTGAAGACCTCCTATGTCCTCCCACACTCACTGTGTTACCCAGGACAGACCCTAGCATTTCTCTACATAGCCATCTTCCATAATTGCTTGTTTAGGGTCACAGTCAAGGTCAGGAAGCACAGGGCACCAGGCAGGAGAAGCGCTGGATGGGATTCCTGTTCTACGTGCACACTCAATATGAGCAATTTTACAGGTGCATGTTTGTTGACTGTTGAGTGAAAGCAGAATCCCCACACAAATGCTGGTGTTTTTGCTGACTGCATTTACTGTAAGTGACTGTTGTCCTGGGACCAAGAAGTGTTGTTCATCTGCTTTTGTAGCTGGGTCATTTGTTATGCCCCAAATCCAGCGCATCAACCCAGCTCACTTTTTTAACCTTAAATAATTCATCTACAAAGTGACTCATCCATTTGACTCACAGTTCACCCTTTTATTCTGAATGATATTTCCTAAAGTCCGGTCAGGTATGCCTCCAATGAGCACAACTGCAGATCCTCTTAAAACCCTAAATCTCATTTCATATTTTTTTGTTATGTTAGTTGGTCACACAGATACAGTATGTTAGGGGCTCCTAACCATAAATAGTCATACCTGCCAATTAATAAACAAAAGATAGCAAGTTTTGTTACATTTGGACTTTCTAGTGCTGGGTTAAAGCTGAGCAGGGACTTATCTGTCTCATTTTTAAACAGCTCCCGTGAAATATTCCCCTGACTGCAAACAGCTCTGAGACTGAATTATTTCCACATTCCGCCCTTCTTTGGAAGGTAGAGGAGAAAAAAAAACCATTTTCAACCCTCCGATTTGGGTAAATCTCTCTGCTTAATGCAGTTTACTTGCAAAGTGAAACTTAAAGTAACATTTTCTCCATCTCACGAATAAAAGATTCTGTACTTGAAGAAGAATGGTTCTGAGGAGCTGGCATGTGGAGGTCACTCCAGCTTCATCTTTCATTAATCTTCTCCGGGGTCCGCAGTCTTCGCTCCATAAGATTTGGTTGGTGTTTTAGCTCCTGGTGAAATCTGGGGACCTATTTTTCAAAGCAGAATCACCGGAAACTGCAAATTGGACTTTGTTGTCACGATCAAAAGCACTTTAATTAATATCCGGCCTCTTCTTTTTTGTTTTCCTTTTTCATCCCTACAAAAGCAGTTTTATGCCCCCTGTCCGTTTGCTAGAAAGATCTGACCACCACAGCTTTTTTTTTTTTTTTTTTTTTTTTTTTGGGATTGTTGACAACTGAGTTGAAACACTGGAAGGGAACATTTATGTGTTTCCTACTCTGTCACGTGGGCCATCTCCCCTCACTGTAACAAAGTCTTTTGTTTTGGAAAGCAATAAAGAGAGGCAAAATTACAAGCAAGTGAGAGATTAATTTTCTTTGATGTATTTTGCAATTTTCTTTTTCTGAAACTGGAAATCAATGAAATGGCCAGTGTTCCACTTTGGTGTTTGTTTAGTGCTCAGCCTCATTTTGCTTTTTTCTCCCCAATTTACACATGCCCACACATATGTGTGTGTGTGTGTGTGTGTGTGTGTGTGTGTGTGTGTGTGTGTGGGAGAGGGCAGACCTTTGTTTCCAGTACCATTCTGTTTTTTGGTCTCCTAAAAGCCATCCTAATCTCACCCTTTCCTCCCCCTACCACAGACCCCGAGCGCAGCAGAGATCACATGATCTCGACGGACGACGCCGAGTACCCACGGGAGTACCGCACGCTGGGGGGCGGCTCGCGCCGCTTTTCCAACGTGGGCCTGGTGCACACAGCCGAGCGCCGGCACACAGTTGTTGCTACTCAGAACGTGGAGATGCTCAGCAGTATCTCCAAGGTGGACGTCGAGCACAAGAGGGATGCCGTCATGGAGCATCTCAAGAACAAGTACCCTGTCCAGCACCAGAGTGCACCTTCGCCTTCCCATGGCAGCCTGAGGTCCATGGAGAGACCTCGAGAGCAGGTACATGACCTCCATATAGTTTGTTTAGAGCACTTTGGTGCCCCCGCCAGCCGGTCGGGCTCCAACGGGCCTGATTGTCAACTAATTACGAGGCCCTTGACCACACAGGCTGGACCAGAATGATAATGCAGACTGGCTGGGGGTGGGGAGGAGTGAGAACTGGGCTCAAATGCCCTAACGGAGAGGAGTGGAGCTGCAGTGAACAAGCAGCATGAGTATGATGGGTAAAATCACTATTTATCAAGCTGAACCCAAGAGAGTCCCCGCAAACTCCTCACCCCTTCACTCTCCTGCCTTTCATCCCTTATTCTTTATGGGGCTGCGTTCCAGTGGACAGCACATCTCGCGGGCAGAACTGCAGTCCTTCACTGTAAATGTGCTGTTTCCTCCGCAATCCGCAAGGCTGGGAAATGGCACTTTGTTGCTCTTCCTCCCTCTCCCTCTCTCTCTGCCTCTCTCTTCTATTCCTCTGCTTGTATTCCACCTTTATACTTACTATGTCCTTACCCCATACCATCTCTTTTCTTCTTTTATCTTGCCTTTTCCTACTACTCTTTCTCACTCCCTCTCTTTAGAGACAAATCTCCTATCACTACTGAAAACTGAGGGATACAGAGAAAGAGAGAGAGAAAGAGACAGAGAGAGAGGGAGGGAAGGAGAGTGAGAGACAGGTGGAGTCCGCGGTTGCTATAGCAACTTGTCCCTTATAAGGAAATCAATGATATCACATAGCAGAGGCCGCTTCGGAAAGAGGGAGGGACAAAGCGAGGAGAGAGGGAAAAGGAGGCAGACGGAGACAAGAGCGAGCAGCGGGGATTCGATGTGGAGAGTAGAGGAGAGCCACAATCACTGGGATTTCTGTGCCATCTCTGTGTGGGAGAATGAGCAGGGGGAGGGGTGGCGGGGGGTGGGGCAGACTAACCAGCACGCTAATTAATTAGCGGCAGAGCGACCCATTCGTGAATCAATGCGGGCAGCGAGAAAGCAACGTGTTAATGAACTACATACATATTTATGGACACGTGTGTTAGCGGAAGCAACCGAGAGACGGGTTGGGTCGCACGGCAGAGCATGACCGACGGCTGCACCTGAACGACAGGCTGCCGAGGAACCGGCAAAGGGGAAGCCAGACACAGGTACAGCACAGGTGAGGCAACGCCCTGACCCCCCCATCTGCCACGAAGCTTCGTGGAGCCACAGAGGTGCAGTGGCTACAGCAGTGGTGGAAGGGGTGTATATGTCTTTTGGGGGGGTAGGTGTGAAGTGTAGAAGGGAGCTTGGAGCCTGCTTGGCATGTGGGTCATGTAGCATGCTCATGCACTGTACCGTACACACAGTCCACACCTAATGGTGGCTTTAAAACCACACCTGGCTCTACCACTACTTTCCTGTTGCTTGTGTTCCTGTATTTCCTTTTAGAAATGGTAATAGGCAGTGTGGTGGGCAGCAGTACTGATTGAATCTCTCTGGTTAAAAATTGAGAAGGCACTGATGTTTTACCCTTGAGCCATATACAATATTTGAGTTCCTCAGCTAACGGTTGAAAGTGTTACTGGGAAGACGTGTCTTAATGAAGGTCAGGAGGCGTGCTGCAAGTGTGGTGCTCAAGGGGACTACCTTATTCCTTACTGAGGTTTTAGCAGGCAATGATGAAGGAAGGAGGATCAGGTGACCCTTGTCAGGAGGCAGGATTTTGGTGCCTGCTTTGAGGCTTCATGCACAGAGAGAGGCACTGCATGAAAATTAACTGCTGTAAACTGGATAATCAACTGGAAGTGACACTGTATAGTAAGACATTGCTCAGTTTAGGGATGTGCTGGCAGGTTCAGGCGCAAAAAATGTAGCACTTTCTGCACCTGGCCTGGTCTGCAAACCTGGATAGTTCATCGGTGAGTGGACAGGAAATGAAATGCAGTGATGTTCAGATCTGTGGAAGCAGAATGCCACAGGTCCTCATTTTCTTGGTAGTCTGCAAATGAACAAAGATAGCTTTATCATCATTTTGAAACGGGGCTTTTTTTGCTCCGAATATCAGGTTGCCTATGAAACAATCGTTTTTTTTTCTGTTTTCCGTTTTGTTTCAGCTTGTCCCTCTTCCTCCACTGTCTCTCACCCTTAAGTCAGCTTTTCACTGAGTTGAGGCATGGTGGTTCGTATAACATCCATACATGTTAATGGAATGATTTGCCATTGTATGCACAGTTAGGCTTGCATACATATAACAAAACTAAATATTATGTAAGCAGTGCATTTTTATCTACAGTACATAATTTATGATTCTGACATTTTGAGTTATCACTGCTGATACACAGCTAAGGAGTAGACATCACGTACAATCTTGTACATTACTGAGCACAAAGTCATAGGCATTGGCATGATTATGTTAAAATCATTTTCAGTTGCTGTAAAACTGACTTCATGTTAATCCAAATGTTAGCTTACATATTCCAAAACATCTCTTCATGTCACCACAGAATTTGTAGTTACCATCCAACATACCCATATCCTTGTGGAGCTTAATTATGAGTGCATCTTGTTTGGTGAATCAATACCCCATAACATGAATTAACTATTTAAGTTCACAAGTTAAATAAGCTGGCGGTAAAAATGAAAAAGTACATGGAATGGCTGGGATGCTTTCAACAAGATGTTTGGGAACCAAAGTTATGTTTAAACCATCACACCAGATATCAGTAATATTTTTAGAAGAAATTATGGTTACTTCTTTTTGTATTACTATTTATTCATCTGCATTCTAATGTTAAAATGTGGTTGTTTTTTTCTAAATAAATATACAGTTACTGTCCAGATAAATGTCCTTAATTTTGCAGACTGCCTAAGGCTTTTGCACAGTACTGTATACGTAATGTTTTTACGTCATAAGTGTGCACTGCGATGGACTGATATTCTATCCAGGGTATCCCCTGTCTTGTGCTTCTTGAGGCTTACTGTGACCCAGTTTTGAGTAAGCAGTTAGAAGATGGATGGATTAATGGTTATGAAAGAAGGCTGTATGTAATACATATATAATGAAGTCCTGTCTTTAGTGTCCTTTGCAACAATGCAGCATTAACATTCCTGAACAATGTCTAATATTATGCTGTCATCATCATTACTGGGGAGGCAATTAGCAAGGAAGCAAACCGAGCACCGTGGAGCCAAATATGCGTGTTCTAAGCATCAAGGCCAGCAAGTAATAGTGTCCAGCATTGGAGGAACACAGGTGAAGAGGCTGACACCTGATCAGGTAGGTGTCAGTCCAGTCTCCAGGAGACAAACAGTGCCCAGGAACTGGGTCAGAATAAAGCTCAGGCTGCCATCTCATGGTCTCCATGGAGTATTGCCAGTGTCACCCACTAGAGTGAGCCATTGTTGACAAGGCTAATGAGCGCCAGGGGTGTGTGGAGGAACTCGTCAGGGTTTGCCGGTCAAGCATTTTGAAGGGATAGGAACACTAGGCATGGAATCCAAAGCAAATGTTCAGGACGCGATGCCTCATCCTCAGACCAGGAAGTGACTGGAAATTCAGGGTACCAGGTACTGATAACAGAGGGATGTACAAGTCACACTCACTCTCCCTTCTACCATTCTGTGCCTATTGCTTCCTTGTCCATCTGCCTCTGCTGCCCCCTTCTTTGCTAGCGTGTTCGACTTCCATATGTCGTCCTCCTGTTGAGTGTAGAAAACAGGCCTCCTGCCAATATGGTCACCAAGGAGATGACAAATGATGCGATTGTGTCCCCACTTTGGAGGATATAGATTCTGTGCTTTATTTCCATAGTGTAACAGTGTCATTGTGTACGTCTTAATGGCCTAAACTCTTAACCTGGCCTCTGAATGCCACGACTATGCAAATTAATTTGTACATTTGTACAGCAGTCTTAACATCATTGTTTATACTGCCTAGCTGAAGTTAAATGTCTAAGTCAAAAGATGTTCTTCTTTATTGGGATCTGAATCAACAACCTTTTGATCATTGACAATGTAGCTACTGCTAAGAGTGGTTCAGTTCTGTGCTAAAACTGAAATGAGTCTGTTTTGATAATTGTCTTTAATGGCTAAGTCTGAGATGCTATCCTGAGTAAGTTCTGTCCTCCTAAAATCCATATACACATATCCAGTATAGGGTCATGGTGATCCATCCATCTTTCACCCACTTACTCTACCTATCCTTGGCAGGATAGGACAGGTTGGGTGGCATGAGGTGCAGGATGCATCATGGGGCACATACACACATAATCACCTGGGGGTGCGAGGCAACGGTGTTGCCTAGGACCTTGAAGTTGATCCTGGGAAGCACAGCACAATGGCAGGTGATGCCAGTCCATGACAGTATCCATGTTCACACCTTACAGGTAATTTGGAGGTGCCAAATTATCTAAACCCCATGTTTTTGGATTGTGGAAGGAAATGTGCAAACATGCACAGAAACATGGCCAGGAATCAAACCCACAACCCTGGAGGCATCAGATAATGGGGCTACACACTTACCCCACTCATTTCACATTTTAATAATGACCCCTGATGAAGGCCAGTGCCGATACCTTTGAACCTTTTATTGCAGGGGTGAACGTGCTGCACACGGTATCTATTTTTCTTTTTTCATTTCCAGCGGATGGTGGTTCAGGTGTGCTGTGGAGAGAAAGATAAAGTGTTGCGTCAGCTGTTTTGTGTTGGGAAAGGAATAACATGAGTGGGGGGAGGAGGAGGCTAGCCACGGTTTGTGATTTAGAGATATTTTGTGCTGGTGCAGCTGCTGTAGGTGGCTAACTGGTTGCCGTGGTACTTTATGGACTGAAGGTCCTGCTTTGGTCTTCTCTGAGCCATTGTTAAGTCTAGACCGATTTGTTAAATATTCAGCAGGCTGCATGGATCGATGTGGGGCCTGAGATGATTGCTCCTTGGCATGCTCCTGCTACAATCTCCTGGCCTATTTATTACAGTGGCAATTCTCATCCTGGTAGGGGTAGAGGGGTGCAGAGTGAGAGGAATGCTGTGCTGAGAGCTCGACACTTGCATGGCTTCATCTGGTACGTGAGTGGACTAGCCCTACCTTCCTTCATTTCATGGTAGACTGATGTCTGATGACTGATGCTGAACATTCCCACAATGAAGAAGATGGCAGGACAATGGCTAGAAGTTTCGATGCATTTTTCCCAGGCAGGCTTAAACTGGGTTTTTAGGTACTTCAGAAGGGTCCCATCTTTACTTGTGGGTCAGTTCTGTGGACCATTTTATATGGGTTCATGGTGATTACTCAGCCTGGCAGCTCTGCATTGTAGGGTCGACCTCAACCTCAGGTCTTCTGGTGTGGATTCCTTCACCAAGAACCCTCTGGAGAAATGGTGTCCAGATGAGCCGAGAAACTGTAACCCATATTCCCCTGGCTCTGAAGTGACTGCAGTTCCCTATCAGAGATACACATACTCACATACTTGTTGCTCTTCTCTTGATACTTGACAGTGCTCCAGTTGCTGCCTACCCAGTTCAGCTTCATCTAAGGCCCAGTAAGGTGCTGGGAGGTCATTCTGGTTACTGGGAAATTTCAGAGAAAACAATCAAACAGCAACTCTGTCTATGAGCTCACTTCTCACAGGTGTCTGCGGGATTGCAAATTGGGAATTGGAAAGTACTTTGTATCACAATATTTTTCATCCAAGATGAAACAGCGTGAATTTTGTCAATTTTGTTTCCAGTCTTTTTATTTATTTATTTATTTATTTATTTATTTATTTGTTGGGGGGGTGTAGTTTCATTGATTTCTCTGACTCCTTGTAGTGTGTTACATTTGCCTTTATTCATCTGTTGCGGAATGTCCAGACACACTTGAGATGAAGTGAGGTAAGATTGCAGTGTGGAGTAAGTCTGCGGGCACCACCATAGTTTTTAAAGAGAGTGAGCTTTAAAATCCAATTTCCATCTTTTCCTCATTTCCTGTTATGAATCAAAGACAACTGAATGACTTGGAAATAAAGAGAGGATGGGATACCATGTATCAGGTTTGGATATGACTGTTCAAAATGCAAACGGCTCTCCCTTCGCGAAAATCAATTATATCAGCAAGCAAATGTAATCTAACTTGTTATCCTGAAAAGCAATCATGACTGTAATTAGTTCTTAATGTTTGAAGTATTTTTGGCAAATGGAGAATTTAATTAGGTCTCAATCTCTGTGATAGCTACATCTACAATAGGCAGGGTCTTCAAGATGCCCCCTATCTAAGGCCCTTCTTCCAATAATAAAACAGTGACAAGTCAATCATCTGCTGACATCTGTTGTACTGCAGCTACTGCAGAGACTGCTGCTCTCTCTCTCTCGCTCTCTCTCTCTGTCTTCGTTCCCTGTTTCTCCATCTTCCCCATAGCCCTCTCTTTCTCAGCCAAGGTTGTCAGGGAAGACAGCGGCCGGGTATGAGAGACATGTCATTCTAACGTGCTGTTGCTTTTTTTCCCTTTCTTTTCTCTCTCCACAGCAACAGCCAAACTACTGGAGTTTTAAGGTCAGTGCCGCCGTGTGCTGTAGATGTTTTCCTCACCATATGGGCCTGTCTCTGTCCTTATGCCTGTCTCTGTTTTGCTATGTTTCTATATGATGGGGAAACACATGATCCCATTGACTGCACAGTTCTAGTGATGGCTAACAGCAGACTGGGTAACTGCTAACTAGTTAACCTCATTACGGCCTGCCAAATGAGAAGATTGACTGCCACAGCCAATAGCTGTCTTTTACCTATCTATTTTTTATTTTTTTTTTTTTTTGGGGGGTATTGCTGAGTGAATTTTCATATTCAGATATTTACAGAGGGTGTGACAGTATGTTGGTGTTTGTATGTAAGACTGATCCGGTTCTACAATGTCTGCTAAGCCTTCAATATAGTACCATAGAACTAAAATGCTGCTTACAAGTCCTCTTTGGGGGACTCATGCTTACCCTTCCTGTATCATGCAAAAGTTCTGGAGACATTTAGTGCCTTAAAGCAGAGCTGGGTTTTTTGGTTCAGGTCAAACAAGAACCTTTTGTATACAGGAATTGATTTCAGATTATGTGGTTAGTAAGACCTCATTTGACCCTTTAAAAATAATAAATTATTTTGTTCATCCATTTATTTGTTTGTTCATTTGTTTATCCATCCATCGATTCGTTCATTCATTCATTCATTCATTCACTCATTTGTTTACTCATTAATTGATTATTTATATTAAAAATAATTATGTTAAAGGCAATTCTGCATACTACCTGGATCATGAACAATTGTGTAGTTTAAGGATTAAATCATGATAGGATTAAAACTGCACTATTATATAAATATAAACAACTGTATCAATATGAGAAGAAAAGTCATAGTGTCTGTTGTCTTATACAAGCAGCGTTGCCAAGAGGTGTGACGTCTGGATTGGCATTTTGCTAGGACTAAGTGTCTCATGAATTTGGCTGATGAAATCACCACCGTATGCAAGTCTCTCTCAGGAATCATGCAGGCAAGCACTTAGCTAGGCTATGGACAGTTGCATCAAAGCCCTCTGATAGTGCTCCATATCTACTGCTCCTTTCCTCAAAATAATATTGATCTCACAGCCTGTATGTGTGCACTATATTTGTAGACGGCCTGACACTATTTGTTTCGTATTTGTGAGCATGTACTTTAATGGCTTATAATCCAACTTAGTTAGTTCAGCAGCAAAACAGTTACAGCCATAAATACAGAATGTACCAAACAACTACTATTTAGATATTTTCTTGAGAAATATACTGTAGAAACAATTTTGCCAATACGTTGATGGATTCAAATAGCATTTTATAAAAGAAGACAGAATAAATGAATTCAAAATATTCTGACACATCTTTTGCCATTTTTTAAGCCATAACCTTAACAGTGTATACATATTTTTTAAAAAGTGCTTTATAATGATGATATTATTAACACCCTATTTCAAGGGTTATGTAACAGGACCACACATTCAGTTTTTTCAGGTTGTTATCAAATCAAATCGACACGTTTTCTTGTCAGATGGCTGGTTTCAGCTTGTTTACCTGCCATTTCTGTTCAGGTTAGTCGGTGTGATGCTCCAATAAAATTCTGTAGATTTGGGAACATATCCTAATTTCAAGCAGTACACAGCTGTCACACTGAGCGAGGTCTGCTCTGTTGCATTGTGGACATGACCTGCTCCAAAGCACTGTGGGTAGGTGGTCTGTGTAGGTAAATCTGAGCTCCCGAGTAAAAGCCATCCTTGCTTTTATTTCAGCTGACCTCTTCTTATCCTTCCAGCTCTACTTTCCCTCCTTCCATTTCATTGACTGAAAGACTCATTCCATTGCAGCGGATCCTCTTAATCACACTGTTTGGACTTGCTTGGCTGATGTGAGCTGAATATGATTACATCTATGAACACCAAGATGGTGTTAGCAGGTCAAAAAGGCATCTGGGGCTAATAGCACACACACCTGGTTCAAATTCCAAAAGGCTACTCCATTAAATCCTTAATTGGACTTAAAATACTCTATGTATCCTTGGGCCATTCAACTTCATGGTGTTAGTGGGAGGTGGAGGTGGGGGTTCGGAGTGGAGCTGTGGCTTGCTCAGACAAACGTCAACATCTACGCTCTCACATGAAGAAAAGTCTTGGATGAGCGAGAACAGCACATTACACAGCAAGAAGAGTGCCATCACTGAGGTCTTTTATGAAGTCAATTGAAATGGCTAAAACAAGGAAGCTAATGATCAAGTGAAAACAAAGCATGTGAAGGCTAGTGGGAATTTTCACATAGAATCCATTCTGACGGCACAAACACAATCCTGAGGTATGAAATGATGATCTTAGCCAAAAAGAACATTGAAGAATGTAAGGTTCCAAATGGACTCACTGAACAACTGTCACAGGACACAGATTGAACAAATAAAATAAAAGTGGTAGGCTGACAAACACCACCATGGTGTATTTGCTTTAGTTCATAAGATGTACATGTTATAATCTATTCTGTCAGGTACCATGGAGAAGGAATTTAATCATAAAATTTGGCATCTGAAAATCGTGATTGAGTACAGTGCCCTCTGGGGAAGGGAGGTGTGTAAGTGAGGAACCGTACCTGTAGATTCTTTATGCTAAACAAAGGGAAATCCTTATTGTACCCCCAAGAAATTAGTGAATAACCAGGTCCGAGGTGAGGAGAACACTGAATTAAAGTAAAAGTCAGATAACAGTTAGCTAACCACCAGGTCCAGTGTGAGGGGTAGTGTGGATTAACGTGAAAGTCAGATAACAGTTAGCTAACCACCAGGTCCAGTGTGAGGGGTAGAGAAGATTAAAGAGAATGTCGGATAACAATTAGCTAAACAACCAGTACCAGTGTCAGGGGTAGAGTTGGTGGTTAATGGAGGCTTGATCATAATCTGTCATTGAATGGACTGCTTTTACTATCAGAACATAGGGCTAAGTTTTTATGGGGAAATGGGGGCTATACTCTTTCTCCACCCTTGTTGATAAAGTGCATTGCACCTGGGTATTGCCCACTTCTACCTGACACTCCATTTTATTCCAGACATTAATAATTCTCTGTGTTAAATATCCTGGACCATGCTGGTGGAGGATGTGCATTACATTAGTAAATGGCAAACTAGGCCAGGAGGGGGAAACATAAAGGAGGAAAGTTAAAAAGAAGTCTTCCTTGGCTTAGTCTATTGCTAAGTGAGTTCCTTGTGTTTCCGTTTTGGAGCCATCACTGACACTTGAAAGGAAAACACTGGCATTATCTGTGGGTACGTGGGAATGGAACACAGCTTCGCTGGCAGCTTCTCCAAAAAAAAGTTCCTGACAAAAGGGCACGGTGTCAACAAGGACAGGGGTGTGGGGGTGGCTGTGCCTTTGGGATGGCCGTGAAGCAGAAGGTGAAGTGGAAGCTGCTGAGAATTGGAATGAGAAGTGGAGGAGGGCCGGGAGAATCTGCTGAAGCATGAGAAACCTTGTGACGCTGTTGGAAGGTAGGGCTCCATGGCTATATTCATAAGACCCTGTGACGCGGTGCCTGTGTCGTTCCACTGTGCTGTCCTCTATGCCATGAGGCTGAATAATCGCTCATTCCAAACTGGATGCTTTTAGGTTAGCTTGGGGAAGCTCGACTGATACTGTCATAGTATACATTCCCACTGGCCAATTGCTACCACTTTCTGACATGGAGTCTGAATCACAGGCCTGCACATACCCCTTAGCACCAGAAATACACTTTTTAAACCTATTCTTGTTTTGAGTGTAGAGGCCAAGTGTAGACATATAACACAATCTGACATGCTGCAATTGCACACTCAATAAAGAACATGTTATTCTCTATAGACAATACATAACATTATTAAATGTGATCAAAAAATGTGTACTTTTGCTTTAATCCCCTGTTCATGAGAATCAACAAGCAGAACAGCATGGATCAAGCTCATTAAAAATATTTGCTATTTGTGATAAATTTGCTGTGCCAGCAATCGCCCATATCACTGTGCGTAAGTTGCAATAGCATTGGCCAGAGAGCCGTAGGTGTTCAGCAGCGATGCAGCCTTCAGCTCCCTGCGGCTCCCTCTCGTTCTCTGGTATGCCACTGCTCCTTCCGCCCTCTGCCTGGCTCTGATGCAGCATAAATCCTTAGAGCTCCTCCTGCCATACCTCTCATAGCCTGCTCCAGCTCATCTTTGATGTGCTCTCACTTTCCTCCCCCTGCTTCTTTCCCTGCTCATACATATTATATATAAATGAAGCATCACATACACTAAAGTTGCTCAGAGGAGGTCCCTGAAGCCCATAAACCATAAATAATGTTGTTTGTTACAGCAAGAGGAAAGAGCTGAGAGAACCGATCAGCAGTCACATATCTCTACAGTTTCAATAACAAAGGAACAGAAACATTCCTTTAGATGCTACAGTATGTCTAACCATATTTTGCATATTCTCAGTAGCGCTAAACATCTCTTTTTATCACATGTATTAGTTGAAACCAGAGTGTAGTTATTCAAACACTGTATGTCCATCCATTTTCTAAATTCTTACTCAACACAGGATCATGATGAGCTTGGAGCCTATCCCAGGATGTACAGGGAACAGGTACTCAAGGTGGGATGCCAGTCCATCACAGAGTACTTGTTGCCCACTGTTTGTAATTGGTATTTTAGGGCTATTTTGTGTGGGGTCACTGAATGGGTATGGGATTCAAACCCCCAACCCTGGATGTATGAAACTACTGGGCTGTCATATGTGAATTCTGAACTTCATATATTTATGAGCACTGGGTGAAAGCATCAGGTTTGAAGCATGAGGACCCGAGGACCGTAGGTATTTTTATGCAGGGTCCTTGGCAGAGTGCTTTGATAATGACACTGTGCTGCTGTCATATTCTGTGTTGGTCCTTAATGGAGAGCTGTATGGGAAATTTTTAAAAATCCTTTTTCAGTGGAAAAAAATATATCTCTATATTCACTTTCCACTCATGATTGCTCAGCTGGCCAAAGACATTTGTCAGGTTCGCAGATACAATCTTTGTCTTTAGTTTCCTGAAGAGAAAACCCATTATATTCAGTTAAAACACAGCTGGTGTTCCTGTCAGCACTTACCGGATCCTCCTACACATGTAAAATGTCATACATATCGAATTGTCATAGACGTTTAAAATACAGAGAATTATATAGCAATAGGTCACATATATTTCTTTCAAAGAATTTTTAATGATTTATCCTTTTTTGAGATCAGATGTTTGTTTGAAAGCATGATTGCTGACAGCTTTCTATTTGTCTGTGTCTTTAGAGATGTCAACTTGTGTATGATTCATGTGATCCATCCATCCATCCATCCATCAATCATCCAACTTCTATAGTAATAGCTTATCCTCATCGGTCAAAGTGATAAGGGTGTCTTGAGTCAGTCCCAGGCAATATAAGGTAGAAGACTGGGATACATTCTGGATGGGATGCCAGTAGATTCCCATGAAGTTATTTATAAATGTTCTTGCACTGCTAAAGCCTCACCAGAGAGACATTGTGTTGCTAAGTGTATGATTTTGCTCTTTATTTTTGTGAAAGTACAGCTCTTTGGACAAGTGCTGACATGTTGTCATTTTCATTAGGAGCTCCTCATTTTATTTCCAGGCATATCTTTGCTTTTCCCCTCTGGCTTTGTCAGTCAGGATGGCATGATATCACAATGCATGGTGGAACATTGGGTAAGCTAGGAGTGCTGCAGCCTCCAGGGTTGTAGGTTAGAGTACCCTGTGTGTTTGTGGAGTTTGTGTGCTGTTTATATCTGTTTTTATGGGCTCTCTGGTTTCCTCCAGCAATCTAAAAAATGGGCCAGTTGCACAAAACACCTTAAGTTAAGATTTTCCTTAAGGTCTGAGTTAAGGTTTCCCTAAAATAAAATCAGTTGCACAAAACACCCCTAAATATTCTCCTTAAGGCTTCCTTAAAACATTCACTTACGTATTTAAGGTTTTGTCCTTGGTTTTGATCTTGGTCTTATACTTGTACTCAGACTTTAAGAAAAATCTTAACTTAAGGTGTTTTGTGCAAGCGGCCCCAGGCACTTTGGCTAAATGATGTCCCTAAATTGGTAATGTGTGAGTGTATGTTGGTACTTGACCTATGATGGACCACAAACCCATCCCTCCAACCATGACCAGAATAAGAGGATGAAAGATAAATTATGTTATCATGTTGTACCTCTGTCTCAGGAGATGAATGGTGGGTGGGTGGGTGTGTGTGTGTGTGTGTGTGTGTGTGTGTGTGTGTGTGTGTGAAAATAGTCTCATAGGAGAAGCAGTTTTACCAGTTTAAATTAAAATAATGAATCTACAGACTTGTCGACTACAATTTTAATGGCATGATGAAGCCTGTTGGAGAGTTTACATAGAAGCACATTTTTCACAATGTACAATACAAAGCAGCCTAATGTGACAGCTGTTAGATCTGTTAAAACTGTTATATGGGTGATCGAGGTATGTTGGATGTATGTGGGCATGCAATATTTAGGGACCTCTGGTATGTGTTTACACATATAGTGTGAAATTAGAAGGAATTTATAGGGTTATATAGGGATGATGTAGACATTTTAAATGTGATTTAAGGTGATACATAATATACATTTGTAAACAGGATGGTATTTAATTTGCATTTACAACCCCAAATCAGAAAAGTTGGGACGGTGTGGAAAAAGAAAATAATAAAAAAACGCATTGATTCTTCAATTTACTTTCACTTTTATTTTATTGCACACAGTATGAACCCAAGATATTTCACGTTTTGTCTGGTCAACTTCATTTCATTTATTAATATACATCTATTCATACATTTCAGGCTTTCAACACATTCCAAAAAAATGGTAAAGCATTTACCACTTTGTAATGTTGCCATTTCTTCTCACAACACTTAAAAGATGTTTTAGCACTGAGGATACCAAGCGATGAATTGTTTCAGGTGTTGTTTTGTCCCATTCTTCCTGAAACACGTCTTAAGGTGTTATATCAGATATTGATGAATGATGGTTTTTGATGCAGTGCCGCCATCACGGGTGGTTAGCTTAGGCTTGCATCCTTGCCCTTTACACACTGAAATTCCTCCAGATTCCTTGAATTGTTTATTTTACACACTGTAGAGGGAGAAATATGTAAATCCCTTCCAGTTTTTCTTTGAGGAACATTGTTTTTAAACCTGTTCAATAATTTTCTCATGCATTTGTTGATAAACTGGAGATCCTCTGCCCATCTTTGGTCATCAAAGACTCAGCCTTTTGTGGATACTGCTTTTGTACCAAATCATGATTACAATCACCTGCTGACATCACCTGTTTGAAATCACATCATTAATTTTTTTTTAACTCATTACTAGCCCAAAATTGCCCCCGTTCCAGCTTTTTTTGGAATGTGTTTCAGGCCTGAAATGCAGGAATGGATGTATATTAATAAATGAAATGAAGTTGACCAAACAAAACATGAAATATCTTGGGTTCATGTTATCGGCAATGAAATAAAAGTCAAAGTAAATTTAAGAATCACTGCATTTCTTTATTATTTGCATTTTCCATACTGTGCCAACTTCTCTGACTTGGGGTTGTACATGTGTATGGTGGCATATAGGGTGATACAGCCTATAAGACTCAGACAGTTTGGTGCATGACACTGCTATTCATCACAGCACCTAGTAAGTAGCGTGAGGGAGACCGTACCAGTTAGAGTGCTCACCAGTATGGTATGCCGGGAGCGCGACCTGGTAATGTCTGTGAAATCAGAAAGAGCACAGGACAGATCACCTGGGCTGTGATTGGAGGAGCTGGGAGGCAGTTATGCACAGCTGATCCCTCAATCACTGCTCATCATCATTCGCTTTTGGCTGCTCCCATCAGGGGTCGCCACAGCGGACCAACAGTCTACATCTCCTGTCCTCCGCATCCCGTTCTGTCACACCAACCACCTGCATGTCCACATCGCTCACCAGATCCATAAACCTCTTCTTTGGCCTTCCTCTTTTCCTCTTGCCTGGCAGCTCCATCCTCAGCATCCTTCTCCCGATATACCCAGCATCTCTC
>JAACJT020000075.1:10186889-10198777 GCA_009936485.2 Gymnarchus niloticus
CCACTTCATCCAACTCACTCCAGAATTCTTCTTTCTCATCCATCTCACACCCAACTTGCAGGGCATATGCACTAATATCTCCATCACTGCTCATGCCAGGGTCTATCCAGCAGAAGAGCACGGAAAAGGCAGGCAGTAATAGGTCCAGTGTATGGGACACTCCACAGTTTTGTTTCCCCACCTAGCCTGGAGCAGCAGAAGTATCATAGTTCAGTTGTGCACACTGGTACTCATCAAGGTGCTGCATGCTTGCTCTCTGGATGAGACTGGCTGGCAGAGACAAGGATATGTGGCAGGGAAAATACGGTACTGGCACCAAAGGTAAGGAGTCACACACTTCCATTTTCTGCGTGCCAGTTTCCTGCCAGATATTGTTTTGAAGTGGGCGATCATTAAAAATGGATAAAATGGATAAGACAGTGATACCCATGGAGGCAATTGCGGAACGTGTTTTGACATTCTCCTCCAGGTTTTTCTGCCTCATTCTGTCAGTTCTTTTTTGACTGCTTGTAGTTGGTAAATGCTTAGCTGCCACATTATCAAAATTCTCTTGTTGGACACGTTTTTGCTTGCAGGATGCTGCTAGATTCCATACAACTTTGCATTTCTATTTTAAAATGACACCTGTAAATATTGTTTTTTATTATTATTATTGTTTTATGGAGGTTGCATTCTGCTGAGGAATGTCTGTAAAGAAAAATGAAAATAAGCACAGGTAAAAATTGTTGATGTAAGGAAAAACAAAGTATGCATAAAATTAATTTTCCGTTTGACACTGTATTTTCCTTGGGGTTAGATGCTTTACAAGATTCACAATCAAAGAATTACAAGCAATAATTGTTTAAATGTATAAAAGTTGATCTAAACAAATATGCCATTATTAGACTAGGCCAAAATCTACATGTAAGGGAATAATGAAATAATGGCATATTTGTTTAATTATGAAGCAGCCTAACCATTAAGATGTGAATGGGTATCTGCACAGAGTCCTGTAAATAAAGTCAAATTATTGCCCAGTGGTTGATGAAGGACATAGAACCACTTCATCCACACATTTTCTGAACTGTTCATTGTCATTGAATGCTCCAAGCAGAACACTGGCAGCCCTACAGCTGACCATCCACGGGACCTCTGTCTGAGTCACTTGAAGCTCCTTATGTGAGAAAGCAGATGAAACAGTCCTTTCATCTGTACAGCAGATGAAAGGACTGAGTGATTCTGCAACACAATGTCAGTCTGGCACCAGCATAACTACATGATGAGGTAGCGCCAATGGGGCGTCATCGACTGCGTTGGTGTGGGTGAAGACGTGACCGAAACAAGCACACCATCAGGACTCCTGATGCAAATACCAGTGTTCAATTTTTCAATTCAATTCAATTCAGTTTTATTTATATAATGCCTTTGACAAGAAGCACTGTCACAAAGCGCTTTACATAGTCCTGGGCCCAGAGTCCCCAGAGAGTAAGCCAATGGCGACAGTGGCAAGGAGAAACTCCCTCAGAAGGAAGAAACCTTAGGAGGAACCAGACTCAAGGGGGAAGCCCATCCTCCTCTGACCGGCACCGGGCTGGACAAATTCATTAATAAAAATAAGATGAATGTTGTTGTCTTGGGCAATGAGGGCAAATCACTCAATTGCCTGAGAAGGATAAAGGAAATCATTCACCTCACTGGCAATTATATCTGCACTTATCACTGAGTTTGAAATCACCCCTGCAGAGCTAAGTAATATGATGTTGATGCTGTGTGTGTGTGTGTGTGTGTGTGTGTGTGTGTGTGTGTGTGTTTTGGGGGGGTTCATTTATTTTCTCAGTGCCAGCACTTACTATCATTAGCCCCCACTCGGGTGAATTAGGGAGACCCAGTTTTTTATTTCCATTTTCACATGCTGTATGGGCCTCATCCTTTTCTTCCCTTGCCAGTCCTCTCACTGAACAACTGGAAAGTTCTTTCCATTCTTCCAACAAGAGGTCATCAAATGGGAATCATTTGGAAACCAGTATGCCATGGTGTGATGACTCCCTGCTTGTCACACCACACCCCTTCCCACCTTCGGCCAATGGAGCAAACTTCTGGATAAGGCTTGGGTGTCTGCTCCAGTGCACTCAGCAGCTGGCAAACCCCTTGGTGGGCTGGATGAAAAACTACCCTCCATTGGTGTCTTTAAGCCGTCAGGGGTTTGTCATGTGAAGCATCATTTGGGACTTCACTTAGTTTTTCCCCTTTTTTCAACAAATAATGGAAAGTTTTCTGACCTGGCAGCCTGTCCTTCCTGTCCTCTGTGTCATATTGCCCTCTTTCTCGTGAGAAATACCAATGTTACAGCATCAGAAGGCCAACAGTAATGTGTCTTGCCCAGTAACACGGCCCATGCTAGGTGTGTGGTCAGGTTCCTGGATTCAGTGCAGCCTCTGAAATGGCATGGGTGACAATGCTGAGTGGGTCTCTTCTGTGATGGTGTGTTTCTTTGAAGAATTTTCTCTCTGTAGAGCAGTGGTGCTCCTGCCCGGTGCCAGCCAGAGGAGGATGGGCTTCCCCCTTGAGTCTGGTTCCTCCTAAGGTTTCTTCCTTCTGATGGAGTTTTTCCTTGCCACTGTCGCCTTTGGCTTTCTCTCTGGGGACTGTGGGCCCGGGACTATGTAAAGCGCTTTGTGACAGTGCTTCTTGTTAAAGGCGCTATATAAATAAAATTGAATTGAATTGAATTTGTGCTGTCAGCCAGAAACATTCTTAGTATTAAATCAATATGCCACGGAAATATGAAGCTGAGTTTACTAAACCTACAGTATATAGTACAGTATAGCATTGCATACTGTACTGCAGTGTAGCAGAGTATGGTATAGTTTGTCAGAGTAGTACAATGTAGTTTGGTGTAGTGTATATATTTGTATTTATAAAAGCCTAAATCTTGGTATGTTTAGACCCTAAAGTATCTGTTCTGCAATGGGCAGAGTGTAAAACAGAATTCTCAATATAGGTAATTATACCAAACCAGGGTTCTTCAGTCCTGGCCCTGGGTAATGCTCCATACATATGTTTTCAAGGCTATAAGTTTCATATAAGCTTTGTTGGGTGTGTTCAGGCTTTGACTGATTAAAAAGTGACATCAGCTTGGTAGGGCCATCACTGGGGATTCTCGGTTTAACAGTTTCATGCCTGTCTAACTTTTAACTGCAGCAGCCATATGTTTTTCCAGCTGTTTTCCTGTTTTCTTAGCTTGTTCACATTTTCTCCCTTCACTGTGTTAATTTTGTCCATGTTCCACACTGTATACCCCAGAACCTGTCACGTATTGTTTTGTATTTCAAAATCTAACAAACCTGCACACACTAACTTAATTTACATTATCTATGACACAACACCTCAAGACTTAAAATTTAACTGGCATAAGTTACACTTGTTTTATTCACTGACTACTTCCTGTAGACACGGGTCTGAAAAGTAGTGGTATTGCCTTTCATTCCCAATATTGTGTGCCCCTGCCTAATGTTCTATGCTAGGATGCGTTCCAGGCCCCCCACACCCCTGTAAGGCTTAAGTAGTTGGAAGCTTGATGGATGGATGGATGGATGGATGGATGGATGGATGGATGGATTGATTTTTTTTTTTAGGAAAAGAGTAATTCATGCTTGACTTGTATTAGAACTGCATTTAATACACAAAACCACATTAATATACACTGCATAGACAAATAGTGATGGACACCTGCCTGTGCAAGATCTCATTATATACGAGTGGTATAAGTAGGAAGTTGGTCCTTCCATAGCTGCTATAATAGCCTCAAATCTTCTGGAAAGGCATAGCAGCGTTAGTGAGTTTGAGTATTGATGTTGGGCTATCAAATCTTTCTGTTTGTGGCCTAACATTTCACAATTCAACTTTTGTTACTTCTAGATGCTTCCATTCACAAACACTTCACTTGCACTTGACCAAGGCAGAAATTTGGTTGCATTATGTGATGGTGCCAAGTTAAAAATCAATAACTTCTTCAGTAGGATCCATTTCACTGCCAGTGTTGGTTTCTGGAAATCAAATGTCTTTGTGCTTAATTATACACTTGTGACAGCAAAAGGTATGCCTTAATTAGCCAATTCTAGTAATAAATAGGGCTGTACACATACTTTTGGCCATATAGTATGTAGCCAGTACTGCTCTAGAGTCTTTCATTTTTAATCTTTAGTTTTGGTTTCCTTTTATGAGTGATCTATTACATCCTGCATCTTTAGGCTGGAAGGGCAAATCTGATGCTGTAATGTGAAAATGAACATATTATTTAATTTTTGCAGGAATGTATAAATCAGTAATGTGTTGTATGGTCTTAAATTTACAACAGAACATAGTGAATTTGGCAATCCAGAAATCAAGGTAATATGGCACCCCAAGGGCCTAGAGCAAGCCATTCGTCCAAGATGGGTGACTGTTCAAGGAAGCAAGTCATTATAGAGGCTAGTAAGATGCTGTTGGCAGTTTTAAAAAATTTTTATGAGTGACCACACCTTGCATCTAACAGCCATACTGCATGTCCTGTGTAATTCCTTAGCTGCAGGCCAGGGCCACAACTCTCACAGAGCAAAACAATCAAAGTTATGTCTCAGTAAGTTTCTCAAAACTGTGTTGAAAAACTGCCTGATAGTCTGACAGCAAGGCAGAATTTTTGCTATCACAAAAGATACCAAAAGACCATAGTACCTATTATCAAGCATGGTGCGGGTAGCTGTTTCACAACATTAGGGACAGGCTCCCAGGTCAGGATGGGGGGTAGACATGAATGACTGTTGCCCTCTGCAAAAAATCTGAAGAGCAATTTTACATTTCAACATTGCAATATTATGAAGCATATAGCAACATTTCAAGAAATGGCTGTAAAGCTTAAAGTCCTGGCATGGTTCAGGCAGTCTTATGGTTAATCTACAGACTGACCTAAAGCAGAGTGTATACCTGAGGACTTCTTGCGATTTGAGTGAATTTCTTCTATTTTATGTGACTTTTCTGTATAAAAAAATTGAAAAACCCTGAATGAATATGTTCCTGAAGATGTAGCTCTTCTGAAAATGGACTCACTGCTGCTATCAGAGAAGAAGATGTTAAAAGTAATAACTGAAAAGTTAGCTGCATGCAATGATGGCATCAAAGGATTTTTGTTTTATTTAAAACCCAATAATAATTTATTTGTCTCGGTTTCAGCCTTTAATCTGAAAGATTATATAAAAAATCTATTTTTCATTTCCACTGCAGGTCTGTCTAATGTATATATAATGTTGTACGTGTAAATATAGAAATAAAGCCACTAAGTTTTCAGTACTTGAAAAATACACAGTAAATTATGGCATGGCAGTACCATAAAAAACAGCATTCCTGAAGAATTATGCCTCTGAATAAGATTATATGTTGTGCAGAATCTGATGAGATTGTTTATAGTGCTCCGAGTACATAAATTTATGTCACATTTTATTGGGTGGCAGAAACTCTTTGGAATTTTATTACAGAAAATTATTTTTTCTTGTCTTTACAACATAGGTTTAGGTTCTTAAAAATGAATTAAGAAATAGTAGTTTTAAGTAATTTCTCAGCTTTTTAAAATTTATATTTCAAGGATGATTGTCATACAAAACTTGACAATTAGATTCTGCCAGTTTATGTAGACTCCATCCATGTTGGTTTTGATTATGACTGGGAAGAGAATTCCCAAAATGGGCTGAATTCTTACATATGGCTACACATGTCAATGGGTGGCATAGTGGGGAGATTGAACGGTGCCTCATTCTGTGTAAATGTAGAGTTTGTATCGTGTGACATTTCTCTGGGTGCTCTGGTTACCTTATGCAAACCAAGCACATGAAATCAGGTGAACAGGTGCCTTTAATTTCCCTGTTTTGTGTATGTGTATGTATATGTATGCCCTGTAATTTGGCTAGCATGCCATCTAGGGTTAACCCCCCTGGGGCCCTGTGCTTCTTGGGATAGGCTCCTTGTGACCATGTCCTGGATAAGTGATTGGATGGTGGATAGGGTGAAGTGTGTAATAATACTGACTGTTGTTAGTGTTACTCTCAAGTCATTTTCACATGTCTTTGTCATGATTCAGTTGGCTCTCGTGTGATTTCAATGAGGACTCCAAAGCAGAAAAGGCTGTTTAATTGTGGACATATGTGTTTGTATGTGAGGAGGGGAAAGAACATAGTGAGATATAGTACATCCACTGTACCCCTGTATCCATTTGTATGGCAATGTTTGTAAAAGCATGTGGATAAAGAGCATGATGAAGAGTCGAGTCTTAGGAGTTAGGATTCTTGAGAAATGCAGAGTATGTTTTCCACCAATCACGATTCACCGCTCCAAAGGAAGTGTGGTTAAAAAAATAAAAATTAGCAGCAAATCACAGTTTTCTCCCAGTTGAAAAGAAGAGAGGCGCTGATGTCAACAAGCGCACATCTGAGCGGGGCGGTCGTCACAGTGTACTCTGGGAGCTCATTACTGTGTGCTCGGAGCTGGAAAATTCCCTGACTGCAGGGATGTTTGAGCCAGCTCGTCGAACGCAGAGCCTCTGAGGGGATGCCTGCAACCAGGCAGGCTCAAATATACCATCATAAGAGCCTCTTGCGGCACCTCCATTTCCCCATCCCCAACAGCACCCCCCCCCCACCCTGGTGTCCCCTGGTTTGCCTGCAACTGACTAATTAAAACACTGCTGCCCACCTACGCGTTTAATTGCTGCACTCCGTGTCACTCCCTATATGTGCCTCTCGATCGCTGCATGAAAACAAACAGGCCCTGCAGCTGCAAGGGAGATGATGTCATTGAATGTGCTCGCATGTGCTTCACTTCTGATTGGCTGGTTGATCACTGTGCCTTGTCGAAGGGCATTGATTTTTCTCATTGGTGCTATTTTTTACATAATTTTGTACATATCCTAAATACCACCATGCTGGGTTCTCCTTAATGTAAATGGATTAAATTTAGGCCAGGGCTGAAATTTTCTTCTTGGTAACATTGATACCAGAATTTATTTTTGCAATTATTATTCTGTATTGTCATGTATCTTCGTCTTTCCCTAAATATTATTAGCATCCTTGCCAAGCAAATGCTTTTGTCCATCTGTCCATCTTCTAACCATGTATCCTGGTCAGGGTCATCAGGGGGCCTCATATATCTCAGGCAGTATGGGGCATAAGGCTGGGTGTACACCCCAGGCAGGATACCAACCATTGCAGGGAACATACACACACAATTTAGGGATACCAGATAGCCACCATGTCTTTGGACTACAGGAGGAAACTGGAATACCTAGACATATCCCACATAACAAAGGGGAACATGCAAACTCACAGACACAGAATAGAGGAAAAATTCAAACCGCCAACCTCAGAGGTGTCAGGAAGTTGTGCTATCCACTGAGCCTCCATCCTGCTGCCAAATACTATTATCTAAAAATAACTTGCAACAATTTATGAAACATAACATTTCTAATTTGCTACAGCAAATGCATGGTAGTGCAATGGCTAGTATTGCATCCTCACACCTTTTCCTCCCCTGCATGTGTGAATTTCGGATGCTCTTCCTGTATTTGTCCAGGTCTTCCTTTCCAGTTGCTTCGGTTTTCTCCAGCTGTCCAAAAACACCTGGGTTGGTAAATTATCAGTTACTGATGTTGTGTAAACATGTGTCCTGATATGGACTTCCAGAGTGTCCCTTCTGTCATACCCTATGGTTCCTGGGATAGACTCCAATCACATTGTGACCCTCTACTAGATAATTGGTTGGTAGGTCAATAGATGTTTTAAACAGTTATGCTCATGGTTGCATAGTTATTATTTTAAGCCCACTGCTGTCCACCGCGGTCCTTGCAGAGCCGGAGCCCACGACACTCCCAGTCCACCCAGTCTGGTCTTGCCGACCAAGCTGCCAAGTTGTCCTACGCCTCAGCTGAGTCCTTGGAAACCATGTCGGAGGCAGAGATCCCGCTGGGCTTCAACCGCATGAACCGATTTCGGCAGAGCCTGCCACTGTCGCGGTCCACCAGCCAGACCAAGCTGCGATCGCCAGGTCAGGCCACCCTGCCCCACAGAAGCTGTTCATCCCATTTAGCACGAGTCACATTTTGGCATGCGGTGACATGACCATGCCTCTGCCTTGCCCCCGTCTCTAGGCGTGCTGTTCCTGCAGTTTGGAGACGAGACACGGCGGGTCCACATGACCCACGAGCTGAGCAGCCTTGACACGCTACATGCGCTGATCGCCCATATGTTCCCCCAGAAGCTCACCATGGGCATGCTCAAGTCCTCCAACACGGCAATCCTCATCAAGGATGAGGCACGAAACATCTTCTATGAGCTGGAGGATGTGCGTGACATCCAGGACCGCAGCATCATCAAGATCTACCGCAAGGAGCCCATCTATGCCTCATATCCCGCCGCCCACTTAGCCAACGGGGACCTGAGAGTAAGTTGAGAGAGATGGAATTACTAACTAAACAGCCATAAAGTATTGAACAGTGCCTAAACTTTGATGAGAGGAAATGAAGTAGTGAATGATATCAAACGGAGAATCTAGTCTCTGTGTTCAAATCTTGACTTTTGTTAGTTGAAACTTGTATGAGCTTCAGTTTTTTCACTGTGATTTCAAAATCCCATACAAAAGTTTCTTGACCAGGGACCCATTCCTGAAAGCAGGCTTAACAAATCCTATAATCAAACTTGAATTCTGATTGGAGAAATTTGGAGAGGTCCTGGGAATCAACTAATACTGAAATTGTGCTTTCAGTTTTCTCCAGTCACCAACCCTCCTCCTGGAGAACTACTGTCCTGAAAGGATTGGATACAACCCAAATACAACACACATGATTCAGTTGATTAGTACCCTCATATGTTTTATTTAGCTGCAGCAGATATGTTTAAATTTAAATTTGGATTGGATCTAACTTTTTCAGGGGCGCTAATTAACTGAATCAGGTGTGTTGTATTTGTGTTGGATCCAAACTTTTCAGGAGAGCAGCTTGACAGGAGGAAGGACATCTTTTCGTAATGATTTTGTCATTTGTTTTATTACAGTGTGACTCCAAATTTATAGTTACTTGCCCAGTATTGATACACATTTCATATTCCAATTTTGACATTAACACCATGTTTATGCATATGAGTCACTGTGGCAGTTCATTGTGTACTGCAGAGTAACTGAATTACTTCATCCTGGTCCTCAAAATGAATAAATTATTCCAGACAAGCAATTTGATTAAGTCCTCCATATTAGCAAGCTCTTTGAATACATGCCAGGCACATCTCCCAGAATCTGATGTTGCATCAGCTCTGAATCTCCAATACTCTCATGCATATCTGATGCTACTTAAAAGCAAACTTCACTTAATTCAAAGAAAAGGGGGCCCACCTTCATTCTTCCATAAGTCTAGCTACTGAGGGTTTGCCTCCCCCATATAAACTGAACTTGAAAGGGAACCAAAGACACCTCCAACTGTCAGGCACTATTGGCTTACACCTGCTTTCTAAGAGCCCATCCCTTAGTGACCCCTGAGACCCTTCCCTTTGTTCACTTGTGCTGAGCTGTGAGGATTACTGTAAGTCCTCTATTCAGGAGGGAAGAGGAGGAGTGGGGTGGTTTGACTGTGGTAATAAACTCTGCCGATCTGATTAAGCAATGTAAACCACGAACTAGGGATCACCATCGGCATTATGGGGATGGAGAGTGAATTTATGAGATTGAGAGGAGAAAACAGGTTGAGAGAGGAGATGAGACCATGTTTAAAAGACTGTACACATGAAAAGTGGTGGTTTAACACAGCTGGGGTGCGGAAGGTGACATGGGGTGCCCATGTAGAGAATGTAAAAGAAAATTGGTTAGCAGAGTGGGCATGGTTGTGATTCCAGCTTTCATATCATACTGTCTCCTTGCGAGGATCCTACATGCTGTCTATTTGGATGCTAATTCAACGCCACTTTTGCTACACCTGCAGCCCGTTCTATGATAATGCCTCCTCTGTTTGTCTTTCTTGCCCTTTCAGAGGGAGATGGCATTCGCTTCCCGAGAGTCCTCACCAACCCGCCGTCTCAACAGCGTTCCCCCCTCATCCTCACCGCCCTCAGGCTCACCCTCCCGGTCCCGCCTCTCCTACAGTGCTGGCCGGCCGCCTTCATTTGCTGGCCCTGCCCATGGCCCACCCCACCCTCACCACCCTCTATCGGCCCACCCTCAGGCTGCTCTTTCACCCTCCCCTAGCGCCATCCTGGAAAGGCGTGATGTGAAGCCGGACGAGGAGGTCTCCACCAAAAACATGGTGCTGCTTAAGAACGAGGGCCTGTATGCCGACCCCTACAATACAGTACATGAGAGTCGGCTCAGCATTGCCTCTACTCAGTCACTGGCTGCTGTCGGGGACCCTTTTACCTTCCCCGTGCCTGGGGGGCTGTACCGCCGTGGCTCCGTGCGCTCGCTCAGCACCTACTCTGCTGCAGCCCTGCAGGGGGATGTAGAGGAGGCCCTCTACAAGCCTGGGGGACCTCTCTACACTGATGCCTACGCAACTGCCACCCTGGGGATGGGCTTCCGCATGCCTCCTTCTTCCCCACAGAAGATTCCCGACGTACGGGACCGGGACTCCTACTCGGGCTCGCCCAGCCGTGGCTCCCCTGTGCGCCAGGGTCTGCGTAAGGACTCCACCTCCTCCGTTTTTGTGGAGAGCCCCAAGTCCCGCACAGGGTCCGGCTCGGATATGCTCTGTGGGGCTCTCGTTCCCGCAGGGGAGAGTGGTCGAGGAACGCCAGGATTTGGTTCCCCTCTGGGAGGCAATGAAGTGGATACACGGTGAGGGGTTCTGTGGGTTAGAAGCTATTAACTCTGGTTATATTTGCATGTTTGAATCATGGATATCCACACATCTGAAGGGTCAATCAACATCTGCCCTTCTAGTTAATTTTCCTGAGGAGGGTCTCAGAGGTCCTGGAAACCCTTCCAGGCAGCACAGGACACAAGACAGGGGACCCCCTGGATGGGATGCCAGGGCATAAAAGGGCTGATCAATCTGAGTGAACATGATGTTGTCATACCTCCTAAGCACTACGTTTAATTTCTGCCTTGGCTATGTGTGTGTTTGTATATGCATGAGTTTCTCTCCGTGTTTGATTCCTGCCGTGGCTGTAAGAGTTTGTGTGAGTATGTCTGTCTGGGCATGTGTATGACTTGTTCTCCCTGTGTTTGCATGGGTTTCCTCTGGGATTTGGCCTTCCTCCTGCAATCCAAAGAAATGCAGTTTAGGTAGATTGGTGTCTTCAAATTACCCATAGTACCTAGTATGAAACCGTGTGTGTCCTGTGATGGACTGGCATCATATCCAGGGCACCCTCTTTTATGATGGCCCGCATTATTAGCATTTTGAATGGGCTATTCAGCGAAGATTTGCTTTCTGATTTTTATGTCATCCAATGTAGTAAGTGCAGAAAGTTTTATATACTTTCTGCCCAAGGTGTTTCCGCCAGGTTCAAGGAATCAGAAATACTCATCTGCTAAACATGTTTCTGTTTTTTCCCTTTTTATTATCATAAGTAGAGCAAAGCAGATTCTTACCTTGCAAATCTTATTGCATTTGTGCTGGCCAGGGAGCGGATGGAGGCGATGGAGAAGCAGATTGCCAGTCTCACTGGTCTAGTGCAAAGTGTGCTGACAAGGGGTCCGGACAGTGACAGCACGTAAGCCCACCTTCTGCCTCCCCAAGATACATCAAAACATATATACTCTCTATAGTACACTGAGACCACCTCACGTGTATACTCTCTATAGTACACTGAGACCACCTCACGTGTATATACTCTCTATAGTACACTGAGACCACCTCACATGTATACTCACTATAGTACACTGAGACCACCTCACGCGTATAT
>JAACJT020000075.1:10206521-10238406 GCA_009936485.2 Gymnarchus niloticus
GCCAGACTCAAAGGGGAAGCCTGTCCTCCTCAGGCCAGCACCAGGCAGGACAAATTAATGAGTCCAAGTAGAACAAAGCCAAGCACACTGCCACTTGTGTGTCGGTCACAGTAGCACTTGTGCAAATGCTCCGAGAGTGCCTATGTGACATCACATGAATCTGTAGTGTTTCGTTACACTTTACACCTAGACTGTTCTGGTGGCGGCTTGTAAGAAGAAATCACTGTGTGTGACTTCTTATGTTTGTGTGTGCATGTGTGTTGGTGTTTCAGGCAGCCGAGAGGGACTGGGAAGAGAAGCGGGCCAGCCTTACACAGTACAGCGCCCAGGATATCAATCGACTTCTAGAAGAGACTCAAGCTGAGCTCATGAAAGCCATTCCTGACCTGGACTTTGCAGCCAAGCAGATCAACAAGCCTTCTGCACTCCACACATTGGACAGTACTGCCGGTACCCCCGAGCACCGGCCCAGCAAGTCCCCGCATGCTGCTCCCAAGCTGGCCAGCAAGGAAGCTGGCTTGTCAAGGGGTTCCGGTGAGTCAACTAGGCTTGATGTCACCTGATAAATGCCATACCGATAATTAACTATGCCTTCATCACGTTTTTTCACTGAGAAATTTAGGCAGCACTGTTACGTAGATGGGGCTCATGGTTACTTGGTTACATGGTTAAAGTCACTGAAATATGCATTGGTTTTTTCAGATGTTTCATCTTCACAACTTAAAATGTTCATGTCAAAAAGAGTTCTTGTCAAGAATGTCAACGACCTCCCTGCAGATGAGCTGACGGTCCCCCGCTATCGCACAGAGAAGCCTTCCAAATCCCCCCCACCGCCACCACCCCGTAGAAGCTTCCCCTCATCACATGGGCTCACCACCAACCGCACTGGGGAGGTCATCGTGACAAGCAAAAGCATCAAGGTGAGGAGTGCACACACGTAGACACAGTATTGCAGATGGTGTCACTATGGTGACACATCCATGATGGTAACAAGGCTTAAGTGTGGAAGGCAAATTAACATGTCATTTGGGGCAACAGCTTACATTAAAAAATTGTCATTTACTTGCTTAACATTTTATAATTGGAGACAGACGTACAACATTGAAATATATTGTGAGATACTTTTGCTAAATTCGTTCAGGTGAATCATTGTGCTTACGAGCTCAGTAACAGGTTCCTTGGATTCCTTGGTCATAATTCAATCCATCCATCCATCTGTCTTGTGAAATCATTTATCCACTGGACAGGATGCCGGTCCATCACATCCATCCATCCATCCATCCATCCATCCATCCATCCATCCATCCATCCATCATTTTTCTCACCATAGGCACAGCAGAGTTGTGGGGTTCCTGGGCCAGGCACAAAGCAGGGAAAACCTTGTTCAGAGTACCACTCATTCCCAGTCAATCATGAATATATCTTCTCAGAAGATTATTGAATTTTTGACGATTCACTGAGCAGAACTGTAGGAATTCTTTGGCTGTCTACCCTTCCCAAAACTGTGTCTTGTCTGTGTAGAAGGCAGAGTCGGAGGAGATGGAGTCACCAAAACCTCACATCAAACTGCGAAGGGTCTCCTCAGAGGCACCGCGGCCTGCTTCCACACCCCCAGTCATTGCTGCCTCTGGGGTAAAGGATGAAGACGACGAGGAGAAGATAATCTCTGAGCTTGAGGTAGGCGCACTGATGTCCTGGCATTCCTTATAATCAACGGACAACACTAGGCAGTAGTAGTGTGAAATAACTCACATGTATCACATGCTTCTTATGGATGTTCTAGCAAGTTAGAAACCAAAAATTTCATTAATTACATAGGTAAACCAGGCGGTCTCGATGAGTCAATTTCTTCAATCTCATTGGTGCAGTTTTACCCATGGGGCATTGCCTGTTACCTGACCTAACCCTAACAAATGTGATGTAACATGTTTCTGTGTCTGTATATGTAAATCCAATGAAATTTCATTTTAATGGGTGCGTAGACTTTCTATATGCACTGCAATGGTGCTCTGGCCCTTGTGAGAGGATGACTGGCTTTTCCTTCCTTGGATTTGCTTTCTGCATTTCCCCCCACCATTCAATAGGTGTTTCAGAGAAACCCAGTCAAAGTGAAAGTGTCCCCTCCCCACTCCCTGCCCAACACACTGCACAAGACCAGTACCCCCCCTCCTAGCCTGGACCTGAGATTCTCAGGGCCCTTGGGAAGGAAGGTAAAAAAAAAAAACACAAGGCCTTTTATGGACTACATCTTCCGAGCTCCCTTTTTCTATTCTTCCCCTCCTCTGGCTTTGCTCTTTCATTCCCCTCACTAACAAGTGCCCAGTTATGTGCAACGAGCCTAAAAATAGGTGTACCACAGGGGGACTCCAGTCTGAGGTGTACCACCTGGCTCCCCATGATGGCAGATGCTTCTGGCATGTGCACTGGTTTGAAGTGATGCCTGTGTGTGTGTCTCTCTAATTATAACCGCCGAAGCGTCTGACTGGATGTGCTGCTTCACTGTTTGCGTATCTAGCAGAAATCCCAGTGGTTGTAGTTGCTACAAGCAGCTTCCAAAAGGGAATCTCCAAATGAAGCGGTGTCATGCTGTCCTTACAGGAAATGACTCCTCATGTCCAGAAAGTCTCTGTATCGAATACTTCCCCAGTACCATTACCTCATCTGACTGGCTGGAATTCCACCGCCTAAGTGTCCTACTGACAGCAGTTCACCTTCTGCATAGCAAATGGACTCACTTCTCGCTAGCCTAGTTAGTAATCGCAGTTACTAGGAAGTTATTGGAGGTGCAGGATTATACTTACAGTAACCCATCTCTTCTTTGTTGTGTGTTTATTTTGACCATTTGCACCACAGCAGATTTCTTGTGCCTAAACATGTACATGGTGAATAAAGCTGATTCTGACTGAAATGACTCACCTTTGAATTGCAGTGGATTGCAGTGTGGCATGTTTCCAACTAAGCATGTGTTTGTGCGCATCTGTGGTGGGTGAAGGCTCAGCGGGCACAGAATAATTGAATGTGTTTATACTGGTGAGAAAATCAACATCTCCCCTATCCCTCCTATCAGTGACCACCTCAGACCAACTTGTTTACAGTTCAGTGAGTTGACTTGATCTGAGTGTGGCATCCAGGGCGGGTACTGAAGCCCGTGAGCTGCAGAGGCTGTACCTCATTGTGTCCTCCAGCTGTCTGCAGTGTCTCTGGACTGCACCGGCCTACAGAGGGACCTGGGCCAACTCTATGAGCGACGCCCCAGTGTTCCTACACCACCCACCAAGGTACGACTCTTGCCAGCTCCACCAATGGCTCTGAGTTTTCATATAGTGTCTCCTTCTCTAAAGCTATCATTTTCTATCAAGCATGTTACCTATATTCAGTGTAAGACACAGGATGCTGATTAAAATTTATCTTCGTCAGTACTGAAGTTAATGGCCTCAACTCAACATGAACTGCATCTTTTATAAAGATCAAACCTCAAACCTGCAAAGCACTACATCAGTTAAATTAAATTAACTCACAGTGCAGTTGTAAACAAACCAGGCCTAATTACATGGTACTAATGATATAATTACAGGAAAGGTTGTCTTTGTGCAGAGTACTGCCTCATTGGAGGGCTGGTCTGTGCTCAGCTAAACCTCACACAGAACTCCTGGAAAATTATACCAGGGAGAATCAATTCCTATGCTACTTTGCTGCAGGAAAAGAATTATGTTTTAAATTAATTCTGAAGTAAATGATCAATAGTTGACTTATTTGTTATATGTTACCGTTATATAAAAATGCTGGAGACTGAAGATTATAGCCACTTCATAATCCAGCACAATTGCTCAAGCTGAATCTGATTAGTATTTGTAAAACTAATAATATTAATGTGTTGTTTTTGCAATTTGTGCTTATGACTTATTATTGATATACCACCTGTTTACCAGAGTAATCTGAAAATCTTGTTGACAGGAACTGGATGTTACATCAACCAGTCTTTCATCGCGTCAGATCCCTCAGATTGTGCTAACTGAGTGGTCTTCTGCAGCACCCTCCCCTTCTGAGAGGTCACTTAAAGTAGGCGAGGAAGGTGGAAATATGCTCAGAGCTGTACAAGAGAGAGCACAAGGAAAAGACTCATGCAGCATTACATGTCCGCATCAGACATCTAGTGTTACCATAGATGACTTCGGGCATAAAGCCGAGACACCAAGCATTACTCAAAGTCAGGAGAAAGCCATGGCATTCCACCCCACTGAGGATCCCCATTTCCAATTGCCTAGAACAAAGTCCCAGGTTTGGGAGCTGAGGATCCAAGAGTCTTTTGAGGAAAAAGAGACTAAGGAGGACAAGGAAGAGCTGGCCATACTTCTGACCCACCAGGAATTAAGGGTCCTATCCAAGAGTGAGGCCAAAGCTCTCATTGAACAGGGAGGCCGAGGATTACAGATACTGACCCTTCCAGTCCAGCGACAAGACTGTCCTTCTGATCTCAAAGCAGATGGAAAAAATCCCCACAGACCTGATCTTGACCATGCTCCTTTAATTCTGCTTTTCAGACAATGTTATGAAGTGAAAGATGCATATAAACAACTAGAAGCACTATTGGATGAGGAGGACACCATTAAGTCTGGAGATTTTGGGCCTGCCATAAAGCCTGACCACAAGAATTATGAAGGAAAGCCAGTACCAAAACCCAGACTCTCAAGGGCAATGGGTTCCTGTTGGACAGGCTCCCACCCCAGGATTATACTCCCCAAAGAGCAGCTATATGCACTACGGGAAGCAGTGAGGTGGGGACTTGACACAGGACAGAGAACCTTGAAGTTCTCCCATAGTCCTGAAAAGGATGTAAGCGGGACAGGTAATCAGTTCGACAAAACTAAGCTGAAATTGCACACCAGCGTCTATGAACCGTTGCCTAGTGCCCTGCTGAGCTCAGCTGGAGATTGCCAGTCCAAGAGCGACCGAGCAGACGTCGTGCGCTGCCGCACCTACCAGCGGCTGGACAGCCTGGAGGAATCCATCCGTGAGCTGGAGGGTATGCTGCAAGAAATCGGCAGCAAACCTTCCTTGTGTCATCCCATCACCGCAGACTCTTCAGCAAAGCTAAGTGCATCGGCACGGAGCAGGAAACTAGGAATGGCCCCAAGTGATCTAGAACAACCAACTAGGATCACTGGGATAGAAACTACTTCTCTTCAGGCTAAAAAAAAGCCTCCTATTCCACCTAAACCGTTTGATATCCCACCACAAATGACTAAGGTCCATTTGCTTGTTCATATTTCTTTTAGTTTTCTTGCAGTTGTCTGTGTTTCTTGCCACGATTGGCTCTGTCCTCTGCATCTGGGGTCTTTATTTGCTCTGGTTCTCTCTTATCTCTTTCATATTTCTTCCTGAGTGACAACTGAAGATAGTCTTTTTCACTTCGCTGCCACGTTGCTATCTTGAAGTGATGATGGATTTCCTATAACTCTTTTCTAGTCATGTATCTTTAAAGAACGGCAGATCTGTGGTTGAATTTACACGACTCACTGTTATTGTTTATGGTGCTTTAATCGAGCAATGTCTCTGCTCAGGTAAGACGTTAAATTCCGGCAAAATTGCAGCATGTCTCTCTCCTGATCTTTTGTAACTGTGTCCTTTACTAGTATGTTCTCATCCTTCAGAGAGCGCGCTATGAGCTCCTTGTCAATAAACTCTTCTTTTCCTAATCTCACCCTTTCATGGGTTCAAGTGTCCTCATTTCATTTCTCTAAACTTGCAACATATTTAACTATTGGTCAACTTCTTGCCCTTGTTTACGTTTTTTTTTTATTTATTTATGTTTAATTGCTACTTATTGATAACTTTTAAGAAAGATGGCTACTTTGGTGTCAGTGTGTGCGTCCTAATATACATGTTCTCTTGCCTAGTAAGTTATTAGTATTGATATTGTAGAGAATTTGTGACTCTATGTTGCAGTGGCTTGTGTGAAAACACAGACCTTTAATACATAAATGAACAAGGGCTTATTTTAGAACACTATATAGTGGAAAAATAGTCTGAACATTCATTCCAGCAATATTGACTCCATCCCATACCTGCTTAAACACAATTACTGACGTTGGGGGGAGGAAGGATGTCTATACAGGAATACAAAAGTCTTGCATACATTTATCAAATATTGTATATGCAAACACATGAAATATATGCATTTTCACAGCTTGTAAATATTATGCATTCAGTATGCATACAGACATGATTCCCACCATCACATATTGTTAAAATCTGGTTTTTGATTAATGTTTGAAATTACAATGACTTCTTAAAATTAAAGAATTGATGGTAGAATTATGTGGTAAAATACCGCAGAATAAAAATATGCGGTGAAGTTCCATGTTACACTTCTTTTTTGAAACACCTAATAATTACTGTATGCAAAACTTTCAGTCTTGATTTTTTTTCCCTAATTCTTTAAATTTGGATGCCCTAGATTCATGTTTAGTTCAAAACAGGCTTCCACAGAAAACAATTGCTTTGTAGATTTATAATTTGTAATTTTAGTAGTAGAAAAAAAGTACTACTACTACATACATCATCACTCACTTTGCATAGTTTACAATATGTGACAGCATTTTTATTGTCATAATCAAAATATCAGTGTGTAATCTTGTGTCAATGTGTCAAATTCATGAATTTTATTTTGTTGGAGTTCTGAGCACATAAATGTCCAGAGCTCTATTTCGTTTGTATTTTTTTTTTCTTAGTTTAGCATTTTTACATTTTTTTCCAAAAAAAAAAACCTGTAAAAATGCAGAGCACATTTGCATTATTGTGATATGCACGGGTGACCCTGAGGAGCTTTTCTCAGAGATAATTACACCCCTGGGTGTAATGCCACTTTTCCGGTATTAGCCCACAACCACCACACTGTGAAGGTTTGTTTTTTTAATGTGATCATTTGTCTGACTAGCCTTCCCAATCCACGTCCATCTGTGACAGTTTACTTTCATGCTAAATGAGGAATAATCAGGAACAGAGTTGGCCAGTCAGGTGGTTTTTGTGCTGTTCTGTAAACGCTTGAGATTTAGAGATAGCAAGAGCTAGTATATCACAGAAGCTTAAGGACACAAGTCCAGCCGTTTCTGTTTTAGTGGAGGTATGTCTTGTTGGACCAAAATAAAAATGTAATTTGTAAGCACGCAATGTACTGCATCCACACACTATATGATATGTAAAATAAAAATCCATGGCTTTTTGGTTGACATAAACTCAGAGAATTGGCCCATAATAGATAAAACTTCCCTGGCATATATGCATTTTTTTTTAAGTGTATAATTACTTGTATAGTTTTTCACAAGTTTAGCTATCCATTCAGCAGTCCAGTGTTAGCTGCTCCTGTGTTAGCTAGCTCTGTGCAACAAGCCCTGTGTCAGCCAGCCCTAACTTGGCCCTCATCTTATTTTGCAGGACTAATGGGAAAAATTATTTTTATATACTGATATTAATGTGCAAACTGGTCATCATGGCAAGTGGCAATGTGATTGGAGTGAGTTGTTATTCAGAGACTCATCCCCCACTTGTGCCCTCCCCTTCATCTGCAGACGAGCACTGGCAACTCCTCCAGTCCTGGAAAAGGCCCCCACCCCTCAGCCACTTCACGCCTCAAGCATCTGCAACAGAGCAGTCCAGAGAAGGGCAAGCCAGCCAAGCAGCGAGAGGACTTCCTCAAGATCCAGGGCCAGCCGCAGGTATTTCACTTCTAATGGCCCTGCTGCCTTCCACCCCGCTAGTGTCAGTGACGCTACACCTGTCATACCCTTTACAACTCTGCCTCCGCTGAACCCTCCACTGCTCCCTGGTGCCAGTTTTCCATGCCAGACTGCAGAAGGATGTGGTTCTGCACTAGCGGACATCTGTCACTTGTGTCACCAGGGTACCGACACAATGAAGGTGCTCACATTGACTAGGTAGTTGTTTGTCAAGAGTGCCCCATGCTACCCAGTGATGTACATGTTATGCCAAACTCCTCCTCAACCAACTGATGTCAGAGTGACAGCTGTTGGACAGTCTCAATATTGTGATGGTGAATTATGGGGGGAAGACCTGTCAACTTCTGGGGCTCTTCTACTGTGCCAAGTAAGCTGACGCTGCCAAGTGCAGGGCCTTGGACTCTTGGCCCTTCACCTGATCCATCCCACGCCCTTTGCCACTGGTCTCCATATGCCGTGTTGCTACGTTGTCTTCAATCTCTATAAGGACCGTAAAATGCCATCACCAGCTAGTGATAATCATCTGGGGAATTTAATTTTAAATTCACATTGCTGACATAGCCTTGGAAAAATTAAATAAATAAAAATGGAAATGAGCTCTTTAAATGTTTGACCGCCACTGTGCACAGTCACTGCTGAAGGCCCCAAGCTCCTGGTTCCTCAGCCAGTAAGGCCTGGGGCTTGTGAATAGGGATTGCACTAACATTCTAGACCTGGGTTATAATTATGTAATGCAGTATGCTGGGGAAAATGAGAAATGAAGTGGGGGACTTTGTTAACTGGGCAGCAGTGAGATTTTTCGAGGGATGATAGGCAGCGAGTAGATGGTTGTGACTGTAGACTATGAGAGAGAGGGCTCCTTGGTAGAAGGATGGAAATTAGAGGGTGAGAGAGAAGCACTGAATGATAGAGATGGATGCTGAGCACTGATGATGCTAATCAAGTGGGGCAGTCCCTCTGGCCAGCTTTCCGGTATGGATCTGTGTCAAGAGCTTTATCAGCTGAAGCAGTCCCACCAAATCACAGTTCTTAATCAATCTGGTCCAGAACCAGAAAAGCTCAAAAACCCTGGGCTGCTGTGTGGGCGGGGTGGGTGGAGGATAGCAGTCTGCTGATGCCTCTGCTTCCTTTCATCAAGTACCTGTTCCAATCACAGCCCTCTGCATGCCTGATGGATGATGATTTCACAGAATAGTTCATGCAGCTGCAGATTCTGTCACCTCCGTGCAAATACAGTACTATCAATATGAACTGAAATTCCTTTAGGAGCCTCAGGTCATTTTGCCTAAGAGAATTTAGGTACTCAGATACAAAGAATGGGTTGGTTTTCCTCCAAACAATTGCCCTTGACATTGTCAGTATAATTACAGACAAAGGTACAAGTCACCCTCCTAACATCAAACAGTCACACATTTGTGCATTACAATAAGTAGCATAATAAAACACTCTCTAAATGATGGTAAATCGCTAGTAATGGTGTAATGGCAGATTATCAGGTTGTTGGTTTCTGGTTCGTGCACTATGGTTTTCAGTCTGTACAGCAGGAGGTGTAATGGTGAAAGGCATGGTTTCAGGAAAGACTGCTCTTTACAAAATTACATAACCTGAATTACTTAGCTTATCAAACTGTGTAAATGGATAAAAAATATGGCGACTTTCTTCACATAAACACTTCAGCTGAGGATCCACATGTGGTGCTGCCTTCCCTTCTTCATTTCCGTGGATTAACAATTCCCAACTTCTGACGATACATGTTTCAGTCCATTACTGATCTTGGAACCAGAGTACGGTAATGCTTAGGTTCCTTTTAATGTATTTGATGCAGCAAAATATGGAATAGTCATTATATGTGCTTAAACACAACTTCACATCACACACATTCAGAGCAGCTTAATGTTCCATCAGCCTGGATGACCACTGCTGGAAGACATATCGATATTCTTTAGCTAAACCGTGCGAGTGCATTTTCCAAGATTTATGGAGCACCTCTAAGAGGGAATTATTGGGTGAAAGTGGTTCCCCTACATAAAAGGACAGAATGATCTAAATGTGGCTTGAGTCTGGGCTGCGTCATCAAGCAGGAGACCCTGCTATCTCTGGAACGTAATGATGTGGCTTCATTCTGCTTTAAATTGGCCAGGGGAATTATGGTGTCCTGCTGCAGCCTCTGCAAACACTTGCAGGTTGCCATTTACTGGCAATGACAGATGTGACTGCAGAGCACGAGTCAATGCGGACTGTTACCTGCAGTGCATCAGGGGAGATGCTGGTTGGCACAGAGACTCTTTGAGGATGCCCCGTGTCCTGTCACATTGAGCTTGGGGCTTGTCGCAGGTGGCTGGGTCTGACATAGAAATGGAATCAACTTGATTTGGGTGGGAATCAAAGGATATGACCTGAAAGGATCAGAATTCATAGGGAGACACATCTGCACATGCAGCTGGAAGGTTAGGCTGAGCCAGAGTCTCTCATTTGGCCTTTTGCATTAAATAGGGAGAACCTTTATTTACCCGTGGCTGTGTCCTACTGTCCAATGTGAACAGAAGTATGCTGACTGAGAGATGGAAATAATGGTCTGTGGCATGTGATAGAATGTCCCCCAGGGTGTTTTCTCTCTTCCTCCTTCTGATGCTGCTATTTTGTGTCTTTTGACCATTTAATGGCAGCTTTCTGTTCCATCGGGCTCTGCTCTTTGCGTGACAGGTGACCATATAGGAGGTTAACTGAAAGGCGGCAGATTGGAGAAGTTCAGAGATCTAGCTACAAATTTACAGCCAGGCTTTATTCGTTCCTTATTGCAAGAGGTGGCAGCTGTCATGCTGACCGGAGCGCGGACCCGCAGAGGCCGCTGGGACGAAATGCCCAGCTCTCCAGCTCTGTCACCACGGGAGCATCACGACGCTGCATCCGATGCCAGCCACTGTCATCCTGAAAAAAACTGAAACCTCAGCTTCCTATTTGGCATGATTCTTTATAGCTGGTGCCCTATTCCTTCCACTAAAACTCCCCAGACTGCATGTTTAAATATATGCAGTTTGCTCACCCTGCATTTTTCAATTTTTTTGAACGAGAAAGATTCCCAAGCACTGTTCTTCTCTGAATACCCCCTCTGCACAAACGAGGCGTTGTATCCCAGGGCAGGTTAACCCACTGGACTTTGTGCTTCCAGCGCACCATTGCACGATACTGACAGCTTTCCAGTATCTTCTGAAAAGCTTGCCTGGGTGCCGAAGCTGTAACGTCACCAGGAGAGGATGGCTGAAACAGAGCACTCAATGCTCCCTCTTTTTTCAGGATATTGTCCTCTCTCCCCCTGCATTGGACTTATCCGGGGTGCCACTCTGCTCGTTCTCTCCCTCCTTCTGTCCTTTCCCTCCCCCTGCCTCCCCACACCACACATATCCATCAGCCTTCCTTACTGGATTCATTAGAGCCATCACAGAGCCCGTCGTCATATGCCTCTCACATCCCAGCTCTGTGCTGCTCTCCTGCGTACCCCGTTGTACTTCACTCTGGTACAGATTGTGTTCCCAGGGGTCCTTAGCAACACTGGTAAGGCTGGCTGCCCGTGAGTAATGGCAGTCACTTGTGTTTTTGCTGTGTGTAACTCTGGTGTGCTAAAGAGGATATTTGCATAGAGAGGGGGGTGCTTGAATGACGAGCTGGTGGCCATTCTTGGAGCAAAACTGTTTTGGAAGCTGAATTGCTTGTTTTTGTGGAGCATCACACTCACACTGTGCCAGTCAGTATGCACAGACTTCTCTTAGTTATGGGGGTAGTTGCATAACATGTATGTAGTTTCCTCAGTATGTCAAACTTCAAGAAATAGGCAACTTTGTTTTATAATGAAAATGAGTTTCATTATTATTTCTGAGCTATGAGATGTCTTGAAATTGCATTGTACTGTTAGCTGGTATATGCTGAAACAGTGAGTGTAGCGCCATGTTCAACAAATGGACCTCCTGATGGAGTGGTGTGCATGGAAATGATGCCTGTCCTTACTGGTATCGTAATTTTCAGCATCATGGCCACTGCAATTCATCTGGAAGAAGATGCAGGCAGACAGGGGCAATAGTGTCCCCATCTTGATAGACACCAACAGAAAGGCTCAGCTTTCTTGACTACTGGCTATTGCCCTTTTGGGTTTTAGTCCTACAGCGTGTGACACCGTAAAACTTGGAAGCTTAGCAACAGCACATCCTTTTTTGCTGCAGACATGCAGCTGGCTGGGTGTAAAAATCAACAGCATTTTGAGAGTTTTCCTAGCAAATTATATATGGGACCACACATACTTTGCAAATTAAATATGCAGTATATACTCTGCAGAGAATCTATGACTTATAATTCATATTATAGGAAAGACATATAATAATTATATTTATCATTATGCATCTGTGCAATGCCCTTCTTTTGTGCTGTTGTTTTTGGTAAACTGTGACAACACTCATTTGCATAGGAAATACTGTCACAGAACTGGATTGTTATTACAAAGATAACCAGTCATAACAATAACTGTTTATATAACACTTTTTGTGCACTGATATGTAGCTCAAAGTGCTCTGCATGGGTTAATTAAAATATAAAACATAAAAGCAAAATAGAAAAAATGCCAAAAACTGGCAGAGACTAAAGTCAATAAGGAGAATAATAATGAAAAGTAAAAAAATAAATAAATGGAACAATAATGAGAAAAAAAGGCAAGCTAATGGAAAGTAAGATTAAACATATGTACTGAGCTGCTTCAGAAAAATGTGCAGAGGTTGCCTGGTGAATATGACAATGTCTTCTAAGATTTTAAGGTATAAAAACAAAAAGCTTACAAGACTATCTGTGTTGTTCTGAGAACATCTCACAATCCCGTTATAGTGGGAAGATTTGAAACACATTTAGTAAATGTGGTTGTGTTCTCAGGTCATTGATTATTATCAAATGGACTGGGTAGAGTGCCCTGCAGACTCATGACTATCTACAGGAATCCAACTCCACGAGGCCATTGCAGGTGCAATTTGGCCATGGTTTTGTGTTCTTCTGTAAATTTTCACTATGGCATTTTGTTTGAAGCTTCTGTCTTCCTCTTACTCAGTATACTGCTCCTTTTTAAGCCAGTTAGAATTACAGTTTAATCAGCCTTCAGTATAACTAGGGTTATGGGAATTCAGGTTAGGATGCCAGTGAGGCAGCACATTGAAGTTTTTAACCCATCAGGATCTTTTGTGTCATAAGCAAACCTGTAGAAGTGTAAGGAAGGAAAATGTTCAATTGTGGAAATAGACTTTAGGTTCAAAAAGAAAATCCGAATGAAACGGCAAGATTGAAGCAGAAGGTCTGTTTCATCCGGGAGTAAACACATCTACTTCACAGTTGAGCTTTCGTCTCCTGGCATGCCCTGCTCTACAGCACTGCTTGAATCATTTGCTGTTGTAGCTATTGTTTGTCTAAGCACAAGTGCCATAACCAGCTTGTTGTAGCTTAGCAGGAAGGGTGAACAGGCTGCTACTGACTGTTTGGCTGCCTTCCGATTGTTTTACTGGGATTTCAGTCGGCTCACCCTCTTGGCAAGTGCACATGGCTCCATGTAAACAGTGACTTTGTTCTCCTGGTACCCCAATCCCTCACACTTTCAACGGCCCTATTCATCATTTGTCGCACTCAGCACTGGCTGTACGTCCTGCTCTTCTTAGCACTGTCTTTTATCACATTCTAGTAGTAGCTGACCAATTTTGTGACATTCCTAGGCTCTCTTTGGCTGCAGTTATAATATTCATTTTTTTGCTGAGCAGATGGAGTAATGGCATCCGCCTCTAAGAGCTCTCAGGAAACTTAAGAGCAGACAAGCATGGCCAGGAAGAGGATTTCTCAGTGTTAATCCCAGAACAGCATAGTCACAGTAGTGACTTTACTGTTATTGCCTATTTGATGCTTAAGGGCCATGAAGATTTCGATCTTGTATATATTGAGCTGCCATTTCCAGTTGCTCATTTGTTTCTTGTAACATAAATTGTTCTGATTAAGATGTCAGAAAAAGCCTTTCCCAAATGGGCCCCTGTGGGTCGCAGGGGGCTGTTTATATTTAAGGTGGTTGAGTTTATGGGCCTGCTCTCCTTTGCCCAGGAGTACGAAAAGTTTTTGCTGAGTTAACAGAGCGTGATATATTGAGACACACACAAAATGTTCTCAGTCAAAATTATATCCTCTGTCAACATCTTCTGAACTCAGCTTGTAGAGTCCAGGATAGTGCAAAAAAAAAAGAACAAAACATAACAAAAAAAGAGTCTGTTTCATAGTATAACACAAAATACTCACCATTCTGTGATGAATCTTTCACAAATGTTAATGTTTCCTTTAACTACTGATAGAGGAATGAAAATGTGCAGAGTGCTGTTGTTGTCTGACATCTCCAGTATAAGGATGGTTCAAATCCTACTCTCATTCTGTCTTTGGAAGTTCTCCCTGTGCTATGTGAGTTTATTCTGGGTACTGTTGTTCCTCCAACACTCTAAACACATGGAGTTAGACCACTGGTTGTCTCTAAATCTTCCATAGTGTGTGTATGTGCTCTGCAATGGACTTGTACCCCAGGATGAGCCCCAGCTTTGTGTGCAGTGCTTCTATGGAATCAGCTCCTGGCTCCCCGCACTAGAAATACCTCATAAATACACTCACCGGGTACTTCATTAGGTACACCTTGCTTGTACTGGGTTGGACCCTCTTTGACCTTCAGAACTACCTTAGTTCATTGTGACATAGATTCAGCATCATGCTTGAAACATTCCTCTGAGGTTTTAGCTCATATTGACATGACAGCATCACTCAATTGCTGCAGATTCGTTGGCTGCACATTCATGACGCAAATCTCCAGTTTGTATTGTGTCTCAGTAACTGTGTTTATACTGTTTAGCAATCCTGTGTATCTTGTTTGGAATTTTGTTCCTTTCCCTGCTCTGTAGTTTGGCACACTCTCCTGAGTTCCAATAGCTCCTCCCTCAGAGTTAACTGCAATAGCCCCTCGCTTATTTAATTCTCTAGTCATTTGCTAAGCTGCATGTTCCTGTCAGGTTTCTCTGTACCTGGTACATTAATATTTCTGACCTACTGGATGTTCTACAACAGAAGATTTTTACAGTTTTGAATAAACGTCTTCAAGTCTTCGATCAGTGATAATTCCAATTGAGTTCAACTGCAGAAGCTACCTTCATGTGAGTGAAAATAATCTCCGTATGGATCTGGCTCGGTTTAAGGAGATATGCACTACTCCTTAGCTAATGTGCAGTGGAAGCAGAATAACATCCCAAAGGTCCTCTACTGGGTTGTGATCTGGTGACTGTGGAGGCCATTTCAGTACAGTGGATTCATTGTCATATTCAAGAAACCAGTCTGAAATGATATGAGCTTGGATCCATGCTTTACATCAGATTTTGACCCTACCATCTAAATGTCGTGGCAAGAAATGAAGACTCATCAGATCAGGCAATGTTATTCCAGTCTTCCATTGTCCAATTTTGGTGCTCACTGTAGCCTCAGTTTCCTGTTCTTAGTTGACAGGAGTGGCACATGGTGTGGTCTTCTGCTGCTGTCACCCATTTGCTTCAAGGTTCAACGTGTTATATGTGTCGAGATGCTCTTCTGCATACTTAAGTCGTATCGTGTGGTTATTTGAGTTACTGCTGCCTTTCTATCAGCTCGAACCAGTCTGGTCATTCCTCTTTGACCTCTGCCATCGACAAGGCATTTTTGCTTAGAGAAGCACTGCTCAGTGAAGGTTTTTTTTCTTTTCGAACCATTCTCTGTAAACCCTAGAGATGGTTGTGTGTGAATATCCCAGTAGATCAAGACTTTCTGAAATACTCAAACCAGCCTGTCAGGCTCCAACAACCATGTCATATTTAAAGTCATTTAAGTCACGTTCTTCCCCATTCTGATGCTTGGTTTGAACTTCAGCAGATCCTCTTGACTAGGTCTACATACCTAATTCCACTGAGTTTCTGCCACATTATTGCCTGATTAGATAAGCAGTTGAACAGGTGTACATAATCAAGTGGCCACTGAGAGTATATGTGTGTTAAAATCTATATCAACTCAGGAAAAGATGCAGTAATATTCTTATCTTGTATAAAGGTGCCTTGAGACTTGGGGTTGACATAAAACAAGGCTTCTTCAAGCTCCCGCAGAGACACATTTTTTAGATCCTTTATAATTTTCAAAATGATTTATCATGATAAAAAACTGTTTGAGTAAAAGCAGTTCTTCCATCGTAGCAATCCTGCTTTATCTAGAAGACTTATAAACCTACTGTTTTACTTTTACATAGGGTACAGTCTCGGAATTTTATCAGGGTGCAATCTGCAACATGCTTACAGTGGATATTAAAAGTCACACCCCTGATAAAATTGCAAGTTTTTGTGATGTGAAATACAAAAGCAAGCTATATCAGGTCAGATCTTTTCACACATTTAATGTGGCATTGCAACCAATAAAATTCAAGTTAAAACAAATGGAAACTTTTTAAAAACGAAAAATAAAAAGTATAAAACTATCACGTGGCAGAAGTGTATGCACCCCTTTCTAAAGGGGCATGTGGCCATTTTCAGAATTAACCAACCTCATACAACCTGATTTTAAACTAATTATTATACAGCTGTCACAAATGAAATGATCTTGATTAAAGTGAAAGAAAGATAAGCTGTTTCTGCAGGATTTTCCTGGCATCTTCTTGGTTGCATCCAGTTGCTGAAGCCGTGGGCTTGTTAGAGTGTTTATGGGCTCTCACTCTGGACTGGAACTAATCAGGAGAGGGCTATGAAAGAATTTCCAAGGCATTAGTTGTACCATGGAACACGATGAAGGTCATTATTAGCAAGTGAAGAAAATGGGGCACTACAGTGATTTACCAAGAATAGGACATCCCTTCAAAACTCTTGAAGGAAGAATTTGAAAACTTATCAGGGAGGCTACCAAAAGGCCTAAGCAACACTGAAGGAGCTGCAGGAATATCTGGCATGTGCTGGACACTCCCTGCATGTGACAACCATCTCCTAAAGTCTTCACATCTGGACTGTGGAGTAGGGTTCTTTTTCTCATGGGAAAAAAAAAAAAATTGAGAGTGTGTAAATTTTGCCAAAACATAAAATCCAATCACCTAAATTCATGTATCCAAATGGGTCATGGTAGAACTTTTTTGCCATAAGTCCAAAAAATATGTTTTACACAAAGGCAAGACAGCTCATCACCGTAAGAACACGATACCCATGGTGAAATATGGAGGAGGCAGCATCAGGCTATGGGGCTGCTTCTCTTCAGCTGGGACTGGGGCTGCAGTCAAGATAGATGGAATCATTTATAGCTTCAAATACCAATCTATTTTGGCATAAAACTCTGTTAGAAGGCTGAAGATGAAGATTCATTTCATCTTCCAGCTGAGTAAGTACTTAAAGCACACATCCAAGTCAGTAAAAGATTGCTTTTAGAAGAAGGAGATCAACGTTTTGTAATGGCCAGGTACAGCCCAGACCTACAGTAAATCCTATGGAATGCCTTGAAAATGGCTATGCACGGGAGATACCATTGCAATTGGATGAATCTGGAGGTTTTTTTGAAAGGAAGAGTGGAATAAAATTACTTAATCAAGATGTGTTACATTGGTAGACTCTTACCCAAATGATTTTAGTACTGTATTACAAATAAATGGTTCTTCAACAAAATATTAGTCAGGGGGTGTGCACACTAATGTAACTAGGTTATTTTATGTATTTTTATTTATTTTTTCCACAAAAAAGTTTTTACTTGTATTTCACTTGAATTTTGTTAGTTGCTATATAACGTTAAAGGTGGGAAACTATCTCACCTGATATATCCTGCTTTAATTTTTTATATCAGAAAAAGCTGCAGTTTTAACAGGGATGTGCAGACTTTTTTATGTCCATAATAACTCTGATGTAAGCATGCCATATACATTCCCTCTGCATAATGGACATCATAAAAACATAGGATGCAGCCCAGGGACAGTAGTACTTGGCCATTTAGAGGAAATAATACAGACCATTAAATATGTGCAGTTGAAAATAATCAAGGATGTAATTGCACTCACTAGCAACCCAAAAGCAGCCAAGCAGGAAGAGCTGAGACAAAACAAGAACTCAGCAATCACATGATATTGGAGTGGAATCATGGATCTTCACTGGACTCGAGATGGTATCATAACCCTAATCTCTTTTCGTCATTTCCTCTGAATGTACAGCCTCACAGTGCAACGCTTTCTCAGTACAACCAGCAAATCAAAATTGTTCGTCAATCATTTAATTCCTTCTCAGAAATGGATAAGTTCAAATGTAGACAAATACATTTGTGCATTTTGTATCACTTCTGTAATTATAGTCTTCTGAACAGATTCATTTTCAATGAAAGATTTACACAATTTCAAGGTGTTACACAGTCAAGTTCCTGCAACATTGCTGGCAACAACTGGTCCAGTGGCAGTAGCTGATCCTGTGAAGCCGCTGTGGGAGGCTAATTGTGTGTACTGTCATGAGGCTGAAGTTAATTCTTATTGGTGGCCACCCACATAATATATTTATTCATATTAGTATAGGCCAGTGAGGCCAAATTTAATTGTAGCACACATGAATCTCGCATAAATCACATTTACTTTGAACTGAATTATGTTTGGTCCCATTGAAACTTGTGCTTTAATTTATAGGGTTTGTCCCAAACCTGGTCAAAGAACATAAATGCAATTTAAAGCATGTGCAGTTGCTGAGAGTTAAATCTTGTGTAGTTAATGATCCACCTCCATGAATCTCATCTACCATCCATATGCTGACTGCCTTCACTCTTGTCCCACTTTAAGGCAGGAACAGGACCACTTTGTGTATCCACTTGCTTTGCCAAAACATTTCACAGTGTGTTTGTAGATAGATGAAGTGCTGATCGCAGGTACTGTAGATAATAATGTCTTGTTTCCCTCTCATCATTTTCTTCCCACTCCTCGGTAAGTGTGTCTGCAGCTCAAATTGAATGTGACCTCAAATCAGTGGTGGCTGCTGCAGCAATAGCCAGCTGCCAGAGCTCCCTCTGCAGGACAGCCTTAGCATTACAACTTGAGCTTGTAATGTTCATTTTCACGCCAGCATTAGCAGCAACTTAGAAATTTGTGAAAATGAAATTGAGAACAGTAGTCCTTTAGTACAGCATAGTTGCATGCTGATTTGTGAATGTTATACAGGTCATTAAAGAAATGTTTTTGTTTTACTCAGAAAAGTTTAAGGTACACATGGCTAGCTTCATGCATGTGGTTTCCTATTAATTAATTCCTCTGTTTGTTCTTTTTGTTTTTTTTTTCTCTTTCCTTGATTCCTCCTGCCCTCACCCCTTACCCCTTTCACTTGCCTGCCTGCCTGCCTGTCTGCCTGTCTCTCCACACCCACCACCCCTGGCGACACCCCAATCCCTCTGCTCTTCCCCATTTATCTCCCGCTCTGCACGCGGGCCCAGCAATGAACACTCTGCCCACTCAGTCGCTTCCTCCTTCTCCCCCGTCCTGAGCCCAGCTTTATCTGACTTCTGAGCTGTCTCCATCCTCCCTTCGTTGACCCTGGGGCTGCATCCACCTACATATTGTATTCTGCCCCCAAGAGCCAGTCTGGCCCAGTGCACACTGTGTACAGTCGTGTTTTTTCCAGTGTGATGGACTGGGGGTCTGGAGAACTACAATCCCAGTATGCCTCAGCGATTTCCCCAACTATAAGACTATGGCTTCTTTTTTTTTGTTTCTCTGTTCTTAACCAAACACCACCCCCAAACTGCTCCCTCTTCTTCTTCTTCCTCCTCTTCCTCTTATTCTCCTGCCCTGGGAACTGTGCCTTTAGGCTCTGGGCAGCAGGAGCAGCAGCAGGAGCAGCAATAGCCTCTCTTCAACTCTGCTACCTGGACCATCAGCTTCTTGGGCTGCTCTGAGCTCCTCCATTCTACCATTGCCTCTCCACTCTGGCACTGATAACGCTCCCCCAGGATCGGACCTTGTTCACCTCTCTGCCTGCCTTCATCCACACAGACAATGGTCCCAACCTGTCAGTCTCCAGCCTAAGCTCCAAGACCCTCCCTCCCCACCACCTGTGGGATCCTTGTTAATGAGCAGCCCCCCCCGCCAAGCTCTACCGCCTTGTCGCTACCCAGTGGGCAGCCTGCTGCAGCCACCTCCACCTCTGCTACCCCTTCATCTTTGCCATCTATCCCTCCATCACCACCCCCTGCACACTGGACCACAACCTTGATAACCCCCAGGACCATGTCAACGAAATCCTACCCTGACCCCTCTAAGAAATGGCACTCACTCTAACAATGAAGATACGAAGGAGGGTTCAGAAGGTTCAGCCCAAACTGCATGACGTGCCAAAAATGAGAGATTAAAGCACAGAGATTTTCCCACCGCTCCATTCTTATCTCCACCCCATTAAAGGCAATAGTGTGATATTGGGACTGAAGAGGAGGACCTGGACCTTTTTCAATTGTTTTAGCCTTTGGCTGCTGCTCCCTGGATATATCTTGATCAAAATAATAATGTGTTGACTCTCCACAAAGCAACAAGGGCCAGTCAAGCATGCCGCAGTGTTCTCCCTGCCCACCTTACCACAGCAGTCCATTTTACAGGCTCTCCAAGGGATGAACCATCAGCAAGTGGGTAGAGGCTCAGAATGCTGCACAAACCCCATTTGCTGTCTCATTTGCTCTTTTTGCACAGTGTTTTGTCACTCTCTGCTCTTTAAATTCTGCTGGGTCCCCCATCTCTCATTACCATCCTGCTTAGGGTGGATTTGCGAAACTCAAAGGGGAAATACAAATCCCATCCACTGATGCTGTCACTCTAGAAAAGATCTCTGAATCATTTACCCAGTACATTATATAATTCTGAAGCCCGTAATAGAAGTCAAAACATATTCAAGACGAAAGTGCAATAATGCAGCTATCACTCGTTACATGTTGAACATTTGGCTGTGTCTTTGAAGTGAAACCATTACAAGAAAAAACTAGAAATAAATTCTAACCTTTTTATTGCTTGCTGAAATAGCATAAAACCCATCAAAATACTGGGACTAGACCATGTGTGTGTCACTTCTTTGGCAACAATTTTCAGCCCAGGAGATGGATGTTTCCTACCTGTTTTCACATGATGTCTGATGCTATTTAAAGATTCAGCCAGCAGCCTGATTGTTCTGTGGAAAGGCTTGAACAACTTGATGTAGAAGGTTCAGTGTCTGGCAATTATTCTCCAGCATCTTGATTGTAATGTGGTCAGATTAATAATGTTGGCTCAGCAATTAATTACTATATTGTAAGAGCAGTAGGGACAGGGGTGAGTAAGGGTTGTCACAGCAGAAGCAGCAGAGGGTTTGAATAAAACTTGTAGGCTAATGTGGCATTCATGGACATTCCTTCCACTTTTACCTGAACCTTGGTGTGGCTCAAATCTTAGGCCCATCTCAGTCTGCGCCCAACGGTATGCCTTTTTCCATGTACTCTCCTGTCAGCTTTCTTGGGACCAGGCAGGCATGTTTTAGTGTCACAAAATGAAGGAGTGGCTTTCTGTAGTTTCCCACACGTGGCTCTGTTCCGGAGGTCAGAAGAAGAGAACGTGAGGTTTCAGGGCACCTATCAGAGGTATCCTTTATCATTAAGACAGCTGACCACCTACAGTATACGAGAAACAACCCTCCCTTACTCTTCTCATATATAGGCAGTACAAAAGATTCAAGGAAAATTAAGGAACAGTTTTTGATGTTAAAAATAGTAATTTCTTTATAGTATACTGCGTCACTGGTTTGTGATTCTTTTTTTTTTTTTTTTGTAGTGTGTTAAACATCCTGTGAAGTGGATAAGTAGAGCACAGTACCTCCCTGAAAAGATTCTGTTTACTGGAAACATCAAAACACAATCTTATAATTTCCAACTAGGTCCCAGCTATAAAAAGTAAACAGTCAATTCTCTCATTTTCATGTTCTACAGTAGATTTAGCATTCATAAAATTTGTAATGGTCCTTTCCTGTAGTTTGCTGAAAAATGTCAAATTTCATCCAAAGCTATAGCTTTTTTACCACATGCACTGCAATAAAAAGGAAGGAAGCATATGTTTATATGGGTTGTACTCAATGTCATTACGTATAATTACTGCATCTGAGACTTTAGCATCCACTGTGTTAGCATAGGAAGGTGTGGCTTGTTTTTTTTGCACCTGAAAGGGCCAAATGGCACTGATGAAAACTGACTTCAATGGCTTTAATATTGCATCAAGAGCATGCATTTAATATAGACTGCCCCACAGTGAGGTACTTGGTCATGCGCCCTCTTGTGGGTGGTGGTGGCACTGTGAAAGGACCCTTTAGGCTGGTGAATATAGGATGGCTGATTTAATGATGAGAGAGTAGGCAATACAAGTGAGATGGGTTTGCAGAGCTCACTGTAGCACAAATGATATATATATATATATCAGCAAAGGCATAATTCTAATCCCAGGAATGCATTAAGGTGATCCCGCAGATAATTAAATTAAGAAACATGACATAAACATTAGATTGGATGGGTTTCCACTTGTGCCATGCTGCTGTTGTTGAATTGCAATAAGTTGGCTCCTCTTTGTGGGGCTGGAGCAAGAATTGACTGTTACCCTCAGAGAGTTGGCAAAACTCACATCACAATAAATGTCAGACCACCCTCGCTCGGTGAGTTTCTGGGCCTGTCCAGATGAAGCTTAAAATAAGAAAAAAATGGACTCGTTCATGCAGCACCACACACAAAACTTTTCCCTGATGGGACACATGCAGTGACCTATACAGCAGGAGATATTATGGCACCCCTATATACCTGAATATTGCTTTTGTCTGTACTTGGTTGTTTTGGTATTCAATATTAAAGAGTATTGACAGAAAGAGTCTCAATACCTTATACGTCAGACACTGGTTCAGGGACAGGACATTCTGCTGGACCCCATTCAGCCCAGTATGTGTTTTCCTTGCTGACTAAGCACAGAAAAGATTTAATACAAAAAAAACAACAGAAAAGAATATATGAGTAATATATCATAAGTCCTATTTGTGTATGAAATTGATATATAGTGTGAAAATGTGATACATAGAACAAATATTATGTAATGTAAAATGAAATCCTCATCTTTTGCTTTTTATAATCAAAGCTTTTTTGTACAGTTTTTTTTTTTTTTTTTTTTTTTTTAGTTATTATTGGGAAGGTATATCATCTTAACAGACAACTCACAACCAAGACCTCTTTAATAGTGAGTGGACTGACATTTTTGTATTTAGTCTCAAATAATTATGTTCATGTATATAAATATTCATATATATTTATATGTGCATGTATAGATACATATACATAAAAATACACACACAGTACAGATTAATCTGATGTGATGTAATTTATTCATTTAAACTCGGATTGTATTTAGTTTCTGTTGCTTTGCAGAATGTGGTGTATCAGCAATCTTTATGCACTCACTGTTTTTTTAATTGTCATTTCCTGTTGTTGGCTGTCAGCCTCTAATAGTTTTTGTATTATATATATATTTAATGTATGTGTGTGTGTGTTCATTTAGATTCACTTGCAGTGAAGTTTCTGAGGTTCCCAGACAGCATTCAGAATGACTTTTGTCTCGTATCGTGCAATTTCTGTATACAGCCTCCTATGGACAGTCAGCTGTCCTTCTCTGGTCAGCTTCTTCTTCTCTGTCAGGGTTACTGATGAAACCTCAGTGCTATTGGCAGGCTGCACAGAGTACAATACAGAAATGATATTTTGAATGGAATCAGCATTCCTTGTCACTCCTCCTGGAGCCTGACCTCCTGGCCCTTGTGTTCTGTAATTGTTTTTTGCACCCTGCCTTTAGTACTTTTACTGTAACTGTTTTCTGGGGTTGTAACAATGCAAGCCACCATCATGTCCACTGTGTAAAACATGGAAAAATTAAGCCTGGCTGATGTGTACGTCCTTCAGCTTCAGTGGTGAAGCAACCTCGGGCCAAGCCAAATGCATGCATGTCACCACTGTTTCCATCCTTCAACCGGCAACACTGATGCACCTTTTACTGGGTACGGGTGGGGCGATATTATCATGTTAGTAGATCATTAAACACACAGCCAAGAACTCTTTAGAGGAATAATGGTTGTTATATTTGGCTGGAAATAAATATGTGTATTAATGGATGTGGTAGATTGGTTGTTAATTTGAGTGCACCTCAACATTACCTGATAACTACATAAGAATGCACATCTCTCATGAAGACCCTATTACATCCCTTCACAAAGTCCTTCTGAAGTACTTATCACGTCTTTGGCAATATGTTTTAAAAAAAATACAGCTTTTTGAAAGTAAAAAAATGTTCATGTTTTTCCGTTGTTTTTTGCTTCACTAATAGATTTTCGCATGAATGTGTGAGTGGTTTACACCCAAGGCAATGAAATAGAGTCACCTGTAAATACAATGCCTTCTGAAGAGAAGTCCACAGAACTGTATGCCAGTCATGGTTTTAAAATTAAATTGAAATGAAATGCATGTGTATTTCGCGCAATTGCACGGCAGAGTTTAAAAAATTTAGTCAACATTATTTTTTTAAATATGTAACAGTGGGGTTCCATAGGGTTCAAATATATGAAGATTTTATTTTTCATTATTCCATGTGTTTGTGGCACAGGCATGACGTGTTATGTTGTGGTCTTTTAAATTACAAAGCGCTGGATTTGATTTAGTTGAAGCAAAGGGTGTTTGATGCCATTTCCATGGGCACGTGTTTTATTATTTTGAGAGTGATGCTTCTGTTTGTGGAGTAGTGTGATTATGAACAATGAAGAAAACAAATCGAATGCATACAAATAAATCAGTGTGGCTGCCGTGGTCATTTCTCACAAATGTATGTCTCCTGTGGGCAAACTGAAGATGTGGGGCTTCTTTTGTGAATGATTACTGTCTGTGTCCCTAATAAAGTATAGCTCTCTTGTAAGACTTGTGAGGTTTTCCATCAGATCTGTGTGCTAAGGGAAAGGCCTCTGCTGCCATCTGTGTCAGCTCCTGTGGCACACGCAGACCTTCTGAAAGTACTGCGGTCACTGCATTGTGCAACACAGACACAAAGGTCTGTTTCATAAGATTTGGCAGAAACGGAATAGCTGCCGACATCTTAAAAACCAGTGTGAACAGCTGTGTCGCCTGCCTCTTACATACAAAATTCAGGGCCACATGGAAAGTACTCACGAAAAGTTGCGATGATGGGACATGGGATTATGGCTATGCTGCAATTCCTTGTTTCAGCCTTATGCTAGCAAAAAATGTATCTGTTATTATCCTTGTGAATGGAAAGCAAATTTCAGGTTTTGACGTGATGTGTACAATTACTGCTGCTGTTGTTGCCATTCCAAAAGCCCCATCGCTAATACAACCTGACTACTGGATGTTGAGCTGGTGGTCTGACCAATATCCAAATTATATGCAATCAGCCCAGTAATGTTCAAGTCGATATTTGTTAGTGTAACTTAGTGATATACCAACTGTAACATTATAACCATAATTATCTTCAAAGGATCCTGAGCACTGAATTTGGTTATCCTTTGTAAATGTTTAATGTTTAGGGCCCTCATTCTCAAGGCCCTGTCTTTACAGGTATACATACTGCCGTGTCTTCACTAAGGAAGCAATGACCACATGAGGTAATGCAAACTGTTTTCTTTGGTGTATGCATATAGCCTTCATTGTCACATATGTTTTGCATTAGTCATTTGCTAAAAACATTTTCCCAATTAAAACATCAAAATGTTTTTGTTGTCTAACAATTGAAATGGAAGACTAGCATATGAGTATATTGATAAGTACAGCAAAAGATAGCAACACAGGACTAGTTAAGCTTTTGAGAGGCAATACCCGTTGACACAGATATAGAATTCTATGGCAGTACAAAAAATGTATTTATTCAGAGCAAATGTAACTAAACAATCTATGTATTGTAACATGAGAATAACTGTTACATGTTCATATTAAAAACTTATCATACAATCAGTGTCTTTTTTGCTTGTGCTACAAAGGCAGACACCACAGTCAATAATACAGTGAATAAAAATTTGATCTTTAGCTCACAGCCAGAAACATGCCATTTACAGAAGTCAGCAAAGAAGGCTTAAAAGAGTTAGAAGCAGGATTTCTTGGTTATGTGCCAGAGGTCCTCCATGGAGTGTGACCCAAACAAGCTCTTCATCAATGGAGCTTAACTAAACTGGACGGCTGTGTGAATTCTGAGACCGGCAGGCCTCTGTAGGACTCTGTAGGACTCTGTAGGACTTTCCTTGGAGGACACTGTGTTACTGTGTCACAATAAAAATATTTTCAAAAAAATTTTATGTAGGCCATATTATGCAATAAAATATTTAACAAATAACTAATGGTTAAATAATTGTACGAAGCTAAATATTGGTTGGTTGAGTGGAACATTAATTTCAACACATTAAAAATGTAGAATAAATTTAATTCTGTTCAGAATATGTATGGCTTTTCTAGCCTTAGTGCATCCCTTTTTCCAAACCATTTATCAAATATGACACTTGTAACTTCGCTGCCAAAAAACTCCTCCAAGCTTAATTAGATAAGAAATTGGTAGAACACAAGCCAGTACACACGAATGAGAAAAACCTTTGTCTGAAGAAACCTTGCTCAAAAGCTGATAATTGGCTTTGAAAAGGAGATGTGGCCCCCCCAAGACTGGTATGTCACACTTCCTTAGAAGATGTCTGCTCATTTCCTGGCGCTACGAAGTCTACAAAGCACAAGCTACCGGAAGCTATAAGCTTTGACAGGCTAGAGAGCAGGGCCTTAAGTATAGAGCACATGTAATCATTTTATCCGCTTTCAGCCATCTGATATTAGCGTGATTACCGTTAATGCTTTCAGGTGTTTATTTCCAAAAAAATTGCCATTTAGCACCCATGAACATAACTGTGTCTTAGTGGAACCTTATGCCTCATAGCAGATGCTCAGCTGAGTCAAGCACAGAGCATGTGATAGTGAATTGCAGCCTTCGAGGCTGACGGGGGAGGGCCTGGTGTTTCATCAGCTGCTGACATTGGGTTGTAGTGGGAAATAAGAAAAAAAAAAAAAAAAATCACACAATCCAGCATCAGTTGATGACAGTGAACTGTGCTGGGTGGGGTCAGGTGAGTGCTATAGGTGTGCCCAGCGTTAGTAGGAGAGAAGTAAAACGCTACTCGTAATTGGCTGATTCGGAGGCAGGGCTAGGCAGATCTGTTTGGCTCTGTCACAGGGAGATGTCCGGGGAGACCTGCAGCTGTTGTCCTGGTTTCTTCTTGGCACTGCGTCGTGCCCCATCTGTCCGTCGGTACGGCTGGTTTCTCAGATCTGAATGCGAGATTGGGGGCAAATTCACTGAATGTCAACATTGCTTTGAGAGAAGGGTGTGACCAGTAATGGCTGGCCCATTCCACTAAACTCAGTCTCCTACTGGGTATTGTTCTTCACATCAATGACATTCAGCCATTCATCAAAAATCAGTTTTGGCTCATTCCTGTGTAAGTCTACAACCTTCCTACATTCTCCGACCCCCACCCCACCATTATCCCATGCCAAACCACAGCCATCCCCCATTTCAGTGACCCAGAGAAAGATACCTACATAGGGAGAAATAAAAAGATAGACACTGAGCTGCTTCTAGGTGGGGCTCTCATCGCTGAAGCCAGAGTCACAGAGGAGACGGGAGGAGCGCTTGCCGGAGCGAGCTGTGAAGGGCACTGCCTTGAGAGCTGGGATGGCCAGCACAGCAGGGGTGAGGAAGAAGAGTCAGTGGGAGACAGCGGGACCAGGGGAAGGATGTATGGGATTGGTGTGATTGAGTGCATCACACGCATAAATGATTAAGGAGGAAATGGCCAGGAGAAGGGTAATTGTGAATGGATGAGAAAGACAGGAGAGATATAAAAGTAGTCCAAAGGTGGGGCCAGGGGAGTGACAGCAGTGGCTTAGGAATGTAGGAAATGGACAGAACCAGCAGCAACATAGTCATACCAATAAATAGCAGGTACATGTTACATTAAAAATGGGGACATTGTTTGGAATCACAGAAAAGACAAAGTTAAAAGACAATTTGGCAAATAAATGTTTAATGTAAGTATAATTAAAATAAATTCAGTTTAGCACAGAGTATGTGAGAGACTGAAGAGAAGCACTGACTTAAAAGTCTGTCCCACATTCTCCCCAGAGGGCATCCTTACCTGTGATGATGTCCTCAATCGCACCATCCTTGCCTTCTCGGACAAGGGGCTTCACCTGCCTCCTCTTCAGCTCTGCTATCAGATCCATCTGAGGTATCTTAGGCACCTGCCAAGGATCAGAGGTTCTTCAGACAAATACGTCTTTCCAAATTCATGCTCAGTATGTACTTTGTGGAGATAAAGGAACCCTTTGGCAAAATATCACAGGTTCAGACCAATCTACAGGTAGCATAATAACATTAAATGTATGGACGTGTAATCACGGACCATGCTGGCATAGTATGTACTGTTTAACCTGACATGTTGCCAGTAAGGAAGCATGTAGATTCCATCTGTTATAATATGGTGTCACCTTGGTTCCCATGGGCTCAGGGACTTTCAGTTCCTCGCCACTTTGGTCTTCCTGTCGCTTCCGCAGTTCGTTCTCCTGCTGTGTTTGCTGTGTCAACAAAAGCGGCACAGTTTACTGTTACAGTGCGTACTCTGCCGTGCTGTGTCCAGCGGGGCGGTAGCGTTATGTCCTGAGGCCGCATGCTCTTGCCTCTCACCTTGTACGCCTTGATGAAACGCACGAACACGGGAAAAAACACGGAGGGGGGCATGGTCTTAGGGTTCTCCCCGAAATACTCCACCACTGACACAAAGACGTCCTGCAGAAAAATGGAGCACTCAGACCGGTTTGCCATCATGTCCCGGAACACCCTCCCCTGCATCGAAAATCCTGTTCTTGGAAGTTTGGTACGTACCTAAAGTTTCCAAATCTCATTGACACATGAATGACCTCAATGACAGCTCAGTAAAGTCACTCAGGGGTCACACATGATTTCACTATAGTACTTATGTGCATAGGACATCAGATGTGTCCTTGTATGTATGTAATAACACAAGTGCCTAACCTTAGCCCCAAATCTGGTTTTATTCATTTGTGCCCTGAAAATGAATCGGGATTATTCTTCATTAAAATTTATCAGTCACTGCAAAATCAAGGAAAATGTGTTATTGATGAATAACACATCAAAATACAATTAAAATAATAAAATACATGCCGCATTTTAGTGGCAATGATCATTGTTAATTATGTATTTTTGTTATATGCACATTTTTATACTTTTTTTAACAATTCTCCAAAATTGATGTAAAATTTAATCAAAAGCCAAAACCAAAACAAAATCAAATTAAAGAGAAAATTCAATGGACACCCAGTCAACTCAAAGTGACAAAGCCCTGAATTAAAAATCAGCTTTCACAGTCACTCACTGGCAACTTCATTTTCACCAAAGGGTCTCACAGGGAAAAGAGAGATTTTGTAATATTTGTTCATCTCAGTGTTTCTGTAGGATTTTCTTTTGCCTCCTCTTTTCTAGTGGGTGTTACAATTTATATAAATTATGTCTAAATTGCAGCCTCTTGGACCAAACCTGGAATGTCAGAGCATTAGGTCGGGGGAGGGGGGGTGTTTGTCCTGCAGAGATTGTGAGCCTGGGAGAGCACCACTTCAGGAACACACCTGGGCAGTCTTCCCATCCACCACCAGCTTTTCCAGCAGCTCACTGTTATTCTTCAAGAACTCCTTGAGCACTGGGCTGTTATCCTGCACCATGAACTCTTTCCGGGTGACTTCCATGCCTCTCTCCAGAGAGCGCACATCCTGAAGGATGCCGTCCAGGGAAACTGAGACAAAGGTGGAAGCTCTTATGATTCATGATGTGAATTAGGAAGAATGATTCAGCTTAAGGACCAGCTGTGTCATAACCATGCATGAAGTTGTGGTTATAGTGACATTTTTTCACTCTGCAAGTCCATTGTGTGATTCTCTGAGTCATCTGGTAATGAACAGACTATGACAGAACTATTACGATAAAGAAGAGCCACAGTGTTAATAGCAGAAGGACCCAGACTTGTGATTGGTTGTCATAATGCAGAAAGTAGCACTCAGATGTAAAAATACAATTTTTATGATATTTACAATGCTTTGGACAAGGCTGTCTGCTAAAACTAAGGGAAAAAAAATTGTGAAATTTTAGAGCAGACAAAAATATATAATGACAATGTTATCATAGTGTTTTGGGAGTGTGAGGCCCCATGAGCACTTACCAAGAGCAGCCTTGTCCACAAAATGCAGCTCAGAGTAGAAGGACTCCATCTCAGGGTATTTCTCTTGGATGATGCTGACGATGAAGTGCAGTAGCGTCTGACTACGGTCTGTGGACTTGGTGTCCAGAAGCTGCAGGGAGAGACAGACACAGTATAAACTGTTAGAAGACAGATGCAAATGTAAGCTATTTCAGCCACTCTGTTCAGTGCTGCCCCCTGCTGTAATCTGCTGGCAAAAGGGATACTTGTAAAGAAGCGATGACATGGCTTTAGCTGAACACCAGCACATTCAGAACTCACTTACCAGGTCCAGGCTCTGAAGTCGGAACCCATAGGCTGCACCTCTCTTGCTGCTGTTCATGTAGTTCCCAAACGCCAATATGATCTGGAACAATGAGGAGCCACATGTATTTTGAGCAGGGAGACAACAGGACATTCTAGCCCAGGAAAACCAAAACTGGAGGACATGTCTTACCTCCAAAACTTTCTTCAGTTTGACAGAAGACTTAATAGACACTGATGCCGCAATTATTGCATTTAGTTGCTGGGAGGCAAAAGAGGAGCACAGAGCATTAACCCATCCATTCATTTACCTACTGACATTTCCCACAGTAAAACTGAGAGATCATCGGTGGGATTAGGGAAACTGGATAAGGGAACAATATCAGACATTCTACAAAAGGGGGACTGGAAAACAATACACCAGCTTTCAAACTTGATAGACATGTACATACATGACACAGCCAAAGGTATGTGGACACTCCATTAGTGGAATTGGCTAGTTAAGCCACACCCATTGCTGCCACAGATGTAGAATTAAGCACTCAGCCATGCAACCACCAGCAACAAATATTAGCAAAGGAATACTTTATACTGATGAAGTTACTGACTTTCAATGTGGCACTATTAAAGGATGCCACCTTTCCAATAAGTCACTTTGTCAAATGTCTACCCAGGTTAACTGCAAGTGAAGTGATTGTGATGTTTAAATGTTTAGAAGTTAAGAGTGCAGTTGTCAAGTGGAAGGCAACACAAACAGAAAGGGACTTGAATATCAATCAATACTGAAATTCAATGTTTTGCTATGGCTTTTTTGAATGGCAGCAAATCCAACCAACATTTCAACATCTAATAGAAAGCCTTTCCAGAAAAGTAGAGCAGCAAAGAGTGGACTAACTCCCTGTTTATACCCCTGGTTTTGGAATGAGATGTTGCACAGGCAGGTGTCCACAGCCTTTGGCCCTATAGCACATAACAGCCATTAAAACCTCCAACATGTCACCAAAGTAAAAAACATCAGTAGGATGTATGGCCAATCAAGATGTCAGCACAGCTCTAATGCACATATGTATATAGTCTGCAAATGTCAAGAATAAGGACATGAAATTCCCCTAGTGTATTTCTTTAAAAAAGGTGACAAGCAGCATCTTCCATAAGTCTTGAAGTGGATTGACGTGTTTAGTAAAATATTTCCACTGGAAGTTACCTGCAGCTTACACTTTTGCATTCTGCCCCTTGAATGCACATATATGATTTACTACCACCTCTATAATAATAGTATAATAGCACTTCTGTCTGCTTCATAATTCATCTGTTTTAACACTACTATTATGTTGGATTATGTTGCTCTTAATCTTGAATTTTTGCCCGCTTGGGATACTGGTACACTGCAAGCCACCTAAATGTGAATTTGAGATGAACCATTGCAAGTAGGCTGCCTGGTGCTGGCCTGAGGAGGACAGGCTTCCCCTTTGAGTCTGGCTCCTCCCAAGGTTTCTTCCTCTTGAGGGA
>JAACJT020000075.1:10238506-10251109 GCA_009936485.2 Gymnarchus niloticus
AATTGAATTGAATTGAATTGAATTGAATTGAAGTAGGCTGACCGGCTGTAGAAGCTGCACAGTCTCCACAAAGTTGCCCATGAAGGTCAGGGTGCTGATCTTCTGGGCCAGCCGAGGGATCTTCCCAAAGCGCATCATGAAGCGGTCTTCCTCCGACAACTCGTCCAGTAGCCGGCCATCCCGCTCATAGTTCTGGATCAGCTTCAGCTCATACTCTGTAGGGATGAAACGCTCCAGAAGCTCCAGGAAGTCCAGGCTCAGAGACTGCTGGTCGTACCTGAGGAGAGAAACACAGAGACAGGTGAGATAAACAAGATGATGGTTAGAGAGTGTTAGATAAACAGGATGATGGCGGTTAAAGAGTGTGACGTAAACATAGTGATGGAAGTTAGAGAGTGTGTAGTAAAGAAGGTGATGGAAGTAGGGAAGTGTGAGATAAACTAGGTAATGAGGTTAGGAAGTTTGAGATAAACAAGCTGTTGGAGATTGCAGAGTGTGAGGTAAAATTGGTGATGAAGATCAGCAGGTGTAAAATAAACAGGGGGATGGAGGTTAGGAAGAATAAGAAACATGGTGATGGAGGTTAGAGAGAGCATGCAAGTAGCTGCCAGTCTTCAAAATGTTCCATTGCAATTCAAAGGTCACATTAGCTATAATTAGGAAAGACCATTATTCTTTAGTTTATTATTGTGATTAACAAAGTCTGCATTGATAAATGAACAGGGGAGCTGACCTCAATAAAGGGCACTGCTGACAGCTTAGAACAATAAAGCAGACACAGGCAGTTAAGAAATCATGCCGCCCATACATCTCTATGGCGGTGCAGATGTCAGTGGCACTCAGGCCCCCTTTCCGCAGGGTGATGGCCAAGTTCTTGGCCCTGTTGGGCTCAATGAGAGACACCTTTCTGGGGGCCTTCTGGGCCACCTTCATCTTCAGGGTGCCCAGACCCGCAGGGGCACCCTGGGCCTTGGTCTTGAAATGCTCCGCAAAAGTCTCCATATCCAGCTCCTGTCATGGACAGGGAGAAGAATGGACAACAAATCCAAAACAAGGTGTAGCCACAGTGGCTGTAAGACAAGCACCATGAAGGATGGCCAGGGAACTGGTCTTACCCCTAACACCTGCTCGTCATTCAGCTCATTGAAAACCGTGCCGGCCACTTGGTTGGCCTTCAGGGCCTGCCAGTTTAGTAGAGGCATGCGGTACTTTGTTTGAATGGACTTCTTACTCTTAGCTCCTGTGAAGGTTGTGAGAGAGAACACAAACTAACACCAGAGAGTTCTAACAAATTTCAACTGTAAGCATCCAGGAAATTTAGACTGTCACTGCCAAACACATCTGCTGTACCTGGAGTACCTGGAAGGCCTCCTGGAGGAGGTGGAGGTCCACTCCCGGGTGGTAGTGGGGGTGGTGGAGGACCTCCCCCTGGTGGAGGAGGGGGTGGAGGTGGGATGCAGGTGTCAGGGAGGGGAGGTGGAGGTGGTGGAGTGGGACCTTGCTCAAGGGGTTCTTCTGCTCCTGGAAGGGGTGGAGCTTGTGGTGGAGATGGAGCTGGAGGGCTATCAGTCAGTTTCATTGGTACTGGGGCCTCTTTAAAAAAAAAAAAGAAACATGCATTATATAAATCTATTTCAATTTGGTATAACACAACATACTTTTTTTCCCCATATCAACAATCTCAAAGGTGGTATTCCAGGACATTAATTTAATTAACATTCACTAACGCACAGTCAGGTCGATAATATATGCATGAGTCTTGAGTATTAATGATTTTTGTTGCTTGAAGTCTTTAATAATGCATGTCGTGGTCTGTGGCATTTATTAATTCAAACTGTGTACAGGATGCCGTGAAACAACCTCACCGCAGGATATCTGCAAGCAAAGCGTCCTGCTGACTGACACAGGCTCACCTGTTTGATTGACAGCTGCAGCCTGGCCTCCATGAGAGGCAGGTGCAGGGGCGGGCTGTATTATTGTGACGGGCACCATCTGGATATCCAGGGTCCCGGAGGTGGAGCGCTGGATGCGGATCAACCCTTTGTCCTGCAACTCCTGGAGCTTCAGCTCCAGATCCGAGGGAGCCTGGGAGACACGCTCACGTTCCCTCTCCCGGTCCTTCTCTCTTTGCTGATCCAGCTCCCTCTCACGCTCACGTTGCTGGAGAAATGTGACTTGCGAGCATGACTCCCGCAGATTTTCCTATAAATCACACATGACAAATTAAAAAAATAATGTAAAGCAAGCCCAATTAGTGTATATTACATGTTCACTGAAGCAGTAAGCAGTAAACTGAAAAAACATCACCTTTCCCAGATGCCCTAACAGTAATATAAAGAGCAATGAATTATTAGAATTATGAACCGTGCTGCAATTTGCTGAATTCAGCCTTTACCTTTAGCATCTCTACCTCCTTGGTAGCCTGGATGAACTGCTTTTCAAGCTCTGCCACCTTTTCCACGGCTTCTGTCTCACTCTCCTGCAGCCTGGTGCTCAGCTAGAATACAGGCAACCCTAGGATTATACCTTAAAGCAAGAAAGGCTTGAAGGTACCATGAAGTACAAGGTAACAAGTCTCAGGATCTACATGCACGTGTCTTTGTCTGTGTTACCTGGGTGTTGACATCCTGTAGCTCCTCAATGTGCTCCAGCAGAGCATTCTTGGTCTCCGCATCCTCCAGCAGAGCCCCCACATCAAACACGTTGTCCAGGTAAGCCTGGATCTGCACTAGCAGCTTGTCACTTTCTGTTAACTTCAGCTTCTGTGAGATAAACACACAGACACACACACTTAGGCAGACCCTCATGATTTCTCAGCTCCTCTATGCTGAAGGTTCTATACCAGTTTCATGTAAACATTTAACTAATCAGTAGAATGGGTCTGTGAATTCTTAGAGTATTGCATCTGACTCGGATTATTCTGCAGCTTCAGAAATGCTTGTGTTAGCTCACATCGTGCCGGAAGTGCCAACATGACATCCAGCTCACCTCCAGGTACTCATCCAGCCCATGGTTGGTGAACTCGTACTGCAGGTGGACACGGAAGTTCATGTTCTCCACGGAGTGGACAACAATATTGATGAACTGCATGCATGCCACCTGTATGGTGAAAAGAAAGGGGGTGGAGCAGAGAGGCACTTACAGTCACTGCAGGGGAGGATGCCACACTAAGGGGTGAATCAGCTGATAGTATGCTCTTTCATTCAGCTATGCCATATTTCCAATACAGCTACATTTGGTTTTCCTTCTGCCTAAACATCCACATCCTGCTCTAGCTTTTCCTTTTCCCATTGCGCTGATGCCAAAACAGCCCTTGTGTCAAGAGGTCTTATGATATTACTCCCGTTTAAGGAACATTTCTACTGTTTACCCTCAGATCGGTGATGAGACATGTCTTTTATTAATGCTTGTCTCCAAAAAGCTTGGCTGACTTTAATATTCTTACCATGAAGTCTATGTTGCTGTCCTCATTGGTGAAATACTCCATCAGCTTCTCAAAGCGGTTTCTCTCACCACAAACCTAAGATGTAAAACCAGCATGCAATAACAGAGATGCTCACCAGGAGGCAGAAAATCCCTGGAACTCCACTTATGAAAACCGTATCTCTTATTACACAGTGTAATAATACTTCAAATTTTATTCCACCACCAGAAATCACCCTTATCAATTCTCTATACTGCTATGACAATTTTGTGAGGAAAAGACAATGTGAAATACTTAATGTAATCTGTTATATGACTGAGGCAGAACCTGAAAGATCCAAGGAGACATATTACGACTCAAAGAACAGTTGAGGAATCGATAGGGTTAAATTATTCAGTGGTCTCCGCATATTTACACACAATCACATTACAATGTCGGTTACTGGCAGCCAGCAGGATGGATGATTATTTTGGTGATGGTGGGAGATGGGGGAGATCTGCTGTTGGACCTCCAGTGAAATTCACAGCTGAGAATCATGTATACATTACATTATACCATGAGGGACAGAGTGTAGGAAATGCACCTGCATGCATCTTTACTGCATTGCACAGCCACATCCATCTTAAATAATGCAGCATCCCAGCCTGCCAGCCAGTGCCCAAACAATACCCATATGGTGCTACAATGAGAAACAGATGCCATGCTGGGCACCCTGCCAGAGTGACCAGGTCTCACCACTCATGCCTGGCACCAAGCCCTGCCCACTGCCACTGCTTCAGAAAGGACCGGACCCAGCCCTCATTCCACATGGCTTCATTTAACGCTGACACTCCAGTCCCACCCAAAGCTCTATGCTTCTCTATTCCTGGGCCTAGTATCACAGTGGCTATACTGCCTATGGAACTTTATCTACTATTGTCTGTGGTTTGCTGGTTCCAGTTACTGCCAGTTAATTAGGGGTTTTGGGGGGCAAGAGGTCATTTAAAAACAAATGCAGCCCCATAATCTTAAATATCTGAAAATGCTGCATGCACCACTGAATCGCCGAGAGTATTTAGCCTTTGCAAACATGCAGGTCAGTCACCTGGCGTAGTTCTGGTTAATTATATAGTGTGTGGAAACATTATGGCACATGAACAAGTTTCAACAAACACTGTACCATCCAAACTGGAAAATGTATTCTAGATGTCTATTCTCTCTGTTATTAAGTAGCTGAGGTATATGTTCCTTCAAACACATTTTTAAGTAGCTAGGGTATGTGTATGTGGGAAGATCATTCTGGCCTTGACAGCATTCCACACTAGCAGGAGCTTCCAGTGGACCCAGGTGTTCCACAGGGGGCGATTAAAGGTGGGGAAGAGGGTCAGATGTCAAGTTCAGCAAGTGGTGCATTCTTGAGCAAAGTTTTTAGCCTAATGCCAGCTGTCTTAACAGGCAGAGCAGCAGCTATATCTGGAAATGTGGCTTCTGTGGTCCATGCTGAACCACAGAAAGGGGGAAGAAGGCTACTCCATTCTGAATGTGCCTGATGAACATGGTGACAGACAAGAGAGACGGTGATGCAAGAAGCAAAATTCTGAATTTATAAACTCGTATTGTTCGTTAAGGGTGCTTTGCATCAATGCCACAACGTGGGACTTAAATGTACTGCTGATTTGTGGACTCCAAGCTAGGATCCCAAGCCCCTGGAAAGGGTGCAGAGCTTAAGAGAGGCATCAAGGGCATCGACTGGGCTGCGAGGTGGCTGAAAAGCTCCCCAACCTCTTTAAAGTTGTCGAAGGCTCTGAGGATGATGTCGTGTCCACCCCTCACAAGGCATATGGCAGCCAGCAGCTCCAGGACCAGTGCCTTTGTCCTGTAGGGCACATGAATCAACACACACATATCCCACATGCACATGTATGATGAGTCTGCAGCAGGTCAAGGAAGGCAAACAACTCGTCCCCAAGAATGCTACGAAGCAACATGATGTGACTGGCTGTTTTAAATTGTGACTGGAAAGGCAAAAACTGAGACTCCAAGAGGTTGGGGATTTCCTAACAGAAAAAGGAAGAGGGCATTGCACTGCTGAATGAGGAACAGAAAGTTGAGAGTCGACAGGCAGCAGACAGATGGTTTGGCCAGATCGCACTGACCAAGAGGCCCAGGAACCGAACTCTCTGAGTTACAGTAATTCTCCACATACTTAGAACAGATGATACCTCCATTTTGGTAAAAGGGCAACAGAAAGAAGAAGAATGAACGAGAGTCTGAAGATGCGGGCAGGAGGTGGTTCCCCTGAGAGGAGTGCATGGTCTGCCTCACCTCGGATTCCTGTTGTTGAGGCTGAGCGTGATCTCATTGACACACCGTGGGTGGGTCATCACCAGGTTGAACCCAGACTGCAGAGAAAAAGCATTCACAGATAACGGACGCCGTGCTCCAGTAGAAGGAAAGCTCAGTATCCACACGATCACTCAGACTTAGTCATGTTACTAAAAATAGCCAGCGGGCCACTCTAGTGTCTTTTAACACAAGCCGCTGCGTACAACAGCTTTACAAGATCCTGTTCCTTTAACTTTGACACAGCACAACCATAACTGCCACAATTTTTCACCAGTTTGTTTTTAGAAAATGAAGATAAACCAAAAAGAGAGGGTAAAATGACGAGTAACATTCCTCGAACCCCATCAGGGCCAAACATCGTGCATCCTAGTTTTCATACCAGCTGTGCGTTTGATGAACTTGTTAATTAAACAAATTGCGTGATTCAAATTTGATTAAAACAGGTTTGTCACTTGAGCATCTTGACCGTGTTAAACAATATTTGTGTTTCTTGACAGATACCTGGAATTGTGAAAACATGCATAATTAGTTTTGTTTTTGGGCCTTTAAAATTAATAATAGCATTCATTAAATAAAGAAATAATTAGTCAATCATTCCTGACCCTTATTGATTATTTTTATGTAAAGATTTAGATTCTATCCTTTTGGCATTTAAATGTAATTAAATAAAGTGAAACTGAATAACAACAGGCCAGTAATGACTGGATAAGGTGTACCAAGCACCAGGTGACCCAGCAGCAGGTTAGAGGAGAGCAGGAAGGAGGCCCTCAGGACCTGGTAATTCATTATGGCGCGAAGGCACATGATGCAGACGTGAACATCATCCTTCTGGCTGACCAAGCGCGAGTTTTTCAGGGTTTTCCTGCTGGGCAGGGAGCTGAAGCTGCCAGGAAATGGAGAGGGAAGGGACAAGGAGAAATGGAGGGATAGGGACACAGAGATAGAGGAGTAAGCAGGATCCAGTGAGAGAGAGTTCACTTACACAGACAAATAATCCATAAATGATGTGCGTCACTTATTTTATTGGGTAGGACCTTGTAGATCCTCAGAGAGGATCTCTTCTGCTGACTGTCAGTACTTCTCTTAAAGCCATATCAGTTGTCTATCTCAGGAATGCTCATCAAAAGTAATGTTACAAATGGGTAACATTATCTCAAAATCTATGTAGCATATTTGTATGTGCTATAGGAATGTGGTGCATCCAAATTACATGTGAAGCAGTGTCTGTATGAATGCCTGGAGCATCTCCAACCAGATTCCCATCATATACCTGAGCATGGACACACACACACACACGTAGTTGTGAATGTGCTCAGTAACCAAAAATAAGTTTGGTGTGAAACCATGTATTATGCTCGAAGGACTGTTGGCCTACCCAAAGCCCACAAATAATCCCATTAAGTAAAAGATTCTTGGTCAAGAGTACAGGGAGTATTGAAAGTGACATTCTGGAGGACAACCTTGTTTCCTTCACCAGCGAATTGCCCACCATTTTCCCTGGCATCCAGTATTGTTTACATCTTATTTTGTTTTGTCATCTAGACTGATACATTAGACTGATTTTAATGTCACACAAATGCACTGACGTTGGTGGGAAAGTCGCCAAAAACACAACGAGGATGTCTCTTTAAACATTTATAATGAGAAAAGGAGCTCTCTCATGGGAGGAATGGCTGAGAAGCTATACTCCCTTTGTTGCAAGTCAGTACTTGGTCTAGGGTTGAGCCATCGTGTGTGTTGTATATGGTGACGACCAAGGGTAGCTCTTTTGGCTTCATGTTTTCTTTACAGCAGTTAGACAAGCATATTGTGACAGCTGGATGAGTATTCAGTATGGATTTCACCAAAACAACAAAGCTAAACCAACATGTACTGTACCTAAACGTACACATCAAATGAAAGAAAATCTGGGGAAAAAAGAATGCAGTAACCCAAACTCCCATAACAGCTACCAAAAATGCATGGGAGGCGCAACAGTATTTATCCAAATACATAGTACAGAAGTGACCAAACCGAGTAAGGCTGAGTATATGAGTAATTATACGTAAAGGAATGCATGATATAAAAGGATTGTTAGTAAAGCGGTCAATTGGGAATGGGAAGGTATTATAGCACAGGAAAAAAAAAAAAAGACTTTGAAACCTAAAGTGATCCGTTTTTTGTGTTTAAGCCGGTAATTTGTAAGATGCTTTTGTTAAGACAACAGACAAGGTACTTGAAATTTGCACTTAACTGAACATTCAACATTTATCTTATTTGTTTTAAAGGCAGGTTATAAGGCTGCTTGTTCTATATCTATATAAATTTAAGTCTTTGAAAATATCTGTTGTTTTTAATAAAGTGACATAATCATATTAGTCAGTAATGCTGTAAACTAAATTTTGACCATATTCAATTACTGTGTATCGTCCAACACAATGTTATTTGACTTTTTAGCTCCTTAAAATCTGTATCAATCAGACATTTTCATATCAGTTGGGCCCTAATTGTCAGTGTGTGCAATGAATCCCATAGATCTCTCCATTAAGCTTTATATCTGAAACATGCTGATGATTGCCAGGCAGTAAAGGAGCATCAGTGCCAATGTTGGAAAAAGGCAGCCTTTACCTCCAATTCTCAAAACAGCTCCTCAGGAGCATCGACTGAGTAGGAAGATGGAGCCTAGTATTCTGATGATGTGCTGAGAATCCTTATGGTAACCAACGCATGGGCACTTATCACAGCAGGACAGAGGGGTGGGACTAACCGGAGAGTGAGGGTACGCATTGCTTTGGAGCCGCTGTTTGTAGGGGAGCTGCTGGCGCTCTTCGGCAGGTCCTCCAACAATTTCTCTCCTTTGTCTCCTGGGAGAATTCCATTATCTGCACTGTCCATGTCATGCCTGAAACGTGTTTACACAGTGGTAAAACATTCTGAAACAACCAAGTCCCATTTTCCTTGACAAGGCCTCTATTCTCAAATACTGCTACACATTTTAAATTCTACTGGTATGCACCTTTGTAAGTATGTGGTCTGACTCTACATGTTCCTGGCAGGGCTACTTACGTGAAAGCATACTGGGCAAAGGACAGGTAATCCACTAATACATCCAGACCTCTGTTCTCTTCGTTGAGAAACTCCTTGGCCCAGCTGAGGCAAAGAGGAACCACGGTCAGATGTCTTTCTGGCTAACTAGTACAAACCAACACATTTGAGTATCTAGCTATTCTTTATTTGTGTGTTACAATATTTAGCATCTCTCTGAGGCTTTAGTCTTAATTGAGGTTCGAGAAAAGGGTTTAGAAGCAAGTAGTTGAGGTAAGCACTTGCAAATCAACCTTTAAAAACTAGTGCAAAGAAGGTGATTGAATGCATTGAGTATTTAAGGAGGTCCTCACCCAATGTGATTGGTCCGTAGTGAGATCTCCAACTCTCTCAGGACTTGAGTGGATTCCTGTGCACGCCTTTTAAACTACCACAGAAAAGTTAAGTTTTTTGGTCTTTGAGAACATGGACTGGTTTTCAACCAGAGAGATTTACAGCAGTAGAAGTCAATTAAATTCAATTCAATTAAATTTTATTTATATAGCGCTTTTAACACGGAGTGCGGTCACAAAGCGCTTTACATAGTCCCGGGCCCACAGTCTCCAAATCAAAGAACAGTCTAATTTGGACAAGATAAATGCATTATAATCAATACAAATTTTACAGAAAATGTATGTATTAAAAGAAAAATCATGCATTTAGAAATAATCGTATTTAAGTAGCACTATAATCATATCTGCTTCTCGTTAAATCAACCACTGAGGCAAAATGTCTCACTCAGGCTGATTTCTGTGAGATTAGATAGATACCTGAAGTTTCTGAATATCTGATATTACATCAGTGGCAGGAGACAGTCAATCTGTTTTTTACTTTTTGCGTATAAATGTAATCAGAAAGCAAAGGTCTCAGCTTGTATGATTCATTCTGTGGAGTCACACATACACATTACACTGACAATACTGTCAAGTTCTGCAGTCCACAATGATGTACAAATTTTCAAATGGTTAGCAAAGCATATTGGAACGTTTTGAAGCACTTCTTTTTTTAACACATTTTTATGAAACACTTTGAAATTGAATGTTTTCTTTAACATCTGACCTGTAGACATCGTTTCTGTTCAAGATCTTGGGTTGCTGATAATCTAAAGGTATATACTATGATAATGCCAGTTACAGATTATGCATTTTTTTTTTCTTTTTAATAAGGATTCACCACAATATGTTGTTACTCAGCACATGAACTGCATCTGCACGCTAAGCGTATCATGGGTACGGTTTGTTGGTCTCTACCAAAGTGAGTCTTGAAAATACCCTGGAGACCAATTTATTGGAGAGTGATATGAAAACTGCCAGACCAAAGACTAGCATTAACTCTAATTAAATTCAAGAGCAAAATCTCGTCTCACTATAAAAATGAAAGTGTTCTTGCAAGACTAATAATTTGACCTTTACTGAGTTATGAATTACAAGTTTTCAGTGAGTTTGGTCCAGATTATTGAAAGTATTGAATTGACTTTTAGGATCCCTATGGAGTCTATACCCCCAAAGCAGGTTCCGAATGGCTGTGTATTAGTTTTCAATGTGGTGTCATTTTCTGGTAGGGGGCAAGCAAGGAGAAACTCCCACCTTCCAAGTTATGCCTTGGTCCAGGTAGCCCCTCAATTTCAGCAGATAGGTTGAAGGGGGGTTCTTCACCTGGAAACGTTCCTGTTGTGAAAGGGAGATATCTTGTTATCTTGTTATCTCTATATTTTTTTTTTTTTTTCAAGGATATCACAGATTCGGGGCACCTCTGGAGTATGACTGGAGACAATACAACATTATATGTCTATGCTTATGCCTCTCATTTCTCTGGCTAGATTACAGCTGACATGTAATCGGTTCGCATTGCTACAGAGCTACAACAAAAAGCCTCACAGCACCTCAGCAGTCAAGTATTCAGCTACATGTAGGTGCAGTCATCTCAGCGAAAGTGACAGACTGGGTGTCAGAGGATATTAGGGACAGGACAGATGATGGGGTGGGCACCTTCAGAGCAGAACATGGCATTAGCCCCATAGTTCTGAGTGTGAAATCGTGGATTAGGTCTACAGTCAAGAAGCACTTATAGAGATCAGCATGGATACTCGGCTCATAGATGGACCAGCCAAAATCTAACCCTTTAACGCCACTATGCAAGCAGACCTTGGACCTCCAGTTTTTTTCTCATTGCTGAGAAACTTTAGGGTCTTCTCCTCTGTTGTCTTCTGACTTTTCCCTTTTATCCAATTTCCTTTCCTTTCCTGAATGTAACAATGTAATCACCACACTGCTGTTAATTGCCTTGGGCTAACTGTGTTGTGAAAGGCACTATATAAAAATGAACTGAAACTGAATCAAAATTCAAGACTAGCAAGAACAAATAAGCTGGAGAGGTTGAGGAAACCACAGGAATGCCAAAACGCTGCCTGCATGTGCTGTCATGGTGACAGTGCATATGTGACACTCTTATCTGGGCCACAGGTAGTCAGCTGGCCTACCACAGTTTCCATGGAAATTTTAAATATGGATGAGGCATGCGCCATGAGGCAGGTCCCATGGCAACTACAAGGGCACACTGTGCACACGTTTGTAATGTGGGCGGATGCAATGACACTCAAACAGCAGTTGCATGCCAGGATGGTGTGTCACATTTGTCACGTATCGATTATAGTTGGCTCAGGGGATGGCTTTGCAGCTTGTTCCCAATGCTCTTGGGTGTCTTGTACTCCTCACCTGGTCACAAACAAGTTCCCACTTCTTCTCGTTGTCATACTGGCAAAGGAGCTTCACCTTATCTGGCGGCAAGTTCATCGAGTTCTGTGTGGGAAAAGGAGTGCTGTGGTTTATCAACTGCCTCAGAAAAACATTACATAGTACCCCATTATAAAATTCTTGGGCTTAAAATATTTGTAATACATTAGCAAATTAGGAAAATTGGATCAAAATCTTTAGTCAATTCATTAAGTAAATTCAGTATGTTGTTTTTTCTTTCCAGCTATAAAGAAACGCAGTAGGCACATTTTCTGCAAACAGCATTATTCAGTGCTCACTTTTAATTTTATTGCCAAACGTTTATGTTAATGAGGGTTTTGCAAACTATCCCATACTACTTTTGATACTCAGAGAAGCTATAATTACCTTTAAAAATATGTGAGATTAAAGTTGGACTAAAAGTCAGTGATTTAGTTCAAATTGACTTGTTAACAGACTTCTGGCTACTGCTCAGTTATAACGCTGTGAACCAACTTCTGACTACCTCCCAGTGACAAAGCTGTGGACAAATTTATAGACAAACTTCTGGCCACTTCTCAGTGATAACGCTAGATAAACATTTGGCTACTCTTCAGTGATAATGCTGAAGAAAAACTTGCAGACAAACTTGTGATACACCTCAGAGCTTCAAGCACAAAGGAAATACCCATTGTTTCATAAAGAAATAGTTTTTGCTAACATCTTTTCAGGAGAAAATGGCTAATTTCCAGAATTGTTGTCATTTTGACATGGTTTTTAACTACATTAGAACATCAATTTCCTAACTAATGGGGACCACAGTGGGTTCAGTTAATCAAATAGTTTGGATAATCAAAAATAGAACAAATTATCCAGTTTATATGAAAGAAAGAGTAATTAGGTCTAAAATTTCACTCTCCATCTTTAAGTCTAGGCTAAAAACGAACCTCTTCAGTCTAGCTTACAGAGACCTTAAGTAGCTACTCACTCCCCAACTATAGGTTATAGGTTGAGGTGTAGAGCTGGGTGGGGATCAGTGCCATTGACTTTGGATGAACTGTTCTGTCAGTGCTGTCACTC
>JAACJT020000075.1:10251209-10302316 GCA_009936485.2 Gymnarchus niloticus
ATTCAAAACAAAAAAAAAAGGGCCATGCGGGGAGAGACAAAACGACCGCCCATTTTAAAAAACCAGGCTTTGGGCCCGCCCCCCCCCCCCCCCCCCCCCCTCCCCTCCTCGCTGGGGACAATCACTGCTGGAATGGAAACCATTTCTAAGGAAAGGCCGTAGGGGTACAAAATGGAGGAGGACTGAGTCAGGCTTTGTGAAAACCTGCTTGAAAAGAGAGGTCATCTCCCCATAACCAAAGCAGCAAGTGGCCCAGTCCTGTTATTTTTTAGTGTGATACCATGCAAGAGGGGCCTGTATCACAGCAGGTAGCTTAACTATAAAGTAAATTTATTCAATCTACAGTAACAACTCCACTTGTACCCTGCAAATAACAGAAAAAAGTCAAGTTTCACTCTACAATTTTAGGCAGTATTTTTCTCATTGTCTTTTGACAACCAGCACTGTATTAAAAGGCCTGGGTAATATCATTATAACTGACTCCTAATCCTCTGATTCAAAGCCTTGGCAAAATTAAACCGTATTTGGAAACTTGAAAAAAAGTACATCTAATCACTTCATATTTGTTAAAAAAATAAACACATGCAGGAATTTTAGTTAAAACAAGATTTGTTTTGAGGACTACCACTGCATAAATGCAATACAAAGCATAGCTAGATGCGATACAAAATTTAAATTTAAAACCATATTATTCTAATTATTGTTTTCCCATTCTTCCATGCTCTAACCATTTTTCCTGGTCAGGGTTGCGGAGTGGCCTGGAGCCTTTATTATTGTTGTTATTGTCTTTTATTATACCGCTATACAAAAATGTGAATCCTTTCCTTCCAAGACTCTTTAGTGGTGTTCTCTGAGCAGAAGCAAAAGCTGTACTGGCTCAACAGGAGCTGGAAGTTCAGCAATTGTAGTGATTAGCACAACTAATTTGCAAAGGACATAAATGGAATGTTTTAACAGTGTAATTATCAATGAGATATTTCTAATCAATTACTCCCTGTGGACTAAGGTGTCAAGGCATTAAGAGCAGTTGAACAAAGAACAGACATCAAGATCCTCCACAACTGGGTAAACTACAAATTCTGTTAAAATTGAATTTACAGCTAGTGGATCATTTATAAGTATGAATAAGTGAGAAAATATAAAGATGTGTTAGAGCAGTACTGCCAACAGGTGGTGCTACACACTTTTTAAATCCACGTTTGATGAATCCTTAGAAACAGGATAATAACAAATATAATGATTGATATTTTTGGTTTAGGCAAATCAAATACAAATATAGTGCTTTGTAACGACAAACAAAAGTAAAAAAAAAAATTATTTGCACTGCATAACACAACAAAAGCACTTATATAAATAACTAAGATTTCAGCAGATGTCAGACTGGGTAAAAACTGCTGAGGTGTGGACTCAGATTACGTGTCTGTATGTTTACATGTTTCACCAGTGTAATGTCAGTCACAGAGAGGCTGAATTTCCATTTTAAATAGCAAATGTGTGTTTGTGTGTTTCTGTGTGGCCACAGTTTCAAGCATCCACAGTATCAATCAGATTTAACTGTAACCAGTCAAAACCATTCCAACAGTCATTGTAATATACTGTTTTTAAAAGGTTAAAATAATATATTATGGCAGCAGATTGGGAGCCTGTGGAAAGTAATGTACTTGTTAGTCAGGCTGTAGCTCTAGAGAGGTAGATTTTACCGCCTTTGCTTTGTTGCAGTCAATAGCGTGTAGTACAATGGAGTGGAGCTAGTGTTACACATGTAATGAACGGTTACAAGTATCCTTTAAGATGGATGTGGCTTCCTTCACGCTGATTAAACTTCAGACAAGCAACAGAAAGTAGTTTTAAGCATCAAAATAAAAAAAAAAGACTTGTAGGACTATATACTTTTGGTCAGTCATTTTTAAATCCCTGCTCATGTTACCCATATTTTTGGGGCTTGCTCAATGCCATTTTATGCTATATAACATCTGATAAGTTATAAAACTCAACATCTGTCGAGATCTCCACATTGGTGCGCTTTGTGGGGTCAATAACTATGAGAGGGAAAATCCCAGCTGGAAGTCGGAGACCTTCAGAAGGTCGTCTGTGAGCCGCCCCTGTCCCAAGGAATACAAAGCGTTGGCGAGCACAGACTCTTCGTGCACAGCAGGAAAACTCATCGCCATGCTTCTCTTCGATTCAGAACCTGCTAATTCCCTCCCAGGGGGTAAAGGTGGCCTTCCGTGAGTTGGCGCTTGGTGTATGGTTTCCTCAGATGAGGTGATTGGGTAGTTCCAGGACAGCAGGAGTATGGCAGAAGCCCCCATCAGTTCCTGCGATGACCTCCTGACCCTGCTGCTGGTGTGCAACGCTCAAGTAAGCGTTAATCAACTGCAATATCTCAGCTGGCTGCAAGACGAGCAGAGACATGAGCAGTTAGACCTCTCATATGTGACTGTGGTTATCTGACTCAACAGGTATTTACAACAAGGATATCCCATTTAAAGCTAAGTGCCAAATGTCTTTAGGGTCCATTCAGGAAATACAAACAACACATACTCCTTTGGCCTGGTGCTACTACATTATGTGAAAGTCCCTGAGTAGCCAGCTGCTAAGTTCTGCCCACTTTCTAACACTAAGTACAATGAACGACACACTTGTTGCCTGTGAATCAGGGATGCCATTTAACCATGAAAGTGAAAAGCAAGATTCCTGGTAGACAGGAACTGTGAACTACAGAAACAATTTCATTTTTAATTCTTATTATTTCTATGAGTATGTTCATGGAACAAAATGTGTGTAATTCTATTACACATTGGGAGACAGTAAACATAAACAGCTGAATTCTGTGAATGTGTTGCACTGTGCATGCTACATATAAAACATTAATTCATATGTATTCCAGGGGTTCCAAAATGTAGGACATACTTCATGTGACTTCCTCAAGTGTGAACTGAAAAAAACCATTAAATCACTAAGTTCATAGTGTCATAAGCAATGGATTTGCCGATCAAAGTACTTTCCATAGGACAGATCAAACAACAAACACAGTTTGGACCTTACAGAGCTTTAAAAAATGTGGTTACGAACAGAGATGAAAAGTGAAGGCAATTACAGGGTAACCAGTTTCTTTTGCTGTGAAGTAATGTGTTTTGTATCAACTTGTAACAGAATACTCCAAGACATACCTATTATTTGAACTTAAACTAGAACGGCGATCATTTGAGTTAGCAGCGTAAAAGAATTGCTTTGAGCTGCAGGAAGCTTCAGAGCCTCCGCATATTCAGCCAATCCCTGATCCTTGTGTGGCAGCACATGACACCGGTGACACATACTTTGCTGGTCTCAAACAGAAAATCACGGTCCCCAGCCGTGACCCTGAAGGTGCTGTTATCAGAAGCTCCACAGAAGCAGATCTGGCTGTAGGGGACGGATTCTAGTGCTTCAGCTTCCCCCTGCTTGTACAGCGACAGGGACGATGGCGACACTGCCAGCCACAACTTCTGACAGAAACTGCCCGTGGAACTCTGGGGGCGTCGAGCATCAAAACGAAAAGAGACAAGTTGGCACCATCCACCATTCGACAGAAATAACCTGGACGTACGGTGACGGGTCTAGTGATGGGAACCGAATGGATGGCAGACTCACGATGTAGAAGTCCACGTCATACAGTGTGCAGCCAAAGCCGGGCCACTGCCTGGCGATGGTGAAGTAGGCGGCCATGCTGTCTCGTCGGCTATAGCCAGCCAGGCCCTTCCAGTGCTCCAGGATGGTTCCCATAACTGCGGCCCCTTCTTCCTTCACCCGGCCCCTCAGCCGCAGGTCTTGCTCCGCCTTCTGCTTATGGACAGTGCTGGTGGTGTGGCCCCACAGGGCCCCCGCAAGAAAGCCACTGCGGAAACGCTGCGGGCGGTTGGGGATCGGGGCCAGGGAGGTGGAAGTCATGTCAGGAGGCGACTGGGTGGCCTTGAGGGTGACAAGGACCCGAGCCTCCACCACATGACTGGGAAACAGCTCATCCAGTGGTGGGCAAGGGGAGTGGGTGCTGAAGTCTCCAAAGAGGGTCTGTAGCCGGAGGGCAGCCAAGGCCTGAAGGTCATCTTCGGAGGCTGGGAGCTGACCCCGTACCACCATCTCATGGCACTGAGTGGGCACAGAGACACACTCAGTTAGTGGGACGGTTGAATTTTATTGTGCAATTGAACCCCTGTGCGTCCAATTAGTGTGAAACTGGGGATTTCCGAGGTTCCATTTCATCCTAAGTTAGACCTTTGATCATTAATTTGCAAAGTTATGTTACTACCTTAAATGAGCTGTTGGTATTCTACAAAGGGTGACTCTGGCTGAAGGTCATTACAGCTACTGAGTAGCCGCAGGGACACTCAATTTTTCCAAAAAAGCTGCGAATATCGAACGACTGTGACAGTGGGAAAGCAACCAAATTAATTCTGTTCAGAAAGAATCGTCTTTGATTGATCATGAGAAATCTAAATATGACTGTTGCCTCATACCTCCAAGGTTAGGGGTTCAAGTCTCTCCTCCACTATGTGTGCGTGTGTGTATTTTTCATGTTCTTCCCGTGTCTTGTGGGTTTCCTCCACGTACTCTGGTTTACTCCTTAACTCTAAAGACATGCACTTACACCACCAAGTATCTCTAGATTGCCCAATGTGTGTGTGCACCCTGCAATGGATTCATGTTGCTGAATGGAAATGAAGGTTTGCTAGGTGAACTGACTTTCCTGATACTCATACCTCCTTCAGGAATACCTTACCTGCTCAAAGAGGAAGGTATACTCAAGACTGTCAGGAGCGATGTTCTCTGTGTCTAAATAGCAGTACAGCTTGAAGTACAGTCGTTTCTGAATGTCTGCATCCGACTTGCTGGAGAGGCTAGGATGTGTTGGAGAAGTTTGGGTAAGCTCATATGTGAGAAATCTGCACGGTTATTGTTAACTTTTTAACTTTTAATTTACTAATATTACATCTTGTACATTCAGTGGTCCAGTATTGGCCTTTTTGCAGACCACAGCTTACTGTATTTCTCACGTGAATATGATTCTCGTTAGTGTAATACTACAAAGAAGCAAGGTGACATAAAATAAGGTGATTTACAGAATTTCTTCAGTACTTAGAAACCTTTTGTAAAAAACATATAGAGATTAATTTTAGCATTACACTGATCAATACTGATGCATGGTCATTGGAAAAGTCAACAACAAGCCCATATGAAACGAGTGTCTCCATTCATAGGTCAGCCAAGTCCTGAGCAACATTTGCTTTTCATACCCAGTCAACACGTCAGCAATGATGCTACTGCCCCCAATGACCCGTTCTCTTTGGACACTCCACTCAAAAAGTGCAAAGGTGTTCCGGCTTTCTTGCAGTCCCAGCTGCTTCAACAACTTCTTCACCAGCTGAGGAAGAGGAAGTGTAACCATTCGTGGTCATACCACTGTCAAAGAAAGGCCCCATATTGAGAAATGCAGTATGGTGCAAGAAGCATGATGGCAGTGCAGCAAAATTGCTCCAAAGTTCCATCGGGTGGCAATGAGATACATGTGTGACCTGAAATCCCATTCCAAATGGTACTCACCCCTGCTGTAGGAGACTCTTGAACTTAGCTGGTCACAGTCTCAATGTACCTGAATATTCAGCTGTTGTGATTATCTGCATGCATCCCCTACAGTGAGGCTATTAATTCCTGTTTTTGAAAGGCCACAGTTCTAGATAGTAATTTCCTGTCTATATGTCTTGCAAAACATGAAGCCTTAGAAGGTGAAAAACTGATCAAGTCAACGACCAGAGAAATGTTGGCTGCTTGGGTAGAACAGCAGCCTGAAGGAGCCTCCATTACTTGTTTGGGAAGATCGAGACCTGCTGGGCTGTGTTTTTAAATCTCATTTTGTTCAAATTCACCCTGCATTTATATAGTTTTTGTATTCCTAGCTTATGAAGGTAACACTATAAAGGTTTGAGAAATGTTTTCAGCGTATCAGACAGCAGATTCTGCTGAGTCGATCCTTATTATTTTAACCAGTTAGGATATGGGATTGGGGTACTTTCTGCAAAACAAGACCAAGCATTCAATATTCACATATTACCAAGCCCTGTATGTGTGTTTATAGACTTTGGCCTAAAAACAGATCTGTTTAGAGATTAGTTAGACTAAATTATCAAATTAATTGTACACTTTAGTAAATTCCTCTAATTAATGGGAGTGACCACATATTTTTGGCCAAATTCTGTAATTTTATAATGGAATAAAGCCTAATGATTGGAATGGGCTTTAAGGCACAGCTAAGAGGTGAAACTGTTGGATTTCTGCTGAAAGTCTCATTACCTCATCAGCAGTGGTGTGGGAGTTGACGGGCAGCTGGCAGGACCCGGGCCCCGGGTGGTACACTGTGCACAGCAACTCCTGCCGCCTCATGAGCACCTGGATCTCCTCCCAGGAAGGCACACACTCTCGAAAGCGAGTCTTCGTCAGTGCCTCCAAGATGAACGAGGCATAGCTGCCTGTCTCCGTGCCGGGACGGTCTCTCTGCACTCTGAGGAACATCACAAGGCAGGATGGTGAGCAGTTAAGCCAGACTAAACCACATATTATTTTGGTCTGTGGTATAAACCAGTAGGGCTGCTGTGGGGACCTTACAGAGTTCAAGGGCTCAGCGCCTTCAGAACTGTAATAACTTCCGCTTGTAATAAGACACAAGCTGACAGGTAATTAATGTGGCCAAAAAACATCTTTCATCTAAAGGAGTACTGCACATAGACAGCAGTCTCATACATCACTCTGTTTTTTCTTGTCACTCAGATCATTAAAAGAATGTCCTTCTTCCATCTATCAGGAACTGCAAAGTCAGGCAGAGGCTGCACCAGGACAGTGACCCCCGTCAATGCCATCTGGACTGCTCTGACGTAATCCTCTTCAGCAGTATGGAGAAGGAAGTTGTACCCTCGAGCGTCACATTGCTTTACCACAGAAAAGGTAGATCTTGTCAACTCCCTGTATGCCCGGCACGAATCAGGAAGTGACCCAACAATGGTCACTGCTGAATTTACTATCACTTGCAATAAACACCTCCCATGCGAAATTTATTTAGTTACAATAAAAAGGCCATAGTTTAGGTTCACAGTGAGGTTACCAACACAGTGCCAAAAATCGTAATCATTTATCACAGTGAACAGAACCTATAGAGACATCATTTGACATATGAGAAACATAGAACACCTGAGACATGTTTTGCTGTGCAACCAGCATGAGCCGGAAGATGAAGGGGGCGTCCGTCGGTGGGATGAAGTCATGTAACGAGCACATGCATTCACGTCACCTGTCCCTTGTCACCAATCATATCAAACTGAGCTCTACTTTTTCTCTTGTGTCTCAGCACATGCCTGACCCTTGATGCCCGGGCCGCATCCCACTGCCTAAGATGCTATTTTGTTTTCTTGCTCGTCGCCTCTGCTCCTCCCTTACTCATGCCACCAGTGCATGACCAGCATGGGTGGGCAGAGGTTTTCTAGCTTACCTCTTGAGGTGGAACTGCAAATAACCCAGCACCGGTGTTCCAGGCAGGAAGGTACAGCTCATGCAGGTGAGCATCTGCCAATAGCGCAGGTGAGCGGGTACATCAGGGATGGGAGTCCCAGTGGTCTGCTTCACCAGCTGGCAGTAGACCTCATCCCGCAGCGGCTGCAGGTCCTGGCAAGTCTGCAGTACACCCTGAATCAGGGGCACGGGGTCCAATGCCACCTCCAGCTGCTGCAGTGAGTTAAATAACTTCACGGCTTCATCTCGCAGTGTGCCGTAGCCCTTCCCATTGTGGGCTGAGACAGAAAGTTGTAAGGTTAACACCTGAGATATCGGTCAGCCAAAAAAAGTCTTTACTGATAATTAAAGGAATAGTGATTTTAAGAGTTGGTTAGGAGGTATTTACTGCCCCTTCAACATTCTACAGTCTGTTAGTAGGGTTATGGAAGGTGCTACTGTGTTGGTGTTAGGGGCACATTTGTTTTAAGGGGGAGAGATTACTTACAGGTGTGGTCAAAGCTGCCATAAGGAAAAGGCAGCAGAGGGGCGTAGAGAGGGCTCTCAGTATACCTCAGGATCGGGTTTTGTTGGTAAATCTGTTCCACCGCCTCCTGATTGGACTTGCTTTTCTACACAGGAGACAAAGGGGGAAAGTATGCAGTGTAGACTGCTAAAACTCCATGGTGCTAATGTAAATGCTCCCTTTAAACCATGACGCTTGAAGCATCCCCGTTATCCACTACTGTCCTGAGCTGTCAGAGGCCAGTAGCTGTATTAATGCCGCAGTCAACAGTGTGTTGGCTCAGCTCATTCATCACGTGGGTGATATGTGTTTTTCTCGGGATAAGAATGAGCTCAGTTAGACACAAACTTTTAAAAACATTTTCTATAAACCTGTCACACTGAAAACCTGGATATTTTTCATCTTGGGAAAGTCTCACTTTGAGATTATGCCAAGAGCTTTGTCATAATTTCAAAGTGAATTTGTCTCAAGAAATGATGAGAGTAGTGGAGTAGAACCTTCCTGGGAGTCGACTGGTGGATTTGTTGACGTGGTCCTCACCGACACACATTTGTTTTTTAACTACCTGCTACAACCAGAAAACCTTGCATGGTCAGGTTCTCCTTGTGCTCTCAGGAAAACCAGCCCTCTTCCAATTTTACCAGCTCCTCCATCCTTTTAGCCAGAGAAGCGAAAGCATGCAAGTGGTGTTAACAGTCACCAAGCTCCACTCAGCCAGCCTGCTGGGATGTATCTGGGCGCTGTTCTGACTGGCACTGACCCACACAGCCCAAAGCACCCGCTGTTCATTACTGACGCCATGACTTGACAGATCCTGGAGATATAAGTGTGGTTTCAGTTTGACTGGATGCTACGTTTTCAAAATTTCTTTGATTTTTGCACAAGCCAGTATGACGTGAAAATGAAAGCGAGTTAATAGGTAGCCTGTCGAATATTTTGTGTGGGTGTAAATATAAATTATGCATTCTGAGGCTTACAAGCACATATATGCACAATACAGTTATCTCACATGGCTGTCCTTAGGGACCTTTGCAAACAGGAAGGCACAGCAGGGTTTGGGAGATAAGTGAGTGGATGAAGAAAAATCTGGATTTCATTTATTATTAACCACATCAATGGACAACAACCCCATCAGCAGTCATTCCAGAGAAAAGTATTGTCCTCTGTTGCTCCCTCTCAGAATAATATACATCTGCATTCTGTTTTCTCTGATCAAATCAAGAGCTGGAACTCATCATTTCTTTGAGGGGGTATAAGGATATTTATTGCCAAAAATTTTGAAAATCAAATTTTTCCTTTCCATAGTAATTCAGCAATGAAAAATGCTCAATGGGAAGCTTTATCACATCACAAAGGACACACTCTGGGCTGGGATATGGTCACTCCATGGGAATTATGACATGTTGTCTCTTGAACAAATGGAGTGGGATGGCTATGATGAGCCCCTGCCATCCTGGAAGTCTCTCTCTCCATGATCAAGTCCCTGTCTGAGACAGACTGGGGCCCTGACATGGGGCTCTCACAGCCAAGTCCTGGTCTGGGGCTCTGTATGATGTAACAGGCTGACCTTCTCCCAGCTATACAGAAAGTTGCTCATGGCTGCTGGAAACCTAGACCCTAAAATATGGAATGGTTTGCAAACAAAAATCTACCAGGGCAAGGTCTCTTGATTTACATGTTTTGATACTACATTTTTTAAAATATTATATGATTCTTTTCTACAATGCTCTGGTGTTTAAAGCCTTGTACTGTTGTAATGTTCATGAGGGTTCATTTTTGTCCCCATCTCAGTGAACATTATGCTCCAAAAATAACTTTAATATTCCATGAAGTTTGGAAAGGTTCTGTGCGAAAGCTTGATTCTCAGGCATTTGCTAAAACAATGCTGATGTTCACATCTGTCCATTTTCAGTTCCTGTTATATAGGTGAGTGTCAGCACGCCATGCATTCAGTCTAAACTCTTCATGTAATGTTATTGTGTTATATCAGGTTTATTTCTTTCTGAGGTCTGTAAAACAGCAATGGATGGTAATTCTGAACACCTCTTGAACAACAGCAAAGCAAGATCATTTTGCACAACTGTGGAACTTTATGTTTTTAATTTTTTTTTTTTTTTTTAACCGTGCAAAATTCCTGGACGATGAAACTTCACTTTTAAGAATGCCCTCCAAACAGGCAACGGACTGGCCAATGAACTTACTTCAATGTCCCGAATCAGCAGCTGGGTGGGCGTTTCCACTGGTGCCTTGGTGTCAATGACCTTTTGGATGGCACATGCCCAGTGCACTGCCTCATTGAAGTGCTTGGTGTACAGCCGGTAGCAATGTTTACGGCCATAGACCATGATGCTCCAATATCCTTAGTCGTCAGGAAAAAGAAGAAATTACGTTGTTTCAAGAGCTGAAAAGCCCCAAAGAATTCCAACCTCACTACAGATACACAGGTTAACATAAAAAGGGCCATAATTCAGGCCTAAACTTGAAACCTGACTTTGTTTCTGAACACAGTGTGTGAAACTCTCACTGTGACTTCCACATTGAGTCAAGGGATCTCCCATAAAGAAAGTTCACTTTTTGTAACCTTGTTAAACATCTTGTGAAAGACATCACACTTGGCAATCCCCATACTTTAATATGCCTTCTAAAACAGGAAGCGTGTGAAAATGGGAAGTGGTCATAATGCACCAGCAAGACACATTAGTTTATGAACACAGCGTACTCTTTGGCCTTCTACCACTGCAAGAAGCTATTTCAACCCTTTACAGTATGTGTAACTGAGAAGATCTGAACATTGAAAACGAGTTCACCACTACGCAGATACAGACATATATGGTATGCTCCTATGGAAGCTTTGGGAATGTACCAGCAGATAAACAGTATGCTGGCAAAATTGCAGAACTTCGTAGTCATGTGATAGGGGTCCCTAGCTCTGGTTGTTTGTCAGCTAGGTGTCCCTGGTTCAAGAAAGTTCAAAAACCCATGAATTAAACCAGATAATTTCTCACTGTGAGTATTAAATGAAGCGTCTGACAAATTCATATAAAGGTCATTTGATTTCTCTAACCCTATGCTGAACTGAAGTCAATCCAGAATGTCCACCAAGGACCATAAACAAAGTGAAAAGCCCGGAACGGCCAAGTATTCTGCTATCTTTCATTATCAACTACTGTACAAGAGATGGTTTTTACCGCTTTCCTTGTAGGACTGCTTGTCAGGCCAGATAACTGAGCAGAGGCTGGTCAGGACAAGGCTACCCAGCCTCCGGGAACTCTTCTCCTGGCTACTGTAGTAGTCCAGTGAGTCCTGGTTGAGAACGAACCACTGTCGCCGAGGTCGGATCCAGCTTTCTTGCACATCTCTGTACAGCCAGCCTGCCAGCAGAGAAGTATCAAAGGTCAGCTTCCCAGAAAAAGTTTCCAAGTCGTCTGGTAAACAGGTGCGGAAAAGCGCAGAGCAAGAGAAGATATTATCACCAAAACTCAGGAATCTGAAAAGGTCGAAATGCTTTGGGTGTATAGCACTAGCCGAGTTCTCTTCATTTCCCTGTACTGAGTGCTGTCACTGTTACAATGACAATCAAACCATCTAAATAAGATAATTCATGACAGGATGTCCACCAAAAAAGCCTAACAAAGGGACATCGCTAAGCTGTCACGTGTGTATAGATATATGATATGGGTAGACAGCTAAAACAAACACAGATTAATGTGAAGGGGCATTTTGTCAAGACAACATTTCTGCATTATTTCCTCTATGTGAATTAACTCGATTATGAAGTGTTTCCTAGTATGCCAAGCAGGCAAACACCTTAATACACTCACTGGATTTAAAGGAAGTAAATGAACACACAAAAAGAACAGAGACAGTGATTCTTGTCTTTTTTTTGTTTTTGCTAACCCTAACAGAACGCAGCCGAAAGACTTGGCCTAAAAACCTGGGAAAAATGCCTGACTTTTTGACCGCTATTAATCCACCCACTTCCTGCCAGAAGATCATTCCAAATGAATATCTGTCCATGCAGTCAAGGAAATTATCTAAATCATGCCCTGCTGAAATATTCATGAACCATAAATAATGTACCTTTGGTTGGAAGACTTGGAAGAGCTACTGGCTGCATTTTTTTGTCCTACTTGTCACTAACATACCTCTGCTACTGCCAGTGAGGGGGCAAATGAGGCTTCAAAGCTTGTGGCAGGTGGGAGTTTCCTAAATTAACCACTCAATGCTGGTGACAGCTAGCGGTCAGTTCACGATACTCCCATCCACAATGGGCTCTGAAGCCTCTGTTGTCCCAGGACTAGCTATTCCTTCTTCAATTATTAGTCAGAATAGGTCAGTAAAGATTTGTTTGTTTACCTGATTTTCTTGTTCCCGATTTTATTTTATGTTTTTAAAATGTACTTTTTGTCACAGCTCCTGAAGTTAATTTAGGATTGCCCTAGAATATCTAAATCAGAAAAATAAGAATGAAGGTAAAAAATATGTTCATGCATTTTATGAAAGCACTCTTACAATAATTAAGAATTACAAGTAAAAAAACCAATATAAAAATAATACAACTGATTAACATTGCTACTGAATACATTTTAAAAACAGTTCAATGCTCAAAAACATTGGTCAAGCATGTGAAACATAAGCAATGCTAAAAAGAGAAAAAAATACAGTAAAGGAAACAGCTAGTTACTGAAGGGTTCACCAATTACAAAGAACATGCTGAAAGTTAGCTTAAATTCCACTTCTGTATCAACTAAAACTGCCACAGAAACTGAAATAGTAGCGACTGTCCCAATTAAATAGGGTTTCCCCAAATGTTAACAAAAGTAATAATTGCTAATGTTTTATCTGTCTTACCTCAACAAAATGAACAGCCACAGCAAAAATGTCAGTAATACAAGACTAATCTACAGTTGGAACAAAGGCACCAATATATTGTATTTATAGCTATGGCAGGCAAAATGATAGAGATAATAAAAAAGAAGGGAAAACAATACCATTGAGATCCTAAATCAGGCATCAGCAGTGCCAGCCACTTAAACATTGTGTGTTGTCCAATGAACATTTGTACCAAACCATAAGAGATTGTGAGATGAGCTGCATCAAACACCAGCCTAGCCAATGTAATGCAAGACATGGGGCTTCTAACCCATCCTACTGGATCTTCAGGACAGAATTATCCAGGATATAACTTGCCTAATGAACTGTGAACATAAAACAAGGACAGCCTTGTAACAGAATTTACTTCTCCGAAAGGTTCGTGATAAAGGTCCATGCCCACAGACCCTCACTTGCTTGTGTGTGTGGAATACAAACCCAGTAACCAACTGGAAACCGAATGTTATTCTGAGAAATACACCACCAGTTGAGCCAGGGTAAACAGTGTAGTGTCACAGGTCACCATCCTAGACTGCTTCTAACAAATATAAATACATGTGGTGCTAAAACTGGCCAGATCCATAGATGCAGTCTAGAGTTATGCAGATAGATTACCTATGAAAGATCTGTCAGCATTTCATGGGTGGATATTTAAGAACGAAATATTACATATTGACAAATTTTAAATCATTAATGCAGTCAGCTGGATTTCAATCCATAGACAGTAAGCATTACAGCTGGGGCATAACATGATAATGACAGAAATATTGTAAAAATATAAGTGCATCCAGTTACCTGCTGTCTCCATAATGTCATACAACTAAAATTCAGACAATTAAGCAAAAGCCTTACAATCTTGAGGTAGATGACAAAATGCAACCACAAGCAAGTATGCAAACGGCATTACAATATTTCTCTAAGACCTCACCTACATCCATTAAAAACCACGTCTTAAAAGAGATCACTCCAATAAAACCAAATATATACATTTTTATTAAAAGAACTGATTTTGACTCAGAGTTATTACAGCAGATGCAAATGTCACAAATCCAGCTTCAATGAAAACCCTTGAGATTCTCATTCTCAAACGGCAGTGACAGAGGTCTGACTTGTAGCTGCAGGATTTCAAAGTGGGCAAAGAGACACTTCCTAGGGAATTTAAAGAACCACCTGGGAATGTAAATCATGATACCAGCAGCTGTATGAGGTCGGAACACAGGAATTTGAAATGGCAGCACAGTACTACTTCCTGTTATTGCTGTCACTTGACAAACCCTCCCAACTCTGTCAAAGAGTTTTTGTTATCTATTAGAAAGATAACGATATTCTGCAGCTGCCAGGGTCACAGGATTTCAGGAGGAAAACCTGCCACTCTAAAAGAAAATTTCTACCCTTAAGTTCAGATTTTAAACAAAGCTAGACATGATTTAATAAGAACCAGGGAGGGAGGGAGATAAATAAGGTTCTATATTACAGAGTAATATGTAGTTATATAATTTGAAAATTAAGCAAAAACCTAAGGGACTTAACAGCCAATGTTGTTAAAACTGCTGACAGGGTGGCAAACTTCAGAAGGGGGAGAGTTTAAACTTCGTATTAAAGTACACCGTAGGCACATTAGGTAAATTAGCATGTTCACAATAAGGCTTAGACTTTTAAATATGAGATATACTACCTGCCCACAGGTTCAGCAGAGGCTAGCCAGCAAGGCTCATACTAAAGCATACTGAAATATGAAGGTAGACTGAGACTCTCACCCTAGGGATGTTTCCATGCTGGACCTCGAAGTGCTGGCTTTCTTATGAGATGCTGCACAACATCTTAAAGGACCTTCAGTTTGGATTCTTTTAGAATCAGATATTAAGCCATTTATTTGGCCAAGCAGACACTGGATTAGTCAACGACATTAAAATGCCCAGTGCAATCAGGTTTTAAGCAGACCCTGGATTCTGTGATAATGAGGAATCACCTGAAAAACTGCAAAAGCAGACCACAACAGCAAATTTAACCAGGTATCCACGGATCTGTCATGTATCCAGCATGCTCCCTTGTTATCGAATGATCCTCCTTTGGACAGAAATGAATGCTACAACAAGAAATCCCACAATAAGAAAGATATTACACGGTCAGCCTCAGCAAGCTGCAAAAAGGCCTCCAGACTTACAGACTGATGCAGAGAGTTACCAGGAAGAGCCTTTTTCTTACGCTGCTCAGTCAGTGCTCTACGTCAGAGTAGTGAACGCTGAAGTCAGCGTCCCCTCTTGGGGAGCTTTGTTCTCAGATGGTTTGGTTTGAATGAACAGTTACAAATGACTGAGAAATTGGTGTCAAGCTCGGTGAAACATCATCCTAAAGCCAATCAGGAGTTGAGTGACATTCATAACACATAAAATTTGATGATCATTTAGCGTACTCATCAATAATTAAGAATTATAGGCACACAGGCAGAGTAAAGACCATCCTTTCATCGCCGTTTCATGTGTTAGATTTAGTATCTAAGCTATGTTAACTACTACTTTACTAATTTCCTTGTTTTCCATGACAACATACATGAAATGAGTTTGAATAGGAAATATAGCAAAACGAATAGGAAATACAGTCATTGACAAAGTTAGAAATCATGATGTATAATTCAAACTGAATTGTGTCCTTGAAACTTTGCTTTCATCAAAGAATCCTCCATTTGCAGCAGTTACAGCCTTGCAGACCTTGCAAAAGGGGTTCCTAATGATCAATTAACCTTTTAAAATGATAAACTTGCTTTAGCAATGACAACATTCCACTGGCACACAGGACTATTTGTTGCTGATAATGGGTCTCTGTACACCAATGTAGATATTCCATTAAAAAGCAGCCATTTCCAGCTATGATAGTCATTTACAACATTAACAATGTGTGCACTGTATTTCTGATCAATCTGATGTTATTTTAATAGACAAAAAACTTTTCTTTCAAAAACAAGGACAATTCTAAGTGACCCCAAACTTTAAAGGGTAGTGTATGTTGTACAATTCCACTACATAAAGAGCATACTGTATGAGTACTAAATACTATTAACATATACCACATAAATACAGTAGACTATGAGTTGTACTGCATGAAAGGTATACATTTTACAAGAATACCACATGAATACAGCATACTGATGCCATTTACTGTATGAGTAGTGTATCTTGATGCTATATACCATATGAAGACTAAACGGTATGTGTAGAGTACACAGATACAGTATACTGAACATGCAGAGTACACTCATGTGTCCTGGATGTGGCCTTGATGACACGTGTATAGATCATACATCCACATAAGCTGGTGTGACCAATTTTGTACTGGGACACAACACTACAAGTTCAGCTGATTCAGTCTGCTTGACCAGGTTTAATTAGATCCAGTCATTGTACTTTTGGAGGTGAGACAAATTCCTAAACTCCTGCTTAACAAGCATGATGACATGCAGAACTTCTACATCTTAATGCTGTAACATGTGAAGTACCATGTCTGCCATTGAAATGCTACAGCTAGCTAGCTATAGCCATTCAATGGGAAAATGTTTGAAGCGGATGAAACATCACAATTCATGGAGTGATGAGTTATGACAGGAAAATGTCTCCTGCTGTTTATCTCTCACTTCCTATACAATCTTTAGCCTGAATTAACTTTAGTTAGCTTTGCCTGTTGTGTTCACTCAGATAAGACCCACATTTCAGTCCATACAGCTCAGTACCATCTAGTTTAACCATATTGCCTCATTATTTAAATCAGTAACATATTGTAATCACATTCTTCCACCAATTAATATATCATCATCAAAGTTTTTAAACTTGAGTGCAAGTATGAGCTTGGGTTATCAGTTTGGGATAAAACACAAATTTTGCAGTGGACTAATAAATAAATAACATTGCATGCAATTTCCACTGTCACACATTCAAATCATCTCTGTATACAACACAGCCAACAGGAGTTCTGCTCTGAAAAGTTACATACCTTATAGATATTCATCAAGAATATTGTATATTATTAAAAAATACAGTAAAAGTAGCAATAGACAATCTGAATTGTGCCATTTTTGTCCACTCTTCCAGTAAGACACCTTGATGTTCATCTAGTGAATAGAATTGTGCTTGTGAAGTTATTCCTCAGTTATAGCCCACTAAATAATATTCAATATGTTAATTTGTACCTGTTTGGAAGTAACCATCACAGAGTATTTTCTGCAACCAAGCCACTGGAGTCAGATTTATTTTATGTCCTCATTAAGAGGGAGGGAGCTTAAAAAAAAAAAAAAAAAAAAAAAAAAAAAAAACTCTGAAAGTCCACATTTGAAACACATAAAAGGACAGTGTTGTCTTCTTAGCCACAATGCAAGCTGTGCTTTAAATGAAGATACCGAATACAATTGGGTCCTTGAAAGGAATCGGCTTGAGTTTCCTCATGCCTTTAAAACTGAATGCACAGGCAGGGATTTACAGAAGGCATGCTTACACAGGAAGGGAAAGGGAGGGAAAAAAAAAAAAAAAAAGAAAAACAAGCTCAGAATGGTCAGGGGCCAAGAGAACAAGACCAGGATGCCAACTGGTGCTTCACAGGACACAGCCAGATTTTCCATCTGCCTGTAGCTCATACCCCTCTGCACGCACGCTGCTATTACACGTCCTGGTCTTCTAGGCCTGTCATCTCCTTCCGGCCCGTGTCCCTCATTTACAGCCCCAGAGCAGCCAGCACAGCTGCATGCATTGGCTGGGCACCCCAGTCCCCTTTAACCGTGCCATGAGCCTCTGCCCAGGAATGACGGTTATGTTCCCACCCTGCATGTCCAAGTCAAAACCACCTCGTTTCCACCCAATTTTAATGCAATTTTTTTTATTTGGCTCCTGTCTGCCTTCTTCAAAGCCTCCTATTTTTGTTAATGAACACTATATGGAAATTCAGAGACATGAGTCAGATGATTGAACACCTTAACCCATTTCCTCTTCAGGGTTTCTTAGATGTGGGGCTAAATTTCTGCATCTCTGAGTCTTTGGAAGTTAAAGATGTATACTTGACTCTAATTTCACACAGAACAAACGTGTAATGCCATGCATCCTGAATATGCAGCAGTTTTATGTTTGAGTTTTCTGGAACAAATCCAGCTGCTGTCGAGAACAAAATCCTTCATCCTCGTTCGAAAGCCCTGACAAAGATCAGAGCAGAAGATGAAGAGGCTCAGGTGAAACTCCACCATATTGGCATGGTCCTGGTCCTGGTCTTGGGGGCTGCCTTGCAAACTCACTTGCATCACGAATACCAGCAAAAAAAAAAAAAGGAGCTACTTTCTCACATAAATATTGGGCAGACATCCAGAGTAAGCAGAAAAGGAAAGAAAGGCCAGGGTAAGACTCGAGCCACCTCAGATTCCTGGTAACTGCAAACTAAACTAGACCGGCATGGTTTTCAGACTCGTTGGGGGTGTGCCGTTTTTGTGAAAATCTAGGTCGTAAACACAGTGGCATCATCATCCGCCAATCACTCAGCACATGTAACACACAGTTTAGAATGTGCTGACTCCAAGTCACTGTCCACGCTGCCATTAGAACACCATAGCTCTGCGATGCTCACTGCACAACATTAAAATCGCTGAACATTAAAAACATGGGTAAAAGCAAACATCTCACTTTTTAAATGACATGCAAGCATGAAACCATTTCAGTTATATTTTTTTTCCAGATGGGACAGCATTAGTTTTTATGTATAAAAACATTCATGATGCTAGATTAGAAAAAAGTGCCAGTATTACTGCATACCTCCAGTGCCCTGGTTCATGGGACGCTACTGCAGTGTGTGTTCAAGGGTTAAGGCAGCAGCTGCTATTTTCAGAGGCTTTAAGGGTAGCAGAAAGAGCACAGCTGCCTGCAGTGAGAATCCCCAGACCTCCTCTGCTCTTCCATCTGCCCCCCACCCCCCCATATCGCCCCCAATGCCTCCCCAGGGACAGTGGGCTCAACATTAATTTGTTTCATTTGCGACCCTTAAACTCTCATCCTCCAACCCTGAGGCTGCTCCAACATCAAAAGACATCAAAAATACTCTGCCCCCACCCACCCTGGTTTCCTTTTCACAAAATTAAGTGGAATTGAAATGGTTTCTTTCTCCACTATGTCCATCACTGGGGATACTGAACCATCCACGGCCTGGGATCTGCACAGTGAAGTTGTATAGCCTATATTTTTCAATCAGTCTTGCCGAATAAACCAAACACTACTCAAAATGAACTGGGGATCGGCTAAAACAAGGGCATAATCAATTACTGACAGCCTGCCTCAAAGACAGTCACCGATCTAAAGGAAAGAACAGCCGCCAAGCCAGGTTTTACTGCTGGAAAGAGAGGGAGAGAAAAAAATTCTTTTGCACTTCTGATCGCAATAGATTTTAATGGCAGAATAATGACTCCCATATGGTTTGAACCTGAAATGGAGGAGAAGATTATGATGGCAAACAGAGTGCTGCCAACCAGCCTGGAGTGGCATAAGCAAATACAGTGGCTGGTCACTAGTGTTGGAAGTGCACCATCACCACCTTCTTACCCAGGGTGGGGTTGTGTGCGATGTACCCACCTTTGTAAGAAATAAAAAAACGCACGTTTTTAAAGCTACCCTATTGTTCTGTGAGATATGTTATTTGGGGTGCTGTTTTGATCGTTTGAAATGCAAACAGGCTTTACTGGAATAACAACAAAAGCAGGCACACACCTAGCAAGCTGATATCTGGATGCAGCTTCCACATTTATGGGCAGAGGGTTAATATGCAGCGGCAGCCAGCCACTGCCATCTGTAACTCAGCAGAACTGTAAACTCAAGGTTATCTTCCTGCCTTAGATGCCCTTGCAATGCTGCTCATAAGTGTATTGCATTAAAATATGCACTAGTCTGAGGCTGCATACAATCTGAAAGATCCTGTTGTCCTAAATGAAGGAAAGTTTTATTTAAATTTGTTATAACTGTACATATCCATCCATCTTCTTATCTTTTGAGGATTATGGGGTGGGGGGGGGGGGATATGCTACTTATCCCAAGCCACATAGGGCACAAGGCTGGTGTACACCCTTGATCGGATGCCAGTTATAAATGTATCTAAATGCACCTAGAATAAAACTGCATTCTGATTTATACATGCATCTATTCTTGGCCTTTGATACAGCAATATGTGGTATATAGGAACATTTTATATTTGATTATGCACTTTTTTATTTAAACTTTTTTTATGTATAGGATCAATAGCATTTATTTTTGATCAACCTAGTGGAGGGAAATTGGTATCATTATACTACCTTCATAAGTAACAACCCCATTGCCCTACTTTTGATTTTTTGGTATTTTACCTTTTATTTTATATTTCGTTATGACTGGATCAGGCTCAAATGGACTAACAGGTGAAACAGAGGACACCCTACAGTAAACTATTTGTGTTACAAATGTGGATCGGACTGGAGAGGGAGTACCTAGTGTCCTTGCTACTTTCAGGAATGTTCTATTTTAAGCATCCTGGGGCATGCTAGTGACAGAGTGATTCGTGTCTAAGTACCTCCCAGAAATAGGGTCAAGTACATCACATGGGTAAAGCAGAGTGTGTTTGTACTTTTTATTTATGAAGCAAGGAAGCTCGTGAAAGGTAAACTTACTACTACCATAGGCTGTAAATATTAAGTAATTTAGTCGACCCTTCCCCAGTCTGGGTGCCCCATCTATCAACTGTTCGTATATATGAGTTACAATTGGAGCAGTTCATTCTTCTTCCAATTTCCCAAGGTACCTCTGTGCCTACACTGAATATTGGCCAAGTCTGATCTGAAAGTCGTTGCCCAAAGTTTAGCTACTGATTAATTGTGCCATGCCACCACTGCTGAAATAATCGGACAACCACCCCTGGAAGCACACCTCACAGTTGTTAATACTGCTTGTAAATACAACCTTTATCTTAATTCTTTTCACCTGTCAATGCCCAAGAGGGCTAGGTAACTGGCTGCCATGAACTCAAGACTCGCTGTTGGAGTTTGGTACAAACGGAGTCACGGGCTGGGGGTGATGAGGTTTGGATTTGACCTACATATCCACTAATCCCCTGAAGTCTGAGGAAAGAGAATCACTGACACCACTGACACTCCCAAAGAAATAGACCAATTGAGGCTTTACTAGCAAAACAGGAGACCCCATGTCTGAAAGTGCTGCTGGCGGATCAGTAGGGGAGACTCCTTCCTCTGGATCAAAGAATACACCAGTGATTGAGTACAATGGAAGATACACTCCACTGCAGAGACTGCTGTCTGTCAGCTGAAAGGCCACACTGCCTAACTGTGGTCAGTAAAGATCTCATGGTGCTCATTAAAAGACTGGTCCCCTGTTGAAATGACACAAGCTGCCTTCATCTTGTTACCTCGTCCTTTCCAGCTTATGCCACAATGTATATGTATAATACATATATGCTTACATGTGTGTGTATACATATAATTATTATTCGTTAAGAAAGTCCCTATCTGGTCACCAAGGTTAGCTAGTGCATAATGAAGGCTATGCTGAAAACAACCTTCTGTAATACCAAAAATACCTCACCAAAGATGAGGCATGAACACCCCATAAGATGTGAGACAGAAACAAGATATAAATATAACTTATTATTTTTATTCATATACCAAATGCATTAGCAGGGAACTTCACATCAAACTGTGAAGAACAGGCTTACCTTTCACTGGAAACTCTGCGTCGTGCTCCAAGCCTCCTTTATTCTTCTCAGATTGATCTGCCTTCTTCAGACTGATCAGACCTCTCATCTCTTCTGGCATCTCTGACCGGCTGTAGAAAGACAGACAGCAGTTCCAGCCTGATTCCACTATCAGTATCAGACGCTTGTCATGGACACAGTAAAGCATTGCATAGACCTATTTGATCTGGCTCAGCTTTACCTGTCGAGTACTCGGGGCTTAGAGGGGAGAATAGATGTGAAATCAGAGACTCTAAACGAGGGTAACATGTTGAAAAGGTGACTTTTACGCCTGTTTTGACGTGGAAAAAAAATACGCGTATTGGTTGTATTTTTGTTTACATCAGCATGAATAAGGTCTGAGGAGGTTTTAAAACTCTTTGGGGATGGCACCCTTTTATTGGAGAAATGAGAAACACTGGGAGATAGACATTTTTTCAATAACTAACTCAATGCCAAAAACAGGATTTTTGATGAAAGCATTTTAAGATCCTATTAGCATACTGCTCCTTTAGTTCAGTCATTTAATTACCATTCTATTTTTGGAAGCTGCTTCCTCATCTAAAGGCAGCACTAGATGAAAGAACATAACCTTCCTTCCCCTGAGAAAGTTCCAGGAAACGCCAGCACCACCGCCGTTTATTTATCGATCTCTGATCTTGTCTTTCCCACACAATGGTGGACAAACTCATACATACACTGTGATATAAAGGCACAGGCCTGTTATGGTCCTGAATGTCTATGCTGAAGAAAAACAGCAGCAGGCAAACTCTCTCAGCTTAGCCCTTATCTTGCGCTAGTATCGTTCCATTGCAAACCTCAGGTAAAATCACCCCGACTTGTCATCTTTAATCCCATTCAGCCATCCTCAATATAGTTAATCTTGGATATAATGGCACCATAAGGACCCATGTGGTAGGTGGTTATATGCAATACCACAATGTATTTGCAATCCATGAGGAGGAGAGTAAGGCCTATAAACTGGTCTGGAATATTGCAATAATGTGTACTTACCTGTTGGTCTCTTGTGCATAACTGCAAGCCTTTAATCAAGCACCAGCCTGAATAGGTTACAGGACTGGCCTTCAATCAGACATTGCTAAAGAGAAGCAGCAGAGATGCTAGAACCAGGCAAATGAGTATCTCTGTACAACACATCACCTGTGCCAGCATCCAGAACCCGGACACACATTCGTAAGAACGCAAATATTTGGAAAATGTGCATCAGGTCGAAGACTCTAAGAACCCATACATGTGGGCCTTGATGTTGTATCTTTGATGAATTCTTAGGTTAAAATATGCTCTACATCTCAACACTCAAAGCTCTGTTAGCAACTTCAAATGAAAACATCTACAAACAATCATACCAACCGTACACACAATAATCCAAAGGGTGGTCGGTATCCCTTTTCACATTTTGATTTGAGATCTTCTATAAGAGCATGATCCAAGTTCAAGCACAGAGAACACCAAAATAAAATTATAGTAGCCAGGCTTTGTGTGAGGTGTGACAGCAATGGCTTCTTCTCTGGGATGAGTTGAACATAAACTCTGAATAATTCAGGCAAGGGGGAGTGACAGGACAGACACAGACACCGTTCCCACAACGCCAACACCGCCGCTGTCTAGCATCTGACCTTCCAGTTTGATGTAAGACTCGCACAGACACAGAGTGCTATAAGTGGAAGGTTATACAAACCCATCCCACACCTCGTTGTGATGTTGATCAAAGACAACTGTATAAAATATATGCATAGTTTTACTTATGGCAACATTGGTGGAATAGTTTGCACAAGGATACAAAAATGCAATGAACATAGCATAAGCATTATTCATACAGTTAAGATATACTGTACATATCATGTTTTCATCTACAGTCAGAGGACTACATTTAACTAATTATTTGCAGAAATTCAAATGTGTCTTGGATTATCTCCAATCAGAGAAGGGTTTACACCCTGTTTCATATGGAAACTGGCTTATCTGCCAAGACGGGTGTATTCATTTATTTTATTTACGAAGCTGAAACAGCCATATTTGAAATGGACAAAATTTTATTCTGTAAAGCCTAAGTATGTAAAAATTGTGAAGAATATAATTGATTCGATCCCCTTTACAGGTAACTTGCTTTAATGGCAAGGAAGCAACAGACATGAGTTTTTTCAGGAGATCTTTTGGAAGGGCTCAGTTATACTGGAAGGTACTGACCTAGTTGTAGATCTAAATAAAAGACAGTCCTTTAGATGTTTTGCATAGACACAGACAAGATGTGTTTTGACAGTGTTCAATTAATGTTTTTCAAATAAATCCCAACTGTAGCACTGCTGATAAGGCATTAAGTACCAAAGTTGTCAGTCATGACTAAGTGAGCCCTACACTTTATTTCCCACAAACGGCAAAAAGTGAGCAGCATTTGTTCAGTTCTGTGGGGGGGGAGGGGGGAGTGAGGCAAAGCTGTTCATTTGCAGTGTCTATCAGTATAGTCAATAGCTATAACAGGAAATTCACGGAAAACCATCCCACACCTCTATTGGGCGTCAGTATGGGCACTTCTGCTGCAAATGTCTAACATCAATTTAATCATTAATCCAATTTTACTGTGATTCTTAGTAGCTACTCTGGGAAGGTGACCCCCCACCAGTAAAGAGGTACAGAATGTCATTTTTCAGGATCCAGATTTTCAAGTCTCACCTTTAACATTAGATGCATTTCTTCTTTTAACTATAATGTACTTCCTTAGGAACTTTTACTAGGGTGCTTCATTATTGAACACAGAGATTACTGAATTTTTTCAAGAAAACAGTCCAAAGTCATAAATGGAAAATTTAGGGGCTTAGTATTTATTTGGCTATAAGAAAGATATAAAAAGAGGGTTGGGTTTAACACATCTGCCGCTGCCCCCATTCCCAGAATCCCGCAGTGACTGAAAGACCAAAAGCAGTGACTTCCTGTGAGATACACGCAGGAAACAAACTGATACAGGGATTACTTTGCAGGAATAATATGACAAGGGAAATCACAGGTTCTTTGTCCCGGTGACACCTCCCTATAAAAGGCTTACACAAACCAATGGGGTTTCACAAGAGCATGGTCCCCGCACACTGGCAACATACAGTATCTAATCATCTCATCTCACTCTGTATTTACCATAAGTAGCTGTTTAAATGGTAATAAGCAAATGAACCGGTAACATGTCAGGAGCCTTTATGATTGTTACGGTCTGTAAATCACACTTCTCTTTAATTGTTGGCTTCTGTTTTCAGTTGGTCAACAAGGTTAGGGTTGTTGCACCATCTAAACAAATGTTTACAATCCAAATATACCAAGCCCTGAAAGTTCAAGATAAAGCACTTCATGCGGAAGACGTGCCACATTTTTCTTTAGTGTTTCACAGTCAGGACAATAATGACGAGGGGTGGAGGATCTTTAAACGGAGGAACAAGATGTAAATAAATGAATATATAGTGCCTTTAGCTCATTACTTTTTGGAACTTTGACAAAATAGATGGAAAAACCTCTGTCAACCAGATGTGAGGTCCACATCATAAGCAGAACCATGTGCCAGACCCTGTCACAGGAAGCTTACTGTGAAAGGGAAGTGTGAGCCCAACTTTTCAAAAACGATTCAGTAATGACATCTGACTAAAGCTGAAACTTATGGGCAGAGATTCCTCACCCACAGACGAGCAAATAGTAGTGTGACAGACTACTGATCCTCACCTGGACACAGAGGTGAGCACAGACAATGCTCAGCCACCTCATCTAACATTCTGCATCACTGTGCAGTTGAAATGGGAAGAAAAGCCAGTCCACATATGACAGATGAAATGTCTCCCCAGTCAAGGAGGATCGCAGGAAATCACATGAAGACTGAACTGAAGAAATCTGGCTGGGACTGATGCGAGGCTTGCTAACACCTCATCAGTTTCAGTTCTCTCAAGGTCTCAAGACATTTCAACAGGGAGCTCACGTGAGGGCTGAAGCAACATGCAACTGATTACATGGAACCCTGGACGTAGAACAATTTAAAACAACAAAACACACACTTCTAACAATCACCTGCAGTTGAGCGGTCTTGCATGGTCCTGCCTATGGGTTGTCGCCCCCAGTTCTTCAAGGGCCCTCAATTTCTGAATCTACATCCAAATGCCAAGAAGGGAGAGGAGAAACAAAAACAGTCCCATGAACTCCGCTTGTCCTTCTTGAAGCTCAAACCCCAGTGGTTAAAAGGCCCTGTTTCAGATTGTGGGAAAATGAAGCTTTGGCAATTAAGAGTATATGATCTCTCATCTATAAATACTATGTTTACACAAGAGGACTGCCAAGACCTCTTGTTTTTTTTTTAAGAAAGGGAGGGAAGAAGCAGACCAGCTTTTCCATGGATACAAGGAGGAGCATTTAAGTATTGCAGAACCATACAAAAACAAAAGGGAATCATGGGAAAAGGAGTTTTAATAACCGCAGGTGTGCATGGGGAAGGGTAACCAGGACAGGCAAGTCTAAGACAGGCTTCTATAGCCCACAATACAGAATAATGTGAATGTCTGAAACAGCAGATTGGTTATGAAAGCTCCACTGATAGATGGTGACAATGTGTGCTTTTATTTCCCCACTATAAGCCAAGTTCCTTTATATCTGCCATACCGCAGGAGTGTTTTTCCCTCCCAAAGAACATAATGTCACCCAAAACAGCACCACTATTTACCCAGCTAAATTACAGCACTAGCAGTGTGGTTTTCTACTAGAGAAATACCAAAGTAGCCAGCTGGGTATACTTGTCCACTGAAATTTATTACTTATTAGCCTCCTTGACTAACCAGAGGTGTGTCCCAGTAGCTGCTTTGCCTATAAATGTTCATGAAGCTGTTAACCAGGCTGTTACTATATGTGTAACCTGTAAACTGAATTTGCAGAACAGCGAAGGTCATATTTCTCATACAAAGGGTGGCACGCAGCAGGTGTTTAACTGACTACAATAATGCTGCTATGAGAGATGACCACTAGGTAATCTTCCTTCCAGACCAATGGGATTTGCCAGTGGGAATGCTGCTCTCAGAACAAAGCTAATGGACCTTTTGGCTTTTAACATATCCCTTGAGTGTGGTTGTAAATCACCACCAACGTGCATTTTCTTTTTTCCACCCTCTGATTGTTACAAGACTCACTCCCTTAGTAGTACAGTCTCAGCTAGTCCCTCCCCATGATGACTTTATGGAACTGACTAACCTCTTGCTCTTCCAGCTTCTGTTCCTTAACTTACTGTCTAATCCCTCAGGCCCAGAGGCTCCACTCCCCCATGCCCTCACCTCACCCCACTAAACAGTGACTGGCTCCTGGTGCTGTCTCTTATTCTTGCTAGAGTTTCCCACTTGTGCAATCCCCAGGATGAATAATGAATTATTTTATGTCGTCTGTCTCTTGCCATGGCTGCCCCCCCCCCCATTAAGAGTAACGGGTATTTGTGGGATTTGAAGGCGTGAGTAGATAAGACTCTCGCGTGGTCTGATAATGCAGTAAGCCCATCTAAAATGGGAGGTCACCATGTTGCCATAGCAGCGCCTCACCCTACTCGGTTTTCTTATCACAAGGGTTCTAAAGAGGCAGGCAGGCTGAGTCAACAGGTTTCACCGTTGGGGGGGGGGGGATTGTGTGTGTGCCACTGCATGTTTGTGTGTACCAGAGCAAACTTCAGAGATACACGTCCGCAGCCTGAGGCCCAGGGAGGTGGCGCTGCACTACAATGAGAATTTTATTGAAAGGGGCCAATGAAAAAGGGACATATATTAAAGCAGGACAACACCGACACCCAACACACTGAACTTAAGGCAGAAATTAAGAAAAAAGCCAGAAGGACTTATGTAATGTTTCTTTTAATTGGAAACAGTCCTGTTTTATAAATAGGGATGAATAAAACATTGGAAAGTTGAAAAATTCCTCACAGAGGGGAGTACAAGGATGCTTGGCTCTCAGGGGCTTGTGTACATGAAGTGTTTTAATTTTATACAAAAAGACTGCTATTACAATGTTTCATTTCTCAGAAATGTGACATTGTATCAGTTTTAAAAAAATAGGTATATTGTGCAAAGTTTCAGTTTAAGGCATACAATTTCCCTCTATAAATGAAAGTATATTTTCATTTGTTGTAAAAATGATCAGCTTTATGGGTCATAAATGGTAAAACATGCAGCAAGGACTGAGTATGAGAAAAACCGACAGGTCTGTTAAGAACACCTTAAATTGTATCTACAGTACAGTTATATAATAATTCATGGAATATTTTGCAATAAATGCTAACATTTTTGTAGCAAATCACTCTGAGGTTGTATAAGATAGCAGAGCATTTCACTATTTTACACAATCCTCATCTTTCAATAAAAATACATACATGAAAGAAAGCAACTGTAAAAACACCAAGTGTAGGATCAGAATACACTGCAAGCAACACAAATTTGAGTTTTGATTGTTTGAGGCTCAACATAAACCTGGGCTATGTAAAACTGTTCATTCTGGAAAACAAACATTATTAGTGTGTGAGGGCTAAATAAAAGTCTGAATACACTAAGGAGCCGTAGACGCTCAATACCCATATGAGGAATCTTCTAGTCAACAAACCTTTATACAAGCTGACTGCTGCCCACAGATCAGACCTGTGTAGTTTGGCAACTCCACGTGTGACGAACATTGTGAAATCTTAGGCAGAATGAACAACTGGTTCAGATGTGCTCTGCCGAGAGATACTTTGCACTTTGGATGCTCTAACCTTAATTTACAAAACTCTGCATTCATTTAATAAGTTTTTAGATATGATCATAAAAGCCTGGAATTCATAGCTAATTACAGAGACCTGTTGAAGGATCTATCAAACACATGGCTACCTGATTAAAACATCTGTGTGAAAACACAAAGGAAAGAAAAGAGCAGGGCTAGAACTCACCTGAAGAGTCCATTGACTGCAGGCACTGGCTGACAGACCATCACCTCCAGTGGGCCCTGACATTCAAGGAGATACAGCATTAAACATGAAATATTAATCTAGATATTTCACCTTACAAACAGACGTTAAGAACTATGATGCAATAAAACAAATCAATAAATAAAACAAAGGGAAAGACGGAAAAAAAAATTGACTACACTAAGCTGTAACAGAGTTAATGGACTCCTGTCTCAAGGCTTTAATATGATTAGGAAACTATTTGGTCATTTGCTGCTGAGTAAAACAAAAGCTTGTACATTGAATGCTATGGATGGGGAAAAAAAAAAAAAAGCTCTTTCATATCAGCAGGACAGTATAATCCAAGACAGCAAACTAGGTATTGTACAGTCAATTCTTATCAGTTATCCGATGACCCTGTCAAAATTCTCCTTAGAAGGGACATGACTTAACAGTGCCTTACAGTTGACTTGGCATGCAATTCCAAGGCAATTATGAAAGGACAAACCAAAATATAGATGAAAAATATAAAGCCACAGAAAATGCCAATGCTTATCTGCAGTGTAGTCCTGTAAATGGGGCCTATTAAAGTATTATTTTATATATACACATTTACAGTGTTAAAGACTGTAAAGCATAAAGCAATCTATGGTTGTAAACAAAACAGGACCAAATCTACTAAGGGACATTTCCCCTTTTCTGCAATTTCTCTTTGCTGGCTTTCGTATGGTAGGGCAGGTCTGTTTTCTGTAATGGTTGAATTGCGTTCGCAAGATAGAGAAAGGTTTCGACTGCTTGGGAAAAAGGCGGCATGCAAAACGCTTAGCAACATGGGGAAACAGAGACGCATTTGTTCTCTCTGCCTTCTTTTTCCAAATCAACCAATTTGGGTGAAAAGGTTATGAATTCAAAGTCCTCATTGTGGTTAGCATTCCTTCCCATCAAATAAACACAAATGAGCTGATCTAGCCAAACTGTTAGATGGCACGATTCCCCCTCGTGCTTTACTGTATTTAATACTGTTGCTGGTCACCTCACAGACATTTGCTGTGTTAAAGCTGTGCTTTGTTGTACACAACACTGATGAGAAAAGATTTTAAATGATTTCAGGAAGCCTACAATAAAGTTAGTCAATTACAAATATTTTCAAATTTGGAACATATATGAAGATAGCAGATGCAAAATACCATAACCATGTGCACACACTGAAATAATAATCACTTGGGGGCAGAAAGGTCCAGAAAGTACAAATTCAGACCAGGATATTGCTTCAACCAACCAGTTGAGTACTCTATGACTGTGACTCTTAATACTCAACAGGTTGGTTGAAACAAAATCCTGGTCTGGATTTGCACTTTCAGTATCTGAATTTCCCAACTCTGTTGGGGGAACCTACCTTAAAGGCAAAAATTCTAATATTCTATGCAAGATCACCATCAACATTGGTATGTTGCACAAGCTGGGCCTTGGTTCAGACAGCTGAAATGCTATCCAGATCGACTTGGGGCTTACATTGTAAGACTCATTTTCAAAACTGGAAAACCCTGCACAGTAATATAATCCAGCCAGGCCTGGCAATGAGAAGGAAAAGAAATGAAAACATGGCCAGATTTACTTGTTAACAACAGGGGAGAGAGACAGCACATAATCAGGGTAAAATAACTGATGTAAAGTATATGTTAGTGGAACTAAGTGTCTTATGAGGTCAACCTCAATTTCCTCATGGAAATTCCAAGCTTGTAGCTTCCATTGCTGAATAGGATCAGCACCTACACAGTGCTGTTCACAATGTCACCACTTTTACTAAGGATGACAATTCCCAGGAGACACTAGCGTGGCTATAATACGTAAAATAAATACACCAATGGCTAGAAAGCCCCAAATGGAACAGTGGTTTCTACTACTACCCCAGATAAAGGAAGTGTCTGAGGTTTGCAAGAGCCAGATTGGTGAGAACAAGTATATAGGAAAGCTGGCAGTGAATCATCTGTATTAGGGATGTCTTCCACGGCTAATTTCTTATATCATCTTCAAAACTGAACACCCCTAAGCACATGCTTGAGAACTAACAGTACTGTTAAAAAAAAAGACTGTTTTGATGGCGTATTGGTAAAGTTTCACCAGATTCAAAAAATATATCATACATACATATAAACATACACACACTTAAAAAGCAAATAAGGATATGCTTCTGTAGCATTGTAAGTGACAAAATCTGTTCCATGGCCTGGAAGAAAAAAAAAAAAAGCAGCACTTGCAAACAGAAGTGTGCGAATTTGACACAGCTGGGTCTTGTCTCTTTAACAGCCCTGACAAGGATAAGAGGGCCAGCGAGAGAGCAGAGGAGACAGCGCCAGACAAGACAAGTATGGCTGGTGCACAGACATTTATGTGCCAAGCCTGGTTTTTTTTTTTTTTTTTCTTCCTTGAGGTACAACAGAGCACAATGTAATCCATGTGAGCAGCCTTGTTTACATGGCGGTTTTTAAAGCTGGAGTCATGAGGTCGCTTGATCATTAAGTTTGTCCCATATACATGTGGCCACTTGTCACATAGGCCTATACGAATCTCCCATCTGACTCTCACACGTCAACAGTCATTCAGAGGCTCTCCTTGATCTGGTGTACTAATGCGTTGGTTGCTACCTTGACACCATCAACATTTTTAAACAATCAGACAGCTGGAAGCAATATAACGGACAGAAACATTCTGGTTTTGCAAGTTCTGAAGGGGACCTATGTAATGGAAGGACTTGTAAACTTGGACAAATAAAGTCATTTATGCCAGAGCACACCACATGAATAAAGAAATCCATCCATCTTCCAAACCACTCATCCAGTCCTGGGTGACAGTTGGCCTATCCCAGAAAACACAGGGCACACCCAGGAAAGGATACCAGTGCATCACAGGGCTTGCACAATTGCATATTAAGAGCAGTTTAGACACCAATATGGCCAACCAAACGCTTTTGGACTACAGAAGAAAACCTAGGCCTATACCCAGGCTCAATATACAAGGAGTGAGGGCCAGGGCTTAAACCCACAACTCTGGAGGCACAAGGTTATAGTGTTACCTACTACACCGCTGTATCACCACTAAAGAAAGCCTCTTAAAGTGTAGTATAACATCATTGCTTGATTTCTTGTCAAAGCAAATGTGTGACCCTATGCAAAAAACAAATATATTTATAACCTTCTGCATACTGTGGGTGGTCCTATGCAGAATAATTAGTCATTGCAAACTTAAGATTTAAAAACTCACACTGAGCATAACATTTGGAGAGCAAAGCAGAATTTAACCAATAAAGCACTCCATTTGCATTACTTTGAAGGTTGCAGACATGCACCAGCTGAATGACTTGTCTTAGTAACTTTAAGTGGATGCATGGAGGCCAGCTAGTTGTGCCTAAAATCAAAACTAAGTACGGTAAAATGTCATATAACTGCTATGCTACCCGCAGCTGGAACCAACAACCTGAGAAGAGATTAGACATGTCCCATGCTTATATATTTTTAAAAGCAGGCTAAAAACTTAGTCTTCATTTTAATGCACTTATCTTCCAAAGTGTTAACTGTTCCTAACTTATTTCTTTCATGTTCCCCCCCATTTATTACTTTTAATTGTTCTTAACTTTGGATTTTAATTTTCATATGCTTTTCTATTGACACCTCTGTAAAGCACTTTGAATTGCCTCTGTGTATGAGATGTGCTATATAAATAAATTTGCCTTGACTTTGAATGCAGTACAGCATAGTATATCTAGGCCTGTTTTCCTAGACAGGGAGTAAGCCTAGTCTTGGACTAAGTAGCAATGTTAATGGTGAATCACGTTTTGAAATCCATTTTAGTCCAAGTATGAGAAACTTAAAATTCAATCGGCAAGGTGAATTGCCATGTGCTATTTCAAGATATCGACTCAAATTGATTGTATTCAAGCTTGTTCAGACAACCACCAGACACAAGATCAAGGCAACAGAGAAAACGGAACGGCAGCTATTCCACATATTCTGTAAATACACAAATATTAGACTACAAATTTACAAAAGCAGCTGAGGCAGTCCCCGACAGGATTGATTTATTGAGCATCCGTGGGGGAGGGGGGGGGGATAAATAAATAAAGAACTAAGGGTCCCCAGGAGCAAGAAAATCTGGGCAAGGATTTCATCACACACTCCTTGCTTAAAGTTAATGAGGCACATACCCCTGTAGCATGTAATCCACAACCAAGACTCAATCGGGGCAGGCAGCCAACTGGCAACTGTAAGGACAAATCTTACTGGAACCTCTCAATGATCTTACCTCTTCTGGTCTACTCCATTGCATCAGTCAGACTTTTAACATCTGAATCCGAGACTTCAGTTTTAAGTGTGCCATTTTAAAGATTCAACAAACATAAAACAAACGCTGCAACTCATATTGAAGTATATCTGAATTTTAAGAAACTTTAAAAAAAAAAAAAAACCTAAGCAGCAATATTTACTTTTGTCGGTCGAACTGAAGTGCCCTATGATGTTTGTCGTAAGAGACCAGGATAAAAAGAAATTCTAATACACCTACTAACACACCAGTACTGGTGTTTCACGATGTATATCAATGCCTGAAACGCATTAAGTAGTTGCTTTGCATGTCGTTTAATTTTAACGAAACGTATGTCAAAATGAACAAACTAAGTCCATACAGTCAACAATGCTCAAAATTGCAGGAAAAGAGAAGCTATCGGTTTCCTATGAGGTCGGGGAACATACCCGCCCGCTGCATGGAGGTTCGTCCTTGGTTCGCAACTCCAGTGATTCTTCCTCCTCTTTTTCCCCATAGTCACTCCTAGGTAAAGTGAACCTGCAGCAGAGCAAGCTAAATCCTTGCAAAGACATTCAAATGGAGATGGCTTGGTGTCTTTGACAGCGTCTCCGCCGTACAGACAGCATCCGCCGACACAATCCGTCTGGAAAGGGACTAGATGGCAACACCATCTAACCCGAAACTCATGTTTAGGTATCCAAAATCTGCTCAGGGCTGCGCTAGATTATGAAAGGGACGTGAAACATCTCATACATTTACATGCACAACTCCGCAGCTATTTGCAAACACGTCCTAGTCTGTATACATGCGACAAGTATCGCTTGAGTTTGCCCTCGAATCCAAGCCCTTCGGCTTCCCTAAACGTGTAAATATTCCAGATTTGTTGACCAAGTTATCTAAGATTGAGATGCGCCCTCGATCGATCCAGCCGTACTTGTCCAGCTTTGATATATCGTTCAGAAACTGCAAGGGTCTAGCAGTCCGACTTCCAGCTTAGGCGACACCGTAACAGCACAGCGACACTCCGGAGGAGCTCAGCTCAGCTCAGCCTGCATGTGCGTGACACTGTGACAGCCTTCTGGGAGGGCCATCCAGGCCGTGCATGACGCCAGAAGACGGAGCTCAGCCAGCTGATTCATGCAAGCCCGGCCGGCACCGCCCCCCTCTGCTGGCTGCCTTCAGTTGACACGTACAGCACTTCTCTTATCATTTGCAATTAATAGGAAATTCACCACAATGGGAAACTAGAGTTTTAATAAAGTTAAAAGAGTTTACCACGTTAATCTGATTTCCTGACCCTGCATGGTCGTAGAAAGAATTTTTGTATAGACCTAAGTTCTATAGTGGACACTTCAGTTTAAAAAGCAGCAGAATATTGGTATCAAGCGATGGCAGGTCGTTTCACACTGCAGAACTGATCCAAGCTACATACTGTAAGATAAATGAATTGTTCACTGCGGAAACTTGAAACATAAAATCCTAAAAGCACATTTCCGCGTCGGTAGTGAAACTTTAGAACAATAACAATGCATATTATATATATACATATATACATCTATCTATGCTACAAATATATATACACATATATTCAGCAAATATATATTCATATATGTTCAGGAATTTGTCAGGAGTGCAATCGTGCCGTTGTTACTAAATAACAGTCTCATATAAGCATTACGTGTGTTGTAACATCTATGGCCTAAGGCATGAATTAATTGCAATAGTACACAGTGAATATTAAATATTATACAAAGCTTTTTTAAGAACAATGTTGAATTATGGCAAATACATTTAAAGATGCTGGAAAGAATCAAGAAGACATGCTCTCAAGTTCATTCATAAAAGTGTGTTTGGTTTGACGTTGTTGTGATATAATACGTCGTTCTCCCCCTTATATTTTGTTTATTTTTTTTGCTTTTCTAGCTCTGCTAACCAGTTAGTTCCTGTCCCAGCTGACCACTAGACTATCTATGATAGTTTGTTCTTGCCCTAGCATATACTACTGGTTTTCAAATGTACTGAATTCTTCTCCTTTTCTTTACCTTTTGTTTTCCCTATAGCAATAGGGGAGTCAGCAACAATCTTTTGTCTGTTTCTGTGGGGAGGATGTGCTGAAGGTGGAGTCCCTGCACATCTGTAGGGAAAACCCAGTTTGGCCTATGTTTGGAAATGGGCATTTGTGTTGTCTGCGATTTAACATTTGCGACACTTGTATTCAAACTAAATGCAAAAATTAATCCTACTTTTTCAGTTTATGTTTTTAAAAACCCTGCTTGTCAGAATAATAAATTAGAAGGCTAAATTCTTTCGATGATGCATGAATATCATTGCCCAGTCATATTTTTTAATCCAAAGTGATTCAGATATTTAATTAGCTGTTCCTTTTATTCAGTCCCTTTAACAACATCTGTATAACATTAAATCTGGATCAATATTAGGTCGAGTGTGTGAGTGTGTACCCTTTGGTGGACTGGTATGCTATCCTGGGTGTGCCTGAACTTCATGTATTATGCTACCTGGCATAGACTCCAGGTCCCACCCTCATGACCCTGACCACGATAAGCAATAAGAAGATGGAGGGGAGGATTAGGCTAAGTTACTGAATAAAATTAATATAACCTAACCTCAAGAAAGAGAGAACCAGATTTATTTATTGACTTGCTTTTTTGAATCACCAGGAAACACACTGTACTAAATAATGATTGCACCATTACTCTAATCAATCTCCTACAGTAAGAGCTTTCTAAAACTTTCCCTTTCCAGAAAAAAAAATTAAAATGCCAGTATACATGTAAACTGTGTGGTAAACTGAGTCTATTGATGGGACAAATGAGGCTTCAAAACCTGTGGTGGGTGGGAGCATCACCAGCATTGATTGGTAGTTCTGGGTACTCCCACCCACCATGAGTTTTGAAGCCTCATTTGTCCCATTACTAGTGATGGTGCTATTTGATGTGTTGTAATCATAAGTAAAAAAATTTGAAAGAACTGTGTCAAAATATACTAGTGAGGATAAAAAATGGAAAGATTGTCTTCCTCATACTAGCAATGACTTTTCCCTGTAAGCCATTTGTAGAATATGTACCAATTGTGCATGTTAGTGGATGTTAAAAGACCACATTTCAGAGAATAAATGGCCAGCTGACATGACAATGTTAACTTTTGAACATCAGTGTTTGTGGGTGTGTTAAACTGTATCTGTGCCATAGAATCCTATTGCAAATATTTTTAAAGATATCAGTATTTGTGTTTTGTCATAAGCCATTGTATTCTAATACAAAGACAACTCAAATTCCCTTTGATAAAACAAATGCTGGTGATTTAAATAAATTGCTCTGGACTGAGACACCAAAACAGCTGGCATTTTGAGAACATCTAGGTGATTTGACTTTGCAATACAAAGTATCTGGGTCAGTAATATCTGATGATTTCAAAGTATTTTCATACAAAAAATGTTTTATTTTTCTGTTCTGTTATTTGGGTTCCATGACAACTTTAAAGACACACACTCATGTCGAGAGGCGACATGTTTCATCTAACTGGAAGTCCACCTTTGCTATGTCCCCCGACTGAAAAATCATACATTTAGGGTCCTATATAAATTATAGCCTAATACTACAACTTATTTCAAAAATCTTTCAAAAATCAATACGTACATTGTGTACATTTGCAAGTTGGATGCTTTTCAAATAGCCCCCAGTATATGCTGCTGTGAAACAGATTGGGTTCGATTGCTTCCATCGTACATTCGTGTGTCATAAGATTAGGTTGACTCAGTGATGTAGCCCATTAGCTCTCCCCCAGCCCCCAACCACCCCAAAATCTGGCCAGAGATCTATCATGTGGAGCTGGGCTGAAATAGCCTTTTCTAATTTATGTCGAACATTTGGAGGAAATTTATTAGCCAAAAAATGGGCAGCAGGAGACAGAAAAAATGGCTCAGTATGGGCCAAATGTATGTTGCTGGGTACAGATTTTACACTGCAGTGACGTACTTCAGGTATGCATTATATATTCCTTTGTCTATTTGATCTGATTTAGTCTTCAGGATGGGTTTCACTTGAAATTGGCCACTTGTTTATGCAACTCAAATTAATTACTCATTTTGTGCTACTTATTTATATTTAATTTCCCTGTCGTTTATATATGAACTGCCCTGAAATGGACTGGCATCCCATCCAGGGGGTGCTCAGCTTTGTCCCCATTTTAATTGACCTAGGCTACATGTTCCCTGTGACTCTGAAATGGATAGGCAGTAAAAGAAACAGATGGATAGATGGATATGTATTTGACCATGAATAAGTCATTATTATTTGCTGTCATACAGGACATATTCAGACAGACTTTGTTACTTTCAGAACAGGTTGAGGCTGAGCTACAATTGGCAGTTGTAATATTACAAATGTGATGTGAATCATGGAGCAGCAAACCCCTTTCAGGAAACTCAAAGGTTTTATTAATCAAATACATTTGAGGTTTCTGAGAAAATTTAAGTAATCATTTCAGGGAAACATCAAATCTAAAGCGGTTTCAGGTCCTCACTGTGCTCTTTGATGTACATCCTAGAGCTTCTGTGTTTCATCATTTGGAAGCACACACCTGTTATTTATGTTTTTTTTTAAGTCTGTGCATAGGAATTTTTCATTTTTCAAGTCTTATACATTGTACAACAAGTTGGCTTTAAAGATAAGAAATTGTTCATGCTGTACCCTCACGAGTACATTTCGAGTTAGAACGCAAGGTGGCTGTAAGTCACCCTGAATATGATCAAGTGAATAACATTCCATCATGATGTTTGCTCAGAAGTAGACTTACCATCATTTAATTTCAAGGATGTCTGTCTGCTGCCAGTGGGCAGAATTATTGCAGACATCCATGTTAATGTGTAACCTTCTCACACAAGCACTGTGATGTTGTGGAAACTTTTTAGCTGCAATGCTGGTAGGAGACACATTGCCTTGCATGGTCCTGTCACATGGGTGTTATCGTATTGCCGTTTATAAATGATGACTCCACATGTACTCGGTATCAGACCGACAAAAGGCAAGTAGCAGCAATGCTGTGGAGGGTGGAGACGTCGTTCTGTGCAGACTGGATTTAGGCCAACAGAGTGGGGTTGTGGGTGTTGATGTTCAAAGCAGAAGTGAAGGAAAATGTGTCTGCTAATTTGCTGGGGCCGCATCTGGAGTGTTTGCCTTTCAGACAACACAGAGTAATGCAGTGTGGTTTTCAGGTTCTCTCTGCCTTCACCTGCTTCTCTTATTGGTTTCTCAGTTTCAGATTCTAAACTTCCCTTGGCATGTGTGACTGTGAATTGTGCGGTTTGCCGTGTCACCCACAGTGTAGCCTCTCGTGTGCACTCTGTTTTAGGGAATGGACTGTGAATAACTGACTCCATAATGAGACAGGATGGATGGATGATATTGCCACTAGAGGTTTGTATATTAAATACAAAAGAAAAGGACAATAGCACTGGTAGGGTTTCAGTTATAAAGATATAACAATGGCACTTGTGCAAGGCAGAAAGACAAGTAAATGCATTCACACAAGTAATGATTAATAATAGTCAAAAATGGATCACTTCAGAGGACTTGGGTTCATTTATGCCTTATATCTTGTGACAAGTGCAGTGTTCTCAGATGAAAGCTATGTTCACTTAATGCCTCAGGTACAGACAAGCCATGCAAAAAGCCTGAGGGCCAAAGAAGTGATGGAAAGCGAAGCTAACAGGGAACAAATGAAGGGGCGAGGCAGAAAATGAGACTTCAGGTGAGGGAAATGAATAAGCAATTTTGGACAATGGGCCTGGATTTGTCAGATCTGGTTCCCACACCATAAGGGAAAGCAATGACTTATTGTGGACTTGTCAGCTTGTCAGCATCATCTGCTCATTCACAAACATCTGCTCCTTTCAGACAAATGGTGAGTGCCATTTTCTATCAGTAGTGGGGCTCCCTGAGGCCAAATATACAGCCCTAAATATATTTTGGCTATTGTCGGTATATGTTGACAGGTTATTTGAAACAGTAGGTGACGAGTGGCAACTGTAAGAGCAATGCGGGGGTAAATTGACGAGCGAGTATTGCCTTTCAACTTTGCTCTTTTGCCATTGTTATGACTTCTTGCTGCTGATGTGTCTATATAATAAAGGAATTACAATAAAATAATAGCTAGTAAGATAGCTAGGTGCATTGATAAATGTTACTAACCCCCAGAGGGGAAATTAATGGCAACATCAGGCATGCAATACAGGTGATCAACAAGACAAGAGAATACGAGAATACATTACGTTCATATGAGAATGCATTAGCTGCATGGTAATGCTACTGAGCTACGGAACAGAATAAATAAATATGGATGATATGTTTAATGTAAGATTGCGAGAGCAGTGTTGAAATAATAGACAACAAAGACTAAAATGAACCAGCTGGATGGTAAATTCCCTGGTTTGTCCATATTGACCAAATAGCAGTTAGTGTAGATTCATCTACTCCCTGACGGACCGATGGCTCTTCAGCAGACCAGCTGGTCACTGCAGCACATGAGGGAGCAGACTGGTCACCCATTGAGATCCTTAGAGACATCCTGTATCATATATGCCCAGCTGAAATACTGAGAGAGAGCTCCATATTTCCATGCTGATTATCCTATTGCTACCTCTCAATTAGTCACGGATGTTTAAACCCATTGTTTAAACCCATTAGTCACATGTTAAGTTGTAATGCAGTTTGGATACATAATATATGCTTGGAAGCTAGTAGGGTATCCTATATCAGAAGAGCTTTGTGTGAACCACTTTAAATATCTCTGTCCTACATTCTACTGTCATGGAATATCCTTCAAGCTAGCAAAACAACAACATGTGTCCCACTGCTGGCTCAGCGTAACAAGGACTCATGATTGAAATGACTGAAAGTGTAAATAGTTTTCTGGCATTTTGTCTATAATAATGTGGGAATGAGAAAGGAATTCCACAGGTCAGACTAATCCAAAATACAATGCAGGATTGGGCATAAATTCTGTGAAAATTATTTTTTTTATGCATTCTGGTGTCTCTTTCAGTGAGTGTTGTAACTTTGGCCAGTGATCTCCACAGATGGCAAATGAAGCTTGAAACTGATTTTGTAAACTTTTTTTTAAAAATATTTTTGAGTTGACAGTTTCCATTGAGTAAATAGCATGTTGAAATTGCACTAAACACAATACACCATTTTTGGAGACTAAGGCCTTCCTTTAAGTTATTTGTAATTTGGCTTGTGATTGTCAAAATGTTTTTGTTGGTAATAAGCCATCATGCTTGGGTAGTTACTGTTATTAAGCATGTATCACCGTTCAGTGTAGGGTCATGGGGATACTGTAGTTTATTCCTGGAAGCAGGGGACACCTTGGGCAACATGTATGTCTCTAGCATGCCACACACACCATGAGCAATTCAGAGCCACCATATCACTGAAATGCCTCCACTGGAGAGTCTGGAGGAAAACCTGCACAAAACCTGGGAGAATATGCAACCCCAATGTCACTGCATGTACATATTTTTTTTTTCATTTTTCATTCATTTTGAAAGTTTTTGAACTGTAACCCCCATTACCTTGTTAACTGTGTTGCACTGTATTCCTTGTATTTATTGTAAATCTGAGCTGTTTTTTGGCCCCCATGCCCTGTCCCCTTCCCTTGCAACTCTGGCATAAGATTTTTACTGTGCTCTCTGGAACACATGTGACAATAAACTTGACTCGACTTGACTTGAAAAGTCAAGTGTCCATGTCTCTCTCTATATCTAATTTCAAACACAGAAATGCATTGACAATTTGAAGTTCTGATGAACTAATCTTGTACCTCTAATAGCTCAGTGAGCTTCAATTTGGAGATCTTTACACAGAGGTCATTAGACCTCTTCCCTGTAAGCATCTGTCTCTCACCTGAGCCACCATGGAATGTAAAATAGGATGTTGGTAGGGGAATTAAAATCACTTTATCTTTGAGAATAAAAAGTGAATTTTCATAGAGACTAAAGTATTCAGTGCAGGCTGCTTATATTAAGTTTTACCAATAATTTATCTGTCCATGTTGGCCTTTAAGCCATGCTTATTGGGATTGTCTCTTTGGGAGTGATAGGACTGAATAGGACAGAGGCTTTGAACTAAGAGAACTTTACCAGCTCTTCTGCTTAAGCCTAGTCACTGTCTATAAAAGGCATCAGTCTTTCAGTGTGTTGGACTTCCTCCAGGCTTTGTGTACCACCTTGTGAATCTTGTGTAATACAGCAGCAGTGAGCAGAAATGATAAAAGCTCAGGTGCATTGCCTCCTGTAGGCCACATTAGTGCTCATTTGGCCTCTAGGAAATTTAACCGGTAAAAAGCAAAGGAAGTGGATCCTTGCTTGATTTATAATGTGAAAGCAGAAGACCCTTCACAAGTTTGTCATTGCGAAAGTCCTACTCATATCTGATGTTTGCCTGCTTTTCCTTCTGAATGTTTTACTTTGCGTCTTTAGGCAGAATAATACCCATCCATAGTCTTTATCAACTCAAACAAATGTAGGTGCATTTGTGCAAAAAAGAGCCTTTCTTTTGGTTTGTGTGGTGAGACAGGTTGATAAGGCAGTGTGAAAATGAAACCCTGTTTTGCAAATCAAAATGTTATCCTGAAATTTATGTCTGATAATGAGCTTTGTCAAGAAATGTTAAAAATTTTAAAAGGTAGCAGGACAGGCTATGAGATGTGACCTCTTCTGATACACACTGCTCTGTGGTTTGGCAAGGTGATGCATCCAAATTCATTTTGCTATAATGAGTGTTGCTCAAGGGGTGGCACCCTTGCTCTGTGTGTGGCCTCACACTTCCAGGCATGTTAGTTCGAGTTCCACTTTGCATGGAGTTTGTGAGTGTTTTCCACATGTTGTGTGGCTTTTCTCCCGCAATGCAAAAAACATGCAGTTAGCTTAATTGACATTTCTGCCTTGCCCATTCTGCCCAGCCCTTATTTTCCCCAAAGGGAAAATAATCCGGTTGTATCTTATTCAGTCCAAATAAAGACGAGATGAACTGTCAGCTATTAAAATCATCCATCCATCCATCCATCCATCCATCCATCCATCCATCCATCCATCCATCCATCCATCCATCCATCTCTCAACTGCTTATCTTGGGCAGTGCACACACACTCTCACACTATGGACAGTTCAGAGACACCAGTTTCCCTTACCACATATTTTTGAATCACCAGAGAAAACCTGGAGCACCTTGTGGAAATCTGCCTAGACACAGGGAGTTGAGGCCCTTTAAAAACAATGATAAGCTAACATTTATGACAAAGGTCATGGATCAATATTGCCATCTAGTGACCATTAATATTATAATTACCAGAACAGGGAAATTTGTTGCATAAAACTGTACCCAAAATGAAACAGAAACCAAATTTTGCAGGTGCATACGTTGGTTAGCACAAACAATCATTTCAAACTAGTTAGACCAATTCACATACTGTAGCAATCCTAATGACCATGCTAAACAATGCTGCATTACCCTTGTGATGGTATGTGAAACCTTCAATATCTGTGTGAGAACTGTCCAGGTGGGGAGTATATCTAGTACAGTTTTTCCCTCTACCTGACACTCCTTACTTAAGTTAATGATCTGATGGGTTTGGTTTGTCCAGAAGGCAGCAGTATAATGATCTTGAAAGATTTACTAAGAGGCCTCAGTCTTTGGATAGTACAGTAGGGTCAGTGATTTTGGCATGGAGGACCAAGATTTCAGTTATTTTCACAGATTATCTCTAGTTACATTGTTATGTCACCAAAGCGTCAATTCTGAGAACAATCCGTTAAAAGTAGTGCAAATTCTACAATCAAGAAAATGAGTGATTCACGAAAGATCATGAATGAGGAAACCAAATCACCTGCATGCATCCTACGCATCTGCCCTAATTACAAGTAATGATGTTCAATGAATCAGAGATCAGTGCCATCACGGTTTTGAAAGTAAGTTTATTTCTTTGGTCTGTCGACAGAGTGTGTCTAAACAAAATTGCTGTCAAAAGCAAAATGAACTATCACTACAAGTGGTCTTACTACTGAAAAAGATGCCCATGTAATCTCTAAATGATAATCTCTAAATAATTACGTCTTTCATGGTTACACTGCTAAATATACATTTCTCATTAAGGTTAAACATGAGGCGCTTGGCACTGAAGGTTTTCGATGTTGATGTGAAGGCTTTGGAGATGGCTAGAAATGACAACTGCTAAGAAGTACTGAGGTGCTGATTAGCACAGTAGATTGGGGAGGTAGTGAACTCCTTCACATCAATTGGAGGAACAGAGGACAAAGAACATGGTGAATTTCGATGTTTTGGGATGACAGGCAACAATGGGGAAGAGACCAGGTTTGTGGAGGCAAAAAATGACCTGGATGTCGGCAAGGTGGGGGTGATAGAAGCACAGCTGTCTGGCAGCGAGGTCATGGTGCTGGCTGGGCAGCCCATGTCTCTGAGAAGGTTCAGGACGTCTCTCCGGAACCGTACACCCACAAGGGCGTAGAGCAAGGGGTTCAGGCTGCAGCGTGTGTAAGCCAGGCTCTCCGTGACGTACTCAGCCAGGAGAGTGGCATTCCACTGGCTGCATGTTGCGGCAATGCTGGCCACCTTAACGGAGAGCACAATGGTGTATGGCAGCTGGAAGACCACGAAGACCAGCACCAGTAGCAGGATCAGCCTAAGTGTGCGCTGCCGGCGCCAACCCTGCCCTCTCAGCAGGGTCCGTCCAATTAGCGAATAGCAGATCAGCATGATCAGGAATGGTAGGCAGAACCCAGCGATGTGGGAGGCCCGTGTTGCCATCCTGACCTCCCTCGTTGACTCCAGCACGCACATGGAATCATTGTCCACATTCACAAAGATGATCTCCGGGAGGCTGAGGAGCAGGGAGATGAGCCAGACAGCCAGCACTGCCAGCTTGCTATATAGCAACTGCTTACGACGGAGCCTCTGAGCAGTGTGGGTATGCACGATCACCACGCAGCGGTCCACACTGATGCAGGCCAGGAGCAGCAGGCCGCTGTAAGTGTTGACAGCGTACAGGCCATGCGTCAGCTTGCAGAGGATGCTGCCAAGCTTCCAACCATCCAAGACTATGTCACTGGCTTCCAGAGGGATCGTGAACAACAGCAGCATGTCGCACACGGCCAGGTGGAACAGGAAAATGTCCGTCATGCAGCGCAGGCGCAGTCGACGGTACAGGGCAAAGGTGGTGATCACCATCAAGTTCCCAAGGAACCCCAGCAGGAACACTGCTGATAAGATGCACATCATGGCCACCTTAATGCAGAGCTTCTGGGCTGTGCTGGTTTCACACATCTCCTCGTAACTGCCATTGTCATAGCTGTAGTTATCGAAGGTCGATTCATTCATGTTATAGAAAGGCATCGGAGTCTCCATGTCAAAAAAGCTGACTTGAATTAACCTGTGTAAAAACAACAAAATGGCAGTAGTAACTTGAGTGCTTTTCAAAAAGATTAACACGTGAAACCGAATAAAGGGCACCTCAGAAAAATTAATCAATTGAAAGTGGTATTTGACCTCAGGGAATTATTTATTTGGACAGAACTAAAGTGTACAGAAACACATATTCTGCCTAATGGTCATTCCTGAAGATGCAACACATGAGTGCACCAAGGTGGCTCAGGGGTTAGCCCTGTTGCCATACACTTCCAGGGTTGGGGATTCAAGTGCTGCCTCTGGCTCTGTGTGTGTGGAGTTTGCATGTTCTCCCCGGGTTTCCTCCTACGACCCAAAGGCATGTGTTTTAGGCTAATTTGTTTGGTTAAGTTGTGTGTGACTGTGCCCTGTGATGGGTTGGCACCCCATCCATGATATCCCAGCACCTTCTGTCCTTAGGCTGCCTCGGATAGGCTCCAGCCCCAACACAACACCAAATGGGATACAGCTGTTTGGAAACTGGATGAATGGGCAGCGCAAGTAAAGCTCATCTAATGCCTTGGATTTATAAATGGTGGACTAAGACTGCAATTTAAAACACATTTATGGGAACAGTAATTTTTTTTAGTTTGAACACACATTATTTGACCCTACAGCAACAGCAGTAATATGAAGTATCAGCCTTACTTTTTCCTGTGAATAAGGTTGCTTGTGAAAAAGGACAGAATTGTTGGCAGTACTTTGGGCACTCAAAAACCTGATTGTTTAGACCAAGTGCCTTAAACTGAGAGGTTGTCGACCAAAACAAAAAAGGCGATCTTGAAATGCTGTGACAAAAAACAAACAATTCAAAAGCTTGTTTTTAGTCAGAGTTCTTAGTTTAACAGACAGATATATAGCTCTGATAGGAGCACTGTGCTAGCAGCTTCTTTGAGTTTCACATTTTGTATGATCTTCCTATAACGATGTGTGTTTCGTGAATTACTTTTTTTTTTGATTATGTGGTATTATGGTGAAAGTCATGGTGAAAGTGTTGATGTACGTGATGTGTATCCAGATGTTGGCATCTTTTGTGATCTTAAATGCATTTTTCCATTCTTATTCTTTTGAGCAGGAATTTATTATTTCAGGCACGTGGGGGACTGAAGGCTGTTTTATTGATAGATCAGAACTAGATAGATCAGACTGCAACCGGCAAGACCACGCTGTCCCCCAGACAGGTACAAGACTTGTTCTTTTATATGTATTGTTCTACTTGGATTCATTAATTTGTCCTGTCCGGTGCTGGCCTGAGGAGGACAGGCTTCCCTTTTGAGTCTGGTTCCTCCCAAGATTTCTTCCTCTTGAGGGAGTTTTTCCTTGCCACTGTCACCTTTGGCTTACTCTCTGGGGACTGTGGGCCCGGGACTATGTAAAGCGCTTTGTGACCGCACTCCGTGTTAAAAGCGCTATATAAATAAAATTGAATTGAATTGAATTGAGTTGAATTAGAACTGTTCTGTTTTCTTTTAGATCGGCAGACAATGCATACGTTGGATTCATTTTAAAATATCTTTGAGTCATTTCTGAAGGTATGTTCTAAGTGGGCACTTTCTTTTATTTTCCAGGAACTGAAAAGACAAGGTTATTCATGTTTGTTCTCAAGCAGGATAAGGCATGAGACAGGGGTACAAGATGGATGAGATGCCAGGCCACACACACACACACACACACACACACACACACACACACACACACACACACACACACACACACACACACACACACGAGTTCCAAGAGGAAAGTCATCCAATACCTCTCGAGAGGGGAGGCAGGATTCAAACCCCAAACCTTAAGAGTGAGGCTAAAGTGATAAAAAACCATTATGTAATGTATAAGAATATTGCACAGTTTGCAGATAGTTGAACTGGTATCAGTACATTGCCTACTTCATTTTTAGTATTTCAGTTATAGGGGACATATTTGGAAGCATATAGTGAAATGCTTTAGTCAGGAGTCAGTTTTGTACGAATTGCTAGTGCTCTAGTGTTCCTTCTTGTACTAGCCTCTAAAAGAGATGGCACCTTCATAAGGCTCATTCTACTGTAATGTATTATAATGTAGCATAATGTAATGTAATCATATCTATCCTATCCTCATCAAATGTAATCCAATCTCCAAAGTTTCCTGCCGTCTTTTTCTAGCAGATTTAAGCTCTTGCACATTATAAGAGCATAAGAAGTGAACCAAACAAGAGATGACTTTTTCCACCTAAGCTACCAATTAAAAGTCTACGGTCCTGCCACCTGGCATCGAACCGTAAACATACCGTACCATATAAGGGCTGTATTTGTAATACCAGTCTATTTTGCCTCCCTTGAGCAAGAATTGTAAAATTAAAAAAGGCCTACTACTTGTTATGTCTAACATAAAAAAAATAAAATGATACTAACATACTAAGGGGAATTAGCTGTGGTCACAAAAATTGAGTGATTTGAGTACTCCCAACCACATTTTAATCAAAACCAAACTAGAGTTGCGTGCCAGTGCCTTCAGTTCGTTGCTCAGAGGAAAATGTGGGCAGCCCAAGATTAATGTGTAAATCACCCTTTGCACGCACATCCCGCTTTTAGACGCTTCCATCTGTTATATACAACTCATTTGATGCACACCACATGAAAGATAAGACATAAAGCCTAGTCCAAAGTTTGTCTGTTCCTTGAGTATGAAATTCAAAAGGGAGCTCTGCAGCTAAGGTAAGCATCATGGGTCACCACGGCAAAATCATTTGTATGTTTTAGAACTTTATGTTAAAGTTAATTCATTTGGTTCATTTGGTGATAAATAGCAGGTGAGTTGCATTTTCAGATAGATTGTAGTGAAGCTTGAAATAGAATCAATATAGTGATATTTTATTTAGACAGGAAGCAACAGACATTATTTGCACGTTTAAAATGTTGGTTACGTGCTGTTCTGATATATGCAGCAATATAAAATGTGCTAATACCATTGCGATATATTAAGTTATAACTAAAGAGTTTTATGCAAAAAATAATGCACGTTACATATTATTTAACATTACATTTCCACCAACTGAATATAAATACTGTTTTTAAAAAGTACAACTGTAGTCCCCTCCTGGGATTTTAGCATCTCAGTTTTTCTTAACACGACATCAGATTAAAAAGTAGTACCTACTACAAAAGAAACTGGATAATGCGAAGCTTTTAATCATAATACTTTGTACATTTAGAAGTCCCGAATTGTTAATGACAGAGCATATATCTGGCCTCTAGTAGGAGTCATGTATTACTGACACAATCTCATGTAACCAAAATAACACAAACCACAAAATGATTTAACATAATTGAACATAGCAGTTATATATATTATTATTATTATATGAATTAGTATTATAAGACCTTTGCGGTACTGTGTCTTTGTGTGTTGGTAGACTTCTCATGTATTAAACTGTTTGAGATTTACTGCAGATGTGTTGGTGTGTGTACATACATGCATGTGTAGGACTGAATGTTCAGTAAGACCTGTATCTTAAAGAATTGTGACACAAGAATTTTTGTTCTCCCATATTATTCCCATATTTCTTCAGAGATTGCAACATGATTTCTGATTAAGGCAGTTCATTTTTTTTTCATTGTTTTATATATATAAAGTATTTTAAGTATTAGACCTTTGGCACTTTATTTTTTTTTAAATGTTGGAATAAGACTGGTTTTACTTTTTAAATTTTTATTAAGCAGTCAAAAACAATGATGGACTAAAAAGAAAGCACCAAGTTGATCAAGTTATTGACCTACATACTTAAACAAGACTGATTTGCAAAGCTGCTAGCTGTACTGTTTATATTAAATAATCAATTCTTAATTTCTTTTTCTCACATTGAGAGCACGATCCAATTCTACGGTTGCATTGTTAAATAGATATATACTGCATACAGAATGAATTACAAGTGAAGAACACAACTGATTAAAAAATAATAGAAAGCCAAATGTAATTGCTCATGTGAAGGCCAAATTTAGGAAGGCTGGGTTGTTGATTTACACCTTGAGTTCGTGGTAGTTTTAAAGCTGAATTGTACATGCAAATTTTGCACATTAATCTTTTTCTGTCATGCATGTTTTTTTCTGCTAAGCATTAGTAGTGTTAGCCCTATATTTTTTAGAAGTACATTTTTATACAATAAATTAATAAATTAGCTGACCTCATGATACATATGGCAGCTTGTCATTGTGAGGTAGGAAGCAAATATTTTGTAATTGTTGTATCTGAGAGTAAAAATGGCATCAATATTTTTATTTAATATTGCTCTGAGACTTCAGACTAAGATAATCTTAGTAAACATCAAAGCAACATCATTTAATTGGAATGAACCATGATCAATAAAATTAATAAATGCACATATTAACCTTTTTGTAAGGATAATGGTTTTGAAATGAGCATCATTTACCATTAGCAAAGATGTCCAATACGAAAGAGTTCGGTGTACATACCTCCGTTGCACAGGATAGGACAGATTAGATGTGCAGGCTGATGTCTATCTGGCTACACAGTGACTCTGAAGTTATGTTTGCATGTTCTGAAAAAAACAGCCTGCCCATCTGACCTAGCATTGCCCCAGTTGAGAAAAATAACCTGGGTGGCAGTACTTTTTCATCACAACATGCCTTGGCAGAAAAGAAACAGTACAGCATCAAAGAAACCTTAACTTCAAAACATTTTTAATTTTAAGCCACATTGGATGAATATGGTATGCTGTTTAATAATTGAGGTGGGTGTTGCGATATTGTACAGTAACTTAAAAATCATAACGCTTTAGTAATGTTTCAGTAACACTCGACTACACAAAATGGTGTTTCTAACTTCCCCACTGTGTGTGTGTGTGTGTGTGTTTGTGTGCCCTGTGATGAACTGGAATTTGGTCTAGGGTGCTACCTGTTTCATGTTCAGTGCTTCCAGAGAAACACTCATTCTGATCTTGCACTGGATTAGCTAGTATTGAAAATGGATGGATGAATAGGTCCTTAGTGAGTTCCAACAAGCAAACAAGCAAAATCCCACTGAAATGTTTGTTTCATTTTTTAATGCAGTCTCATGTCATGTGACCAAAAGACTAAATGCAGTGGTTCTTTATGTGCTGGAAAACCCAAAATTAAGGAAAACCAATTTTCGATGCATTAATATTAGAAAAACACAGAAGTGGCAAAATTAAATGAAATGTCTGTAAGTACTGTAAGTTGACGTCCTCCAGGGTGTACTGGAACCTAAGGCTTATGTTTTTCAGGTCAGGCTTTTTGATTTTTTAGGCTGTATCAGCCATAACGGGTCATTCAGGAATGGATGGATGGATGTATGGATGGATGGATGGATGGATTTAAAAAAAAAAAAAAATTGAGTCACATCCTGTACAGGATGACTTGGTTGTTGTCAGGTGTATGCTTGGAAGAATTCCGAAGCGGGTTGAGGAGTGACAGGAAGGTTTATTATACAAAGGGGTTAAGGTCCAAAACGTAAGGACAGGGGATCACCAAAGGAGAATCCGAGAGGCAGGACCAAGGCAGGGACGGGCAGGACCAAGGCAGGAAACACACAGTGGTGACATCAATGACTGGACTGGGGGAAAACAGGACTGGGAAGCACTCTTAAAGACTAATAATGAGGGGAAAATGCAGAACAGGTGTGCCCCATTAGGGCACACTGGGGAAACACAGAAGGAGCAGGGAAGCAGGGCATGACAGTTATATTATTTTGAATATATTAAATTATTCAGCATTTGAGAAATGCATGGGTTTGATGATTTATATGGCATCTTCCTAGAATATAGATGAAAGGTAGCTAGTCACATCGCTGGGTCTTACTTGAAAAATCTACCTCCTGTATGGCTGCCTGGCTGAACCTGGGCACAGTTTGCTAGTTTAATATGTGGTTAGGGCTATGAGAAAAATATATAAACAACGTGGGTAAAGTTGTTTATGGGTGGAGATGTTTTCGGTTTCAGAGAAAATGTGTGTACCTTTAGACCTGTTGTGACCTTGGGGTCATAACTTGTTTCTGACCTATTTTACCACATTCAAAGCAACATAATTTGTTAAGTGGAAATGTATGTCTTAAACCTAAGATTTGACTAGAATTGTCAATCCAGAATCTTGATCCAGCTGACTGGATCCAAATAAATGTTATTGTTTTATTTTGTCTCTCATTGTGCTGAAGTGACTGTAGTTTTGTTATGATACAATAAACTTCCTTTTTTCTTTTATTTCATTCTATTTAACCATTAGTTGGGTCACAAAGGGATATTGATGTTATTGTATGTGGTACAGATAAGTAACTTCTGGCTATACCTCTTTATTTTTCTACCACCACTTCAAGTTATACATCATTTCAGCTGTTTATTATTATATGGACAGTATGGTGACATCACATGTACCTCCAGGGTTGGGGGTGTGAATCTCACTTCTCATCTGTGTGGACTTTATATGCTTTGCCTGTGCCATGTTCCAAGGGCATGCCTCTAATTCACCTTTAATGTGTCAACATGTGCATATATGTGCCCTGTGATGGTTTGCTATCCTATCCAGGGTGTTTCCTTGCCTTGTCCCCTATGCTACCTGTGATAGACTCCAGGCTCCCCCTCCATCCAGGATAAGAATTTGGAACATGGATAAATGTATTGAGGAAATTGAGGAAGATATATGTGCAAACGGGGTCACATTACATGATATATTCAATTCAATTCAATTCAATTTTATTTATATAGCGCTTTTAACACGGAGCGCGGTCACAAAGTGCTTTACATAGT
>JAACJT020000075.1:10322994-10347059 GCA_009936485.2 Gymnarchus niloticus
CAAAAATACAATTACTGCCCAGATAAATGGCCTTAAACATTTTCTTGAACTGCCTAAGACTTTTGCACAGTGCTGTATATGGGAGGCAGCTTGTTTAAAAAACTGCAATGTGAACATTCTTGCAGACTAGAAAGTGGCAACAGATTGCACCTCTCATATTACATTGGCTGTCTATTTCTTTTATCATAGATTTTACGGTCCTTTTTACTGATTTTTAAAGCTCATAGTGTCTTAGTTCCTACATGCATCTCTGAATGCCTAACAGATTATATTTTAATCAAATGCTTGTTTACTAACCATTATAAGTGTGTTTTCTAAGATTTTGATTTCACTATCTCACTATATTTGTGAGGCACCCCCTGTTACCAGTTGCGAAACACATCTTTTTTCCATAGCATTTAATTACTGTGGTTTGTAGTTATTTAAAAGTATTCCTTTTTAGCACTTCTTAGTTACAATTCTTTCTTATTTCTTTATCTATATTTACCTTCATTTTAATTTCCGGTGTTTCATTTAGTTTCTTATATCCTGTTGAAGTTCCTTTATTGATTTTGATGCCTTTCAATATTTTTCATTTTATTCTTTTTATGAATTTTATGGTAAAGCACTTCTTCATTATTACTCTTAGGTTACAATGACTTTAATGAATGTACATATGTATATGGTGTGTCTGTTAATGTATGTGTGTTCTTTAGTCGCTGTTTTAGATGTGGTTTTGTACTATTCTATTATGATCATTTGGTTAACTTGCCTGAGTAAGCAGTTTTGTCAAGGAGAAAGTAGTGTTCAAGGTCAACATGTCTGGACATGCACCTCAGTTGCTGTCTTGTGGCAGCGTCCTCCATTGTCAGTAGAGAGCAGTCTGTGTGATGGGAAGCCATGTCATACTAAGGAATACCTGTGTGGAGGTAAGGGCATGCTGTAAACTTTATTTTATGCATACTTTTTAACATTTCTGCCCATACTGGGTGCAGCTTTGCAAATATTAAACTGCCTGCATAACCATTGAAGATAGGGTCAGGGTTTTTCAGGATATAAATTGTGTGTATAAACTGTGATAGGATATGACTGTTGATAAGTTAAGGAGTATTCATTATCACTATTAATTATTATTTTAGAGTATACAGTATGTATAGTCTTATTTTACAGATATTTCTGAAGGCCTCTGATCTAGTTTTCTAGTCGATAAAATAACAGGATGTAATTTGACATTTGTTTCATTCTTCCTCATTCTAGTATTGTCCTCATTTTATTACATTTAAATGACTGGCAGACCTTGATGTCCAGGAACTCTTTAAGTGGCTTGTAAGAGGAGTGCCATCCTATTTCTCCAAACCAAAATCTGAGTGTCATGCTGGATTGAACCTTTGATTTTTTTGTAAAAAGGCAGAGAAAGCACCGGAAGTACCCAGAGTGTGGGAACTTAAACAGTCAAATGGGTACAAGAGTTCTTGGTGTTATTGTGGTAACAACACGTGGTGTATTTTTTTTTCTGCTTGGCACGTCAGTTATGCATCTTCTCCGACCAGACTGTGAAACTTCATGAGGCAGGTTTTGCTCAGATGACTTTATGTTATGGTGCAGTGCTTCTAGATGTTGTGTAGAAGACATTCCTGACCTCAATATGATGCGTACTTTATTTCTCCGGCCTTTTAATCACTTGTGGAATAACTGTGGGATCGTATTTTTTTATTTGAGATCCCTGTCTGATTTAATTCAAAGGGAAATGAAGAGTAACCAGATGGAACTGGGCTGAACCAGTCAGTGATTGGCAACTCATCATATTCCCGCCCACTGTGTGATACCAAGTCTCTTTCCGTCCTCATATTTGGCATGTTGTGTAGATATATGCTTGTCTGCGCTGGCTGACTTCTACCTTTAAACTGAATATGGTTTCCTAACATCTCCTAAATTTGTAGCAAATGAACTTTGAGGCTTGTGTGTCCAATTAATGTGTAGTGTGTTATCGGCACAACTCATGTTATGTTATACAGTTATGCAATTTGTGATCTGTTTTATGCTATTCCTCAACATATAAGTAAAATATATATTATGGGTAGGTATTATGTGTATACAGGTTATAATAGTGATTGGACGAATTGCCAAATATGGCCACCATGGGTTTTGAAGCCTCATTTAGTGCCAGCATTGATTGGTTGTTCGGGATACTCGCACCCACCATGGATTTTGAGGCCTCATTTAGTGCCAACATTGAACGGTTATTTCGGGATAGTGCTACCCAGAATGGGTTTTGAAGCCTCATTTGTCCCATCACTAGGTTATAATACTGCTTAAATTCTGACATCAATATAAACTGGCACTTCTTGCTTGCTAGTGACATGGGATTATTTCATTTTGAGATGTCTGAAATTCTATTAAAAGATCATTAAAAATCTTGTTTTCTAATCTAAGTGATATCATTTTAGAAATTTGAAGCATTTTTCCCATGCTATTCTCAAGCTAGGTAGCATGCATATCCCCACAGACCTGCAGTTCCACTGTTGGGGAGAGAGGATGCTCTTCCTGAAACCTGCAGTGGCTATGGCCAGAAGAGAGCATGATCTTTCTGAAACGATATGTTGCAAATGCATAATGACCTCGTTCAGAGTCAATGTGCTTTTATCAATGTGCTTATTAGCAATTTCCCTTTAACTAACATCTCTGCCTCACATGCTTGCAACGGTGGTGATTAATGTGCCTGGGGCACAGTGTTTACAATATCAGTACTGCAAACAATGCGGTGTCACCCAGTTTCCCAAGTAATAATATTGCAATAAATCATTTTGAGGGAAAAATATAAATGTTTTATTTGAAAAACTACTAAGAATCATGCTTTTGCAAAACACCACTGAAGTCTTAGGGCTCCTATAGATGGAGCAGAACAGTTTGGTTTCAGCCCAAGACAGGGTACGTGTGTTTCCATATATTCACAGAACATAAGGTCAGTGCTGCATACACAGTTAATGCGTCCCATGGTCTGCTTATTGTGATAGAATGGCATGCAGTCTCCCTTGTTAGACCCGTATATAAACTGAATTTGGTTTCTGAATATTAGTCAGTTTGTAGGGTTTGTTCAGTTATGCAGCATGCTGCAGTCATATGCAAACATTATAATTTGCCACCCTTTCTGAATTTTCAGTCCATCCATCCATCCATCCATCCATCCATCCATCCATCCATCCAATTTAAAAGCCATTTAATCCTATTCAGGGCCGGGGGAGGGCCCCGAATCCTATATACAACTGAGTCATTTAGTAAATATTGGTGGCTGCTTTTCATGCAAGTGTAAGACTTGTAATATCTTTGTGTCAAAGATCAGGTCCGTCATCCTCATATATGTTTACATGTACTGTACTGACTCTAATGAAATAAAAAAAACACCCAGAGCAGGTTACACTTGTTTTTTTTAGGTGTGGAAGCCTTTTAATTTTCAGAAGGATTTTTTTTTTCTAATGGTGAGCCTTGTTTTTGCACCCATTGACTGTGATGTTGCTGTGAGTCATTCTTCCTATTTGTTGGGAAGTCACTGTTGGCTACAGTGTCACTACTGGATTCTCATTATTGTCCTTTATGTAATGTGACACACTATGGTAACTAACTGCTCCATGTGCATGTCTATAGAAAAAATTGGTACGAGAATGTTGAGCATCACTTAGGAACAGGATGTTCTTCAGATCTGATGTCTTATGTTTTTCCTGTTCCAGGACCCTGCCTGGATCCTCTGACCTCGTCACTGTATGCATCCTCCTTCCTGGCCTCCTCCAGATATAACTTTTTGTATTCTGCCAATTTTGCCAGACTGTACGGTAAGTCTCAGTTTCCCCAGAGGATATCCTGAGCCGTTTTTGGATCTGTAGAAATGCTGGTATAATCAGAATATTAGGGCTACATGATATGTATGAGCCCAGTCAAACCATAGTGAGAAATGAGATGATGATGCTTAATGATGCACCTTTGTCCGTAGCAGTTCTGTTCTGATACCAATCAGCCAGTTTGCCAGTTAGTTTGGATGCTGATGCCAGCCTCTGATGGTATGTGCCACGAGCCAAAGTGTGGCGGATGCCGCCAGTCATGAAAGCCAGTGCCGTTTGTGTGCATCAGTATTGCATGTCAGTGAACATCTCTTGTGCAATAGCATGTGTTCTCGGGATGCGTGTTTGCGTATGTGCTGTAAACCATATAATGGATGTCGGTATATTTGTGTGTGCGTGTGTGTATTGGTATGGGTGGGCATGTGTGCTGAATGTGTGTGTCCTCTGCAGGGAGCAGTGGATGGTCACCAGCCCCTGGGGACAGGCAACCCTGGCTCCAGATCAACCTGCACAGGAAATACCGCATAGTGGCCATTTCCACACAGGGCACCTTCAACTCCTATGACTGGGTTACCAAGTACACTTTGCTGTATGGTGACCGACCTGATTCCTGGACGCCTTACATTCAGAGGGGAGGCAACTCGGTATGGAAAGGAGGGATATGTTACAAATGTACTCCTCGAGGTGCATTCCCGCAGCAGTTTATTAGCTAAACAGGATACATTTCTTTAGACTAGCCCTTTCACGTATTGTGCCTTTATATCCCATTATCTAAGAGAGGGATAATGGTCACAGGCATTTATAATTCATGCATGAAATGGCTAGATAGAGAAGTTGATAAATGCAATTAGATGTTTGAATTTGGACAGAGAAAGATTGATATTTTTAAATACTTCATCTTTAGAAATCGTTTTGTTATATTAGATTTTTTTCATAGTTTTATACCTCCTTTTTTGATATGTGCTGCTCAGTTTTTTTAATCAAATATTCCTCATTCAGACTTTGTCGGGCAACTGGAACTACTACCAGGTGAAGAGACATAATTTCCACTACGCCTTCACTGCCAAACACCTTCGCTTCCTCCCCCTGGGTTGGAACACACGATGGGGAGGAAAGATCGGGGTCAGGCTGGAGATCTACGGCTGCCCCTACGGTGAGGATCCGCGGCCGCTATTCCAAAAACGCAAAACCAAAAGGAAATTCCATTATGTTCTTGTAAGCAAGGGAAAGGTTGGCAAATCCAGGTACAGCTACAGTTTGGTTTTGGAATTAGGATAAATTCAGCTTTAAACCTCGGTGACAAAGTAGTGTTCACTTGATATTTTTGGCTTTTTTGCTTCATTTGCTCATGTAACTTGCAAGCATGCAGACATCTACTCACCCAAACAATATGGGAAAAATTATTTGTGCCAAAGCCTCCAATCAGCAAATGCTGATTCAAAGATAAAAGAATGACCTATTTGTGAAAGTATTAACGTAAGTGTAAACCTCTGTGTGACATCGATATGAATAAAGGAAAACCAGAATATCAGTTTTATGGTTAAAAAATTTGTATTATGATTGCTTGATGAAAATGCCCTTCAGTCACTTGAATCATAATTTGATAATATGTCGAGATCCACCAGACATGAAAGAGGATGTAACAGGAAATGTTTACCAGCATCAGTTTAGATATTATACTGTTAATTATCATGCATTTCCAGACTTGAGTATGCCACATGTGTATGTTGGTGAGGTTACAGATGTTTTCACTGAGGAGGCTTTCTGTTTATCTCTCTGCTTTCATCTCCTTAAGACTCTTATGTCATGTCATTTGATGGAAATGACATGCTGGCTTACCAGTTCCCACAGCAGAGGTACCATACCCTGAAGGACCACATCGCCCTGAATTTCAAGACACTGGAGCGCGATGGAGTACTGCTGCACAGCGAGGGCCTGCAAGGGGATGTCCTGACTCTGGAGCTGAAGAATGCTCGCCTTTACTTGCACGTCAGCCTTGGTGGGGTGCAGTCTTAGAATGTCTATGTCCAGGGTTTTCCCCAGAGGACCCTGGGAAATGGCAGGGAACAAAGCAAATGTTGATTACAAGTCACAGAAACTTTAAATATAAAACATCACATTTGGGTACCTTGTAGATATTCAAAAATGAAAGTTATTATAATGTGTATATGAAAAATAATTATATGAAAGATTATTATACCGTCCTCCTCATCTTATTCAGAGATGATTCCTGATGAAATGATTAATTTCTAATGACTCATTCTTCCAGGGAGCAGCACTGTCCATGAAGTCGCAGGCCATACCACCCTCACAGTGGGTAATCTGCTTGATGACCAACACTGGCACTATGTCACCATCAAGCGCTATGGCCGGCAGGTCAACTTGACAGTGGACAGTCACACAGAGAGAGCTATCTGCAATGGGGACTTCACCCACTTGGACCTCGACACTCAGGTAGGCAAAGACGTGTGTGGGAGCGGTCACTGAAAAGGTACGGTCAAAATAACAGTTTGTGGATGTGGTAACCGAAAAGGGGGTGAAGTCAAACATTGCAGTTTCCACTTGCCACTCGAGTGAATTACTAAAAACAATAATGAGGAGTGAGAGGTGTTGTGTCACAAATAATCCTACATAGTAAATTCATTCCAGGAATTTTGGAAGTTACATGACTCTTGAATGGCTCCTTCAGTAATTATAAGTATTCTTTTGGAATTCCTAGTTGTTAGTGTGATCTTAAACTGTAATAATAAGATGTTAGGTAGTAACAAAGAGGTTAATATATGGATTGTTTTTAAAATGATTATCAGCCCATTTAAAAAGTATTATCATCTAATGGGATTCATGTGACTCATACTAATCTCCCATCTCTCTCTCTCACACGACCTTCTGATTGTGAAATTGTGACTGCTGACTATAAATGCTGTTCTACTCATAGGTTTACGTAGGAGGAGTGATTGAGCCAAACATGCCTCACCTTCCAGAGAAAACCAATTTCCGCGGCTGCATGGAAAATGTCTTTTACAATGGGATCAACATTATTGACATGGCCCAGAGAAGAGAGTCTCAGATCCGTTTTCCTCCTGGGCAGGTATAAGATGTCCCATAAGAGACAATTCTGCAGTAATCATATTACTGTAATATAAATCTACATTCTACAGACAGTATGTATATATCACTACAGGATGCCACACTTTGCTGCCTCGTGAAATTTAGTGCCTGCATCTGCAGGAAGTATCTCTACAGTCAGTTTCCGTTCACACTTGCTGTTGGGGACATGGGGTGCTATATACTGATCTTCAGGTTTAATTTTCTAGTTTCTAAAAGGTTTGCATCCCTTATGATAATTGTTCAAAAGTTATTTGCGCCGATAAAAGTTATATTGACTCACCAACGGTTTATCTTTGCATGTTTGTGCACCTGTAACAGTAGTACAGATGAGAAGAGCCTTTAATTTGAAAAGAGCTACTCTGTTGTTAAGATTGTAACATAATTGCTCTTGGATAGTATAGTTGTTAATTAATTACATCAGTCAGTTACATCAGTGTCACGTCTGCACCTGATCACCACCACTCCGGATCTCTGTAGTACTGACTAGGGTTTTATGTTTTCCCATTGCTTTTCCTCATTTGCCAATTGCCCTTAGCATGATTGCCCTAATGTGTTCCACCTCTGTTTTGTGGTATTTACATCTGTGTCTCTCCTCTTGCCTTTTGCTGTGTGTTTGTTGGTGTCACTGCCAGTCTTATATTTGTTCCTTGCCTTGTTTATCAGTTCCCTAATCTTTCCCCTCCGTGCCTAGTCCTCCTAATACTGTTTCTGCCTTGTTTTCTTAGCATCCATTGCCATATTTACTCTTTGTGTTCAGGGATAAGCTTGGTTGTTGTGTACTCTTGTTTTATTATTAAATCCCCTTTGTACTCGCACCTGCATCTTCCTGCATCCTTGTCTCTCTTGTCTCTTGGCCCATGACTCCATGTCCAGTGACAAGCACGACAGTTGGTTACACAAGTGTTCATATATGCATTTACTGTTATAATGTTATTTACTCTGCCCCGCGAGAACTCTCACCTCAGCCTTCATCTGGCCGAACAGTTTACAAGATTAGTGGAATATTGTGGTGGCCAAAAACATTTAGATTTTTTTTCTGGTAGGTTTCATATGGGTGTAAAAATCAAACTTTCTTTGACATTAATTCAGAAATTTGAGAGTAGGAACCAAAATGTAATAGCCATCTCAGGCATCACTAAGTAATGTTGTGTTCAAACAAAGAAAATATGGATGATGACTGAGGCAGTCCTTTTACAATAAAATTAAGAAAATAGTTTTACAAGCAATTTGTAAAAATTTTGGAAGGCAGATTTTATAGTGTAATTTTCCAATATATGAATGCCACCAATATAGTTTTTTTGTATGTTTTGTAGGTAAGTATTGAGGCAAAAGGCTAGAAACAACCTGCTGTTGATATGCAGTCTTTGTTGTTCTCAGTCCACTTTGAAGTATGTGGGACTGCCGTGGTACAGCAGTTTAATAATGAGAAGTCATGGATCCTCTTTTTTCCCTGACCCAGAAAACAAGGCGGTTCTCTTGCCATGATGTCATGCTGAAGCCTATGACTTTTGCTGGGCCAAGCAACTTTCTGCAGTTGCCTGGATTGTACCGGAAGCCCCGGATGAGTGTCAGGTTCAAGTTTCGCTCCTGGGACTACACTGGTCTACTGATGTTCACCAGGTTTGCTGATAACCTGGGTTCCCTGGAGCTAGGCCTGAGCGAGGGTCAGGTCAATGTCTCCCTCATGCAACCTGGCAAGAAGAAACTCCAATTTGGTGCAGGTGAGCCCCAGAAACCTTCCTGTGAGTTACACCAAGGTTATCCATTCATATATTTTCCAAAATATTCTGTCCCAGGAAGTACAGGGCACAAAATAGGGGACACCTTGGATGGGAAGCTGATCCATCATTGGTCTAACAAGGATATAATCACACACTAAGAGCCCTCACAAACACAGGGAGAACATGCAGACTCTACACCCAGTGCCAGGGACAGGATTCTAACCCACAACCATTAAATTCAATTATGTGCCTCCTTGTATTGAATACAGGTGGTCTTTTTTTTGTTTTTTTGGTTTAGCACACCATCTTTTCTAATGCAATGTTCATAAAAGTGTTGATAAAATGGACTAACTCAAGAACAGTTAGTTCCTTAATAGGAAGAAAAGGTTGATAATTCAATATATAGCATATAAAAATGCCATAATTCAGAAAGTGATAGATATGAGCAGGTAATTTATCTGATTGTATGGATAAGTAAATTGTTGAAGTTCCGACTCGGCCTGACGTTGCTAAAGGACACAGACTGATTCAGGATGCTCCATCTTTTCTGGAAAACATATTTTATTGTGTGCATAATATTAGCTTATTAGCAACCAAATTTAAGGACTGGGTGCCCCTCTTGGGTTTCTAATACTACTGTATTATAGTCATATTATGTCCTTTCTGCCTGTTGGATGCTACATAATCAAGAACTTTAGAACGATATTTATAGGTCATTGAAAATGAGTAGAGTGTGCTGGGCAGTCATGAGCACTGGTGAATCTTGAGTTTATTTTGTAATCACCACTGTGATTGAAAGGCTGAATTCGTTTCAGTCTTTTTGTTAATTGCTTTGTGTTGGCAGTATTACATTTTAATGCTCAGTGGTTAAACTACTGATTTTGCTGGTGCTGTTCTGGAAAGAGAGTCCAATCTTGGCAGGATCATGCGGCAAATAAAGGACGAATCAGTTGGAAATGTCGAGACTGATCATGGCATGTTCTCTACTGCAGGATATCGACTGAATGACGGTTTCTGGCACACCGTGGAAATTGTGGCTAGGGACAACTTTGTGACCATGACCATTGACGATGACGAGGGATCTCCACTGAAGATCACCAGTGTCATTACAGTCCGCACTGGGAACAATTACTATTTCGGCGGTGAGTCTCAGAGCAAACTGGAGGTACAGGACATGGCTAAGCTACACTTTTGGCCAAAGCTCTACAGATACCACAGTATTGTATCACTGAAATGTCACAAGATATCTCCTTTTAATTCTTTGCACTGTAAGGTAGTTTTTCCTTTTAGTAATTTCCATTTGGGGTTCTGTCTTTAACTACTAGGGTGTCCCAAGACCAATAACACTGACAAGTGTGAGACCAATCTGAACAACTTCCATGGCTGCATGCAGCAGATCTTCATCGATGATGAGCCTGTGGATATTGACATGATATTGCTGTGGCGCTGGGGGCGCTATTCAGAGCTGCTGCTGGGTACCTGCGGCATCACTGACAGGTGGGCGGGTATTCCGAGGCACTGGAGATGTCAAGCTTGGACGTGCTGGATGGTGCTTAATGTAGAATAATATCAGATCTTGTGTACACAACCTATTTTTGTCATGACTGGAATGTGACTGGAAGCAGATGGTTCAACTTGGAATCATAGATTTTGCGGTTTGTGCTGTTAAATGACAAGTTGGCAATGTAACAGCAATCTAAAAGTCCTTCATTATAATATTGCAATATGTGCATGTTTCAAACAGCAGCAAAGGCTGAGAGGTTTACTGGTGCATTAATTGCATTAACTACCATTTCTAGTACATTGCTCGAGCACAGAGCCTGAATTTCCACTAGCATACAATGGTTTACCCCTTGTGCATCCTGAAAAGGGTCGTATGTCTTCCAAATGGAGCCTTTTCGCATGGATGTTCAGAGCAGCAGTCTTAAAGATTGAAGACTATCATAATATATCGAATCCGTTCATCTCAGAAGCTAGGTGGATGTCCTCAAGCCAGGAGAAGATAATGACTTGTTCTGCTGGAGAGAATGGTCCATTAACCCGACCACCACTCTGTTCAATAAAACTTCCTCTATGGCTCTTCTCCATTTTTGTTCATCATTGTTCAGAATTTTTTTTTACCCCCCCCATAGGTGCACACCTAATCCATGTGAGCATAATGGCAGATGTATCCAGTCTTGGGATGACTTTGTATGCAGGTGTGAAAACACTGGCTATCAGGGAGAGGTGTGTCACATGTGTAAGTATCAGCTGCTGCGTGCATGCACCTTTGGGCTGTGGTGCATTGCCCGACCACCCTTCCTCTGAAGCCCTATTTAAACTTTCTCACTGAAATCTTTGGCCTGTCCAGTACTAATGTGCAGAGATTTAAGCAAAGCTTGAGTTACGTTTGCTTGCTATGGGAGCTGTGAAAGGCTTTTCTGTTGATCTTTAATGACAGCTGTGTATAAGGAATCATGTGAGGCCTATCGACTTAACGGCAAGTACAAAGGAGGCAACTATACTATCGACCCTGACCTGAGTGGCCCCTTAAAACCATTTTCAGTCTACTGCTCGATGAAAGGTAGGAAATCATACATTCCATCAAATGTATAACGAATGTGCATTACAAGATATGCGTAGAACTATGCAAATAATTTCTTGTCAAATACACTTGAGTGTGTTGCAGTGTGCCATTTACAGATGTAATATCTGTATAGAATGACGATACGTAAACAACACAAAGACAAAACTGATTCTTGCAAGCAGTTTTGATAATTTGATTGCTATGCATTCCTGATCCTTTAGTAGCATTTGCTGGTCTATAGGGGTTTACACTGGAATGACCTGCTTTTCTTGTTCATTCCCAGCCTACAAAGGCTGGACAGAGGTAAGACATAATCGGATAGACAAGACCAAGGTGACTGGGAGCACGATGAGCCAACCGTACCTTGGTGATCTGGAGTACTTCAACGCATCCTGGGCTGAGGTTTCGGCCCTTGCCAACATATCAAAATACTGCGAGCAGTGGATCGACTTCTCTTGCTACAAGTCTCGCCTGCTGAACACTCCTCGTGAGTGGATTGGATTTGCTGTCAGAGACCATTGAATTTAATTTATGGCTTGCATGTTTAATGGCACGTTACTTTTCAAAAATTATTTTTCTAATAAGGAACTAATGATGTTATTAATTATTGTTTTTACATGGTGTAGCTAGAATGAGCTTCTATCATTTTCAAATAAAAGTCTGGTTAGGTAGCACTGTTGTTCCACACAACCAAGGTTGTGAGTTTGAATGCTACCCCTACTCTGTATGTGGAGGTTGGATGTTCTCGGATGTTCTCCATATATATCAGGCATTTTCTGTAGGTGCTTGGTATTCTCCTCAAGTACAAAGACATCCAGCTAGTCTAACTGGTGATTGCCTATTTAAACTACCTGTAGTGTATGACTGTGTGTGTGAACGTGCCTGTGATGTCCTGGCATCTTGTCGTGAGTGTACCTCTGTGATCCCTGGCATAGGATCCAGGTCACCTCATAACTCTGACCAGGATAAGTGGTTGGAAGATGGATGAATGAAGATATTTTTATTTTCCATAAAAACAAGAACATTTTTTTCACGATGTGCATTTCTTAAATGTAGAACTGAAACACTGATTTTTTTTTTAGTTTTGAGCTCACACAAACTAATCGTAATCATTAGAAAATTGGTCAAAATCAGAAACCCCATGACTAATTTGGGACCCCATCCTCTGCTTTTTCTCCACAGATGGACAACCGTTTAGTTATTGGATTGGTCGGAATAATGAGAGCCATTTTTATTGGGGTGGATCATTCCCTGAGAGCCAGAAATGTGGCTGTTCCATCAACCAGACATGTGCAGACTCCAGGTTTTACTGCAACTGCGATGCAGACTATCGACAATGGTGAGGGAGTAGTTGCGAGAATTGTTAGTGTTTGAAATTCCTTTTAAGTTATAAAAAATGAGATTTATGAAACTGAAATTGGCTAGCACCTTGACAACTTACTGGCCATATATTACACATAAATAGCCATATTCATTAAATCTTAGAAAAAAATATTTTGATATAAAACATTCAGCGGATAGTTGGCTGTCCTATTAAATTCATTAAGAGTTAATTATCTTTATGTTGAGGAATTTTATGTTTACTTGCACTGTTACATTTTCATTCACTGTGCTTTTCCCCATGCAAATGATTAGAACATAACAGGTGCTGAAAAATAAGCTGTTGAAACATAATCAGCTATGGACTCAGAAGGCAGCACTGTTTGGATTCTGGCTCTTGTCTGTGTGTTGGGTTAGTAAATTACAGCTGCATCCACATGGGCTTCCTTCAATTGCTCAGGTCTCCTCTCGCTGCTCAGTTTTCAACCTGGCTCTCAGATCTACTCAAGATGTTTTGTTCCTGGTTTTCAGCTTTCCTCCTGATTCTCAGGTTTCCTCCTGTTTCTCTGGTCTTCAGGTTTCCTCCTTGCACATAGTTTTCCTCCTAGTGCTCAGGACTTCTCCTAGTGTTCAGATTTCTTTCTGGTCTTTAGGTTTCCTCATGGTGCTCCTGTTTTTCCTCCTATTCCTCTGGTTTCCTCCTAATGCTCAGGTTTCCTCCTATTCTTCTGTTTTCCTCCTGGTTCTGAAGTTTCCTCCTCGTCTTTCGGTTTCCTCCTATTCCTGTAGTTTCCTCTTGGTGCTCAAGCTCCGTCCTGGTGCTCAGATTTCCTCCTTTTCCTTTGGTTTCCTCCAGGTGCTCAAGTTTCATCCGGGTGCTCAGATTTCCTCCTATTCTTCTGGTTTCCTCTTGGTGTTCAGATTTCCTTCTATTTCTCTGGTTTCCTCCTGGTGCTCAGATTTCCTCCTATTCCTCAGGTTTCCTCCTATTCTTCTCGTTTCCTCCTGGTGCTCAGATTTCCCCCATTCCTCTGGTTTCCTCCAGGTGTTTAGGTTTCCTCCTATTCCTCTGGTTTTCTCCAGGTGCTTAGGTTTCCTCCTATTCCTCTGGTTTTCTCCAGGTGCTTAGGTTTCCTCCTATTCCTCTGGTTTCCTCCTGGCATTTAGGTTTCCTTCTAGCACCCAGATTTCCTCCTGATGTTTCAGTTTTCTCCCTCAGTCCATACATGTGTGGCTCAGAATCTCTATATCATTTGTAACAAATTCTGGCAATTCCTGTGCCTCTTGGTATAGGCCCCGTCCCTCAGTGACCCTGAGCAGGATAAGCAGATATGGAAGATGAACAGATATACTGCCAGATTAAACAATTATTTTGCACTCTAGATGCTGGCTTGTCACATAAATTACCATCTAGCAGTCTTTATTAGAAGACATTGTTAGAGTGCATTAAACTGTCCCATCCACATCATTTTGAGGTAACAGAATTTTAATGCATTAGTGACAAATTACATGCAATTTAAAGCTATGGTGTGAATCTGCATTCACAGGTATTCAGACAAAGGATGGCTGAACTTCAGAGACCATCTGCCAGTGCGAAGAATTGTGATTGGGGACACAAACCGAACGGGTTCAGAAGCACAATTTTATGTTGGAGTTCTGCGTTGCTATGGTGACCGTGAGTGGCCGTGTCTTTACATATACATGTTGCTGAGCATTTTTTTCTCAGGTACTGACAAGGTAGGAGGTTACAGAATATGGTGAAAGATAGTAAATAGTAAATAAAGATATAATGGTGAGTCTAGGATCCACTGTGATACTAACAATGTCTGTAACTATAGTTAAAGTCTAACTTCCTGAGTTTGGCCATCTGAGCGTTCTGTTGCACCTGATTGCAGGAAACACCTGGAACACTGTGTCCTTCACTAAGGTGACCTACATGAAGTTTCCCACATTCAAGCCGGGCACGAGTGCCGACATCTCCTTCTATTTCAAAACCACTTCTAACCATGGCGTCTTCCTTGAGAACTCGGATGACCGCCACCGCAACTTCATCCGGCTTGAGCTCAACAGTAAGCTGTGCTTAAACCAAAGGGGTTGAGCCTGTCTGGCATAGGATGCTACAAATGTAGGGATCTGTTAGACGACCCATCTGTTTATAGTGATTCTAGGCAAGTCTTGCCATTTCACTTCAGCTGGACACTAATCTCAAAGCTCTCCTGGTCTCCTGTCTCCCAGGCACCACCAACCTGCTTTTTATCTTCAGCGTGGGTGACGGCATCATTAACGTGACCCACCGCTCACCATGGCCGCTCAATGATGACGAGTGGCACTTTGTTCAGGCGGAAATCAATGTGAAGGGGGCCAGGCTCAAAGTGGACTACATGCCCTGGGCAGTGCGTCGATTTCCTGGGCAGACCTATGTCACAATGAAGTTCACCCAGCCTCTCCTTGTGGGTGCGTCATCTTACATTTTGCAAAGTTCAACTTCAAGTTGCAAAAATTAGAAAGGTTAAACACAAATAATTTGACACTGAAATTGATAGTATATTACGGGAGAAGAATTTAATCTTTTAAATCTTTCTACATTTAATTGCATATAGTTAATAATCGTGGGTCCACAGTACGGAATCATGTCAGAAGATTGTCAAAATGAAGATCACATGAAAATGAAATATTGGCTTTACTTTTCTACGTATGCTTTCAACAGTAATTTTTACTTTCCAAATTAAAATTTTGTCCTGCATATGAGAACTATGGTATCTAAAATGCTCATGGAGACTGAGCCAGTTTCTGGAGTCATCCAGCCTAGTGTTTAGATATTTTTTGTGTTTACAAATTTGCACATTGGAGTCTTTATACTTGTGCTTATTACTCTCATTCAGTCAACTTTAGTCATTGTTTAGACCAGAGGTTCGAAAACTTTCTCAGATCATGGCATCCTTAGTGTCCTGATAGTTTTTTCATGGATACCGTAGGCCAACAGAAATATCCAGCTGTTCTGTTTATTAAGTAATTCTCTCAAATGTAAAATATCCTGCCATGCCTGGGATGTTTGCCTTAGTTTGGGAAGTACAAGTTTGGATGTTTACGTAATGTTTCATAATTATTTTAAAATTTAGGTCTTTAATTAAATATGCTTTTTCTCATGCTTTAAGATGGCCCGTTTGTTTCAGCCAGGTAAACTTTTAGTATGTTTCTCTGTTTCTGCTGGAGTTCTGTGCTATAGGGCACTCACCCAAACTTGACCCCTCCCTCCCTTCGTTCCTCTCCGGTTCTATACACTGAGCAGCACACCTCTGTCAAAGTCAAGAGTCCTTTCAGCCCCTCTCCCTTAAACCTCCAAGCTCCCCTTCCAATTATGTCTCAAATCAATATAGCTTTGAACTGGCATCTACTGTACACGAATCAGGTTTTACGTGAAACACACTATTGTACTAGGTATAGCTGTTTTAATTGTTATCTATACAGTATTTGATAAACATTAGGGTAGTGTAGCATATACGCTCAAGTTAAGGTGGCATTTTGCATTGTAACTGGTTGTGATACAGCCAGTCACTGCATACCTTCTCAAAGCGTCACACTTGCTCTCCTCTTCAATCAGGTGCAGCCAAATCAAAGCTGAGGGCATATCTGGGCTGTCTACGGGGACTGAGGATGAATGGTGTGCCCCTTGACCTGGAAGGAAAAGTCAATGAAAAAGAAGGGATCCGGCTGAACTGCACCGGCCAGTGTCTGAATGCCACGATACCATGTCGGAATGGCGGACGATGCATGGAAGCCTATGCCTCTTATTCCTGCGACTGCAACAACACTGCCTTTGACGGCTTTTATTGCAACAAAGGTACCACAGATTGTTTTATTTATTTATAGTAAATGCATAATATTACGGTTTCAAATACTGCATATATAACGTTATAATCATGTCATACTTTCAGGCTGTGTTTACAGTTAGCATCAGTATAATGGCAATGCAGCTGATTTTATTGATGTGAGACTGTGGTTCCTTTTGGGTAGAAGGTCAGCTTGACAGCTGTGGAGTACTCGTCAAAGCCTTATCATCTAGTCAATGGATGCAGGCAAAGAGTACATGGCACATAATACAATTTAAAGGTTCCTGGCAAGGATCAAAGTCATTATAGTCCAGTCAAAGGATACAGGCAAAGAACCAAATCCAATAAATAGAGGGCTATTCTGGAAGGAAGCCATGTTTATATGTAACTCTGTACCCTTTGAGGAAATGTTATGTCACCTCAAGATTTTGTACTGAAATATTTGTCCTGAGAGGGACACAGTGGCTCAGTGTGTAACACTGTTTTCTCACACCTCTAGGCTTGGGGGTTTATGTCTGATACACAAGCAAATAAGTTTTTTTGTTTCTCATTTTCCAAAGACATCGGAGGTTATTTTGAGGCAGGGGCATGGCTGCGGTACAACATCCGGAATGAAGCGATTTCTGACGAGGCCCAGTGGGCTAACTGGCTGGACCCCCATAATTTCAGCCTGGGATACAACCAGACGAGTGAGGACATTGAATTCAGCTTCAGCACAACCCACACTCCTGCTGTGCTGCTCTACATCAGCTCATTCGTGAGGGACTACATTGCGGTCATCCTCAAACTCGATGGTACAGTCAGAGCAATGATTTTGGGGCATGGAGGCGCCACACAATCATGTGTCCAGCTTCTGTTTTCTGTACTGCATCATCTCCTACCTTTGTTGGTTGGGGGAAGTCATGATGTAGAACAAATGGCAATTGAATAAAAAAACAAAAATGAGGGGAAAAATAGCAATAACACAAACCTGTGTTTTTTTTCACACTGCACTTGTCTACTTTTTCTAACAAGACATAATTTTATTGTGATCTGTGTAATGATTGATAGTATGCAAAAATAATTTAAGTTTTGCTTTTGAGTAGTCTGCCTATTTTTGGTGTAAAACACGGTTTTAATTGTCACACTATACTTTAATTTCTAATACTTTAGCCTTTTCATTCTCCTGTCCTTCTAGGCAGTGTAAGACTGAGGTATCGCCTGGGCCTGCTCACTCATGAATTTCTAGTGTCCTATAGGAACCTGGCGGATGGATACCCCCACTTTATCAACATCACCAGACACAACCGAACCGTGAGAATACAGGTGCCCTATTGTGCTTTGTAAAGCATGTCCCATCTGAATGTTCTGAATTGCCAATTGACTCTAAAATCTCACGTAAATTCCGAGATTCATAATTAACCGCAATATGTATAATATGGCCTGAAATGATTTTGTTCTTTGAAAGCATATAATGACTGACCTTTTGTGTGGAGAAACAGGTGGATTATGAAGAGCCCATTAAAGAACACATCCCAGCCTTAATAGACTTTAGGTTTGACTCCCCCAAGTCCATGTTTCTAGGCAGAGTAATGGGTAAGTCATCTTCCAGACTTGATACTGTATCTAATAACATACACAATGTTTAAACAGTTTTTGCATACAGTCAATACATGTTTTTTAATTGAGCTACATCTGCATAGTGACTATGAATGAAAAGCTGAAGAGCAAATCACCTCTTTATGATTGACCCTTCAATGTTTGTTTGCAAGTTTAGTAACTTTTGTCTTGTTTGTAGTATACTTTTATCTTTTCTTGCAGTTTAACACAACGGTTGACGTAGCAACTGAGCATAAGGAACACCATAACAGTCAGACTTAACAGTTTCAGATTTAAAATCAGAATTGAGTTTTATTTGCCAACCACAAACATGTACAAGGAAGTTTACTTGGTACGTACTGTATGTGCAGACTTAAGAACAGACAAACACAGTGATTCAGACACATTCTAAGCACAGTAAAAATTCAATATAGAGGTTATAGGAGTATAAATTAAAAAAATGTACATACAGATATACAGAAGAAGAGAATAAAAATACAATAAGTATATACTGTATGTACACGGTCTAGAGTTTAGAAAGTGTAAAAAGAGTACAGTGCCAGAGACAAAAAGCTGATGCGGTGCCAGCGTCCAACACTGATGTGCTAAAGAGAGTGCAGTTATGAAGGTTGGTTAGGGAGATTCCTAATTGGAGGCTACTACAGCTTTCAGTTTAACATAGTAGTTGAACATAACAGCTAAGCATACTATTATTATATTAGTATTTTAACACAGTGTTGCCTTTAGCAGTACTGTGTGTTTGTGTGTTGGTTGTGCATGTGTGTTATCTTCTCATGTATGTGTTAAAGATTTACTGCAGACGTGTGGCTGTGTGCATACATGCATGTGTAGGACTGAAAGTCCAGTAAGACCTATTTTAAGGATTTGTGACATTAAAATTTTTCTTACATGGCTCCTGAGTGTCTTCACAGGTTACAACAAGGTAAGTCGGAAATAGCACATAGGTTGAACCATGGCCAGTAGCTTGCGGTGGGTGATACAGTAGTTCTTCTGGGGGCAACTTGGATTGTGGTGGTAGTATCCCAGAAGTAGTAGTCTGATAGGCACTGCACCGAGCCCCTCATTGCTGACACTGGTACCCACAATGAAGGGGCCTGCTGGGTCAGGGTGTGCCAGCAATGGGCCTTCGGTAGCACTGTCCGGAACTGGTCAAAGGCTATGGCACAGGCATCAGTCCACTCAAAAGCCTGCCCCTTTTCTGTAAGGTGGTGGAGCTTCGTGGTACTGGTAAAGTTTAAAATGAATAACCTGCAATATGAGGCAAGCCCCAGGAAGCTGCAGAGCTCAGCAGCGGTCCAAGGGGTGAGCCAGTCTCCGCTGCTACCTTGTTTGGGTCGGCGGCCATACCTTCTCCGGTCACCACATGACTGAAGAATTTGGTCTTCCTCTGCAGGAGGGACCACTTTGTGGGGTTCAATTGCAGCCCTGCCTGGTGGATAGCGGTGAAGACGATATGCAGGTTTCATAGGGCTTTGTCAATGTCAGCAACGTGGACCAGTTGGTCATCCCGGTAGATGATTCACTGGCTGCAGGGAACCTGGACCTGTACCCACTCTATCAACCTCCTGAAAGCGGCCAGGATGTTACACAAGCCAAATGACATGACCCAGAAATGCCACAGCCCCTGACCAAGAGTGAAAGCACGCATTGGTTGGGCATCTGGTGACCGTTCCACCTGCTCATAGCCACTTTGGAGGTCCAAGGAGCTGACCCATGTTGATCTGGCAATGAGGTCCAATGCATTGTGTATCAGGGCAGCGGGTGTGAGTCCTTCCAGGTCACCACATTCAAGCATCGGTAGTCCACACAGAAGTGCCAGAACCTGTCTTCTTAATTAGGACTGTGTGCACTGCCCATGGACTGTCCGATGGCTCAATGACCCTAGCCGCTGCTATCTCCTGAATTCACTGCTCTGCTCCCTGATGTTTGATGAGAACCAGATGGTGCAGTTGCAGATGCATGTGTGAGGCATCCCCAATATCATTGCAGTGCTGGACGGGTGTGGTAGGTTGGCCGTCATCATCCCAGGTGCCGAAGATGACCAGGTGCTGGTCTAGGAGGGCTTTCAGCTGACGCTGCTGCTCCATTGTCAGGGCTACGCTACTCCATTGCCACAGCACTTGGATGGCCCACACTGTCTTGCTGGACAGTCCCGTCACCACACTTTCACGTCTGCACTGCTTTGTGGGGATCATCATGGTGCTGGAGGACACTGGAGCCAGCGTGGTTCCTTTCACTGTGCTCTGCAGATGGGCTCTTCTGGATTGCTTGTGGTTGCCCCTCCACTAGAGAGCCACCATCTTCACACCGAGGTGGATGGGTGCCTCAAACATGTTGATGGAGGCCCCCCAGCAGGACAGCAAGTCCAGGTCAATGATGCAGAGGTCGCAAATGTCCCCCAGGCATACCTCATGCTTCGCGGTCTGCCCCGCCAGCTGGATGCGCAGCCGCATCTTCCCCTTCATGGGCGCACTGATGCCGGTCACAGAAGCGAGTCAGACTCTTATCTTCTACCATAGTGGAGCTGCCAAGTTGGTGTCTGGAAGGATTCCCTGGCAAATGAGTGTTATGGTGCAACCCGTGTCCACCAAGGCTCGACATGGAATGTCTTCTACCAGGCAGTTGCAAAAAAGGACGCGTTATTCACTCAACTGGCCTACTTGGTGAATCAGAGAAGAGCGTGGATTGATGTGTAGCGCAGGTGGCGTCCCCATCACTTGACCACCTGCTTGGCATTTGATGACGACTGTGTTGAACAATGTAGGGGAGCTGGTGCGGGGCAGTCACATGCAATGTGGCCAGCCCCGCTGCAGCGGTAGCAGGGTACACTGGGTTATTGGCGGCATTGTTGCTATGTCTTGGTGCTGGTCATTTGCACCTTCTCCTCTTCATCTCCGTCCCTCAGTCTTGTAGGCACCGCTTCATGGCAGGTGGCATGGGATACCAAGTATTTCTTCAGCCCTCTCTTTATCTGCATGTGTGTCAGCCATCGTAGGTGGTGCACGTGGCTGAACATCCTGATGCAGCCACTCAAGGGACAATGCCTTCACAAAGATGGGAAAGGCCTGCTCTTCTTGCACAGTGCAGGGAAACTGTGGGTGTCCACAATAAGGATAGATGTGGACGTATGCCATGAATGCACCCAGAGTCTTTCCTTCACACCACCAACGTTCCAACAGCCTACCTCTTTTGGTTACCTCCAATGATCGCTGTGTGAACCTCTGATCCAGCATGGCAACCAAGGCTGCACAGTCCCTCTGTTCTTCAGTAGTCAGGCTGAGAAGAGCCTGCTGCACGTCCCTTTCCAGTGCTATCCCCAAGGAGGATCGCCACCTCCATGGAGCTCCAACTGTTGTGCTATGCAGCAAGGTGGACCCGGATGAGGTAAGGCTTCAGGAGCCCTCTGCTGCTCTAAGGAGGCAGCTTCAGGGCTGCCCTTGTTCTGCTGGGTGTGGGTGCCAACTGTGCCATTGTATCATGCCGCAGTGCTTCTGCCTCCCTTCTGGCATGGGCAATCTAAGTGCAGCTGTCTTGGCAAGTGTTGGACCTGTCTGGTCGATCATGGAAGGCATGATATCCAGTCTCTGGAGTTCTGATCTGATGTGCTGCAGCCTTCTCTTCTACCTCTGGGTGGTTGAGGGGTGTGCCTGATCCATCAGGTGGCTTTGGGAGGACACAATGCTCAGTTCCTGGAGTTTCCATCTGGTTTGCTGCCAATTCTTTCCTGCGCTGCCTGCACCCTTCGCTGTGCCGGAGTTGCCAGATGAAGTTGTCTGTTTCTTCATGTAGTTGCATCCCTAACTCTGATGGCAATGTGGCAAGATCATGGGTCGTGGTAATTAATGACAAGGCTCTTGAGTTCACGCAACACACTTTTACATAAGTTTATACCACTGTTTAGCAATTTGTAAAGGATGATTACCTTTTTGGTTTCTTCTTTTGATGGGGCTGGTTGTCAATTACTGTTTTCTAATTACTTTGGAATCATTCACTAATTTTTAGTTGTAGCTCCTTGAGATAATGCTCTAACTCAGTTTCTTAACATCCTGCACCTGCTGTCATCTCAATGGTTAGACACTCAGCTGCTGTGGGCACCTGTTGCTGGCTAAAAAGATGATGACTACAGAATAAAAAAATGCTCAAATGTGTGTTTAAACTAAACGGCATGTGTAATCTGAAAGATCTTCTTTCACTAAAATTTTAATGCTTGACTAGGTAGAACTCAAGATAACCTATTCAGACTCATGATAAACACAGAGTCCACTGGAAATTCCGTCCAACAGTATTGCATAGTAGGGTTCTTTTCCATCCATGTCATTCTAACCCAAGGAAGGGCCGGAGGGTGTGCTAACTCCAAGGCAAATAGAACACACACCAATCCAGCTGCTTGGAAAAGCATGGTGGGTGTCTGTTGTATTGTGTATTTGTACCCTTTCAACTGTATAGTCAAATCATTTCTTTGTCACACAGAGGTGGGAGACATTGACTATGAGGTGCAGAGGCACAACTCCCCAGGCCTGGTCGGATGCATATCAGGAGTGCGGTACAACATCTACGCACCACTGAAGACCTACTTCCGGCCCAATGAGACGCACCCCCCTGTGACGGTGCAGGGTTTTGTGGCAGAATCTAACTGTGGGGCCTTCCCCCCGGTTCTGGGTGTGGTGCCCCTTTCAGCTGACCCGTGGTACACTGGACTAGGTGAAGGTCAACTTCTCATAATGCCATTAAATGTCCGGGTATCATTTCTCAAATTACACACAGATACACACATATATGTACATTATATATACTTATGTATAGCACATGTATTTGCAAAATGCATATTAAGAATACTAAATTAAACTGCATGCAAAATGAAGTCCAATGACAACCAATATGTCTAAATTTCACATAATGGTCCTTATTCTAATTTACTTTTGCAGAAAATGCAGTAAAATCTGTTGCTGGAAGAAGCAACACTGCAGCTAATGCACCTGAAACTTTGTGTCTATTTTGTTGTGTGCTCATGCTAGTTTTTGCCATCTGACCACAAAATCACACTCTATTTCTACATTTGAGAAAGGTCTGAGAAGTACACGACTGTGTAGGTGCTAACCTGTGTCTGATGCTAATTATAGGATGTGCTATCTCTTTATTTGACATGCAGCTCTTTGTCATTGCAGTTTTCTACTACATCCACGATGACCTATCAAGACCACCAATGATAGCTCGTAAGTTAGAGCACATAAATGACAAATGTTTTTAAGTTCTTGGAGGGGGGTGGGAACTTAATTTTGATGACATATATAGTCACTGAAATATATATATATATATATATATATATATATATATATATTGTCAGAAATTAACTATACAGGTTGTCTCTTAAAAAACTTACATTAGTTTTATCATAATACCAAATCACTTTGTTGTGCTTTCATTTCATTGACACTGTTGGGAGTATTTCCAGAAGTGTAATTCCTGAGCTACATTATGTCATAAAAATGTTCAGGATTTATTCACAGCACATGCTAAGACATTACTACTTTTTTTTTATTTCTACTAGTTAGAAATGATTTGCTCTGATTTATGGCAGCAAACATTTAGTGCCAAGAAACAAACCATAAAAGGTATTTCTTAACTGAGATGGACTGGCGTTTAGCCCAGGGTGTACCCCAGTCTTGTGGCTGCTTGGGTTAAGCTCCAGGTGACCCGGACCAGGAAAAGTGGTTAGAGAATGGGCAGATGGATTATATTTGCTATTATTTCTAATAAAATGGAAGGAGGATTATTCTTGTAACATTCCTTCTAATGTTTTAATGAGTTTTGATGGTCTTACAGTTCTAAGGGGTGGAGTGTCTCCAATTCAATATATCTTTATACGAGTCCATGGTAATGCCATTTTTTTAAATCGACAATGGTTTAATTATGACTTTATTTATGACTTTAATTTATGACTTTGGAGATCAAGAAGAAGAGAAGAGTGAGAGCAGAGTCAAGGATCAAATGGTGGAAGTTGAAAAATGAAGACTGTAAGGTGGGGTTCAGGAAGGAGTTAAGACAGGCACTGGGTGGCAGTGAAGACTTACCAGATAGCTGGGCAACTACAGCAGAAGTGGTAAGGGAG
>JAACJT020000075.1:10352654-10364013 GCA_009936485.2 Gymnarchus niloticus
CAATCCGCCATAGCTCATGCGCCCCTGCCTCTTAAAGGTGAGGTTATGTGCCATTCTGATTGGTTTATTGCATGTTATGCTCAAAACACACCTCTTAATAATTAAGAAAGTTAGGACAACCTTTTGCGCCTTTCGCTGTCGCGAAGTGTTTTTTCCGCCGTTAAAATAGTGAAATGGATTTGGACACGAACCAAAAATGTTACTTGCGCCTTACGTTAGATCGTCAAAATAGAGCCCATAGAGTCACTTAATGAAAATAGTAATAAAAAAAATGCACTTCCCCGCTTTTCAAACTTAATGATCATAATGATCAGGCCTTTGTGGTAGTCCTATTAAACAGACAAGTGGAAATTCGCTCATGGTGACTTTAATGATATAGTCTGAAACTCCCATTATGCTTTTAAATGATCTCAACGAAATGGCACATTCATGCTGCATAAAAAATGGTTTATAGCAGTAGAAAAGACACAGAACAATCTTTCCCTAATGCAGTGGGCCTGTTATATGCCACTCACACATCCTTAGATATCCCAGATAATTAATGATTATACAGTTAACTGCAATTAATGTAATGTTGCTACTCACAGAATAAAACTTAACTGAACGTTTTTTATTTTTTAACACGATCTGTGGACATACCAAACTAGCTCGCCAGTCTCACGTTCTCCTCTTACTCCCATACTCCATCAGTGGTTATCAGGCATCTAGGTTACACTGCAGCCATCTAGTGGTTGGAGTAACAATTACACCTATCACTACAATTAACAATCAACTATTTGCACGACCAGTGGGCTCCACCCCATCATCACCATCCCCGATTTTACTAAGACTATCAATCAGCACAATGGAGCAGATTTATATTAAACCTAAATTTCTCCCTGTCAAGACAGTGCAAGGAAGGTAATTTACTTTATATTTGACATAAAAGCCCCCATGAGACAATACCAAAAGTCATGTCAGACTACTAAAATAAAACCTATTGCCAACTGTATAACTTTCAGAAAGAAACTCCACCCAACACTTTCTGTTCAGCAGGTGCTATCAATGGCATCACTCAGACCTGCAGGGTTATTTTAGGACAAACATTATGCAAAATGCAAGGAAGTCTGAATTTTGACTGCATTGCTGCTTTTAAGAAAAAAAGACACACAGAATTGGACACAGTCATTTTTAATGGATACTGGAGTTACCAAATAAGTTATAGTAAACCACATACTGTATGGTTAAAGGTGCCTCGTGTTATTTCAATATTAGTAAAAGGGGCACACATACAAGCAAGCTGTGCAAGCCATGTGATGAACTTAGCGATCAGCACACCAGAGAGACAACTTAACACAAGCTGCTGTCACAAAGACCTGCTGAATGTGGAGAAGCTCTGGTCTTGATGTGGCATGGAGTTGGGTTAACAAGGAGAAAGTCTTTTCAAAAGAACTATACTACAAATGATATAAAATGGTTTACTTTAAAAAACTCAATTTCCTGCTTTGGATTACATAGTGCATCTAGCTTTTTAGACCCTCTCATGTTTTTTAATAGAGAATCAAAGAATATATTTCACAACAAAAGCCCTTATTTTCCCCAAGTTTCATACAGGCCTACAGAATTTGGCTGTACTGAAATATGGATTCAAGCGCACATTTACTGACCAGCTTGTGTATCACCCATTACTTGCACAAAGCAACAATTCTGAACATGCAAGCGATCACCTTTCAGGAGTGACAAGAACTAGTTTATCATCACGAATGAAAGGAAAGTTCAGAATAAATAGCATTCAAATTGTTGCTAGCCTGTCTATCTGTATGTGCACAGTAATGGTAAAAATGTCTGGGTGATTAAACAGCATAAGGAAAATAATATAACCTATCGTACAATGCAGCATTTCTCCTATAGATAAAATTATTCAGCTGCAATCACAAATTTGACTGAAGTTACTGTAAACTTTTTTCAGATGCATGTTTTCAAATAATGCATACATTATAAAGTACATTTATTTGTGATGTCTGGATTAATTTTAAAAACTACACTGGTTAAAATGAATTTACAATGAACACAAAAAAATTTTTGCAAAGCCCAGTTAAAAAATAAACAATTAAGGGCTAAAACTGATTGAAAATAGCAACCGAAAACTTTTTTTTTTGCTTGAAAGTTTCTTAATGTCAAAAATCCACAAATGTACATATCCAGTCACAGCAACATTAAGCATACTGGGGAGGTTGGGGCATCCAACCTGGGCTCCACAGCAGACTTAGCAGCTCTTGTGTACTTCCCTCCTGTCACCTGCCAAAGCCATTCGGAAAGCACCTTTTCTTTTTCCACCAATGGGACGCCGTAGCTTCTTTCACTTGATGCTACAGGTCGTAAACAGAGAACTTGGATGTGATGCTCTCAAAAATGATGACACACCATAGAGAAATCCGTGCTGTCATTTAAATCATCCATTTCTGGCTTGATTGACTGTATTATTGTCAATCCTTGAGTCTATGTATTAGCCTCGTACCTATGGAGGTGACTTTATACAATGAAAAATCTAGGGTATTGCAGAACAAATATGGCAGTTTGGAGCTTATCTTCATAAATTTAATGGTAAAAAGAATGCCCCATATAACCATTGGCCTCGCACAGGATTTTACAGTAGAAAATACGTCCTACACATGAATGCTCCATGCCAGTTTGTGCCTGTCCTTCGAGCTAAATTCACATTCATTTGGTTGGTTTCACACCATTGAGCTGTTATGGGACAATGATGGTTTTCATGTGGGGCCAAACAACAGAGGCACATGGACACCGCTGTAAAGACGAATTCTGCAAAGGTCCTTTTGATCCTGCTCTAAACACACAGCCAGAAGCCGCATCAACAGCATAGCCCTATTATCTTGATACTGCACAAATAAAGTAAAATTATTTCACTGATATGCTTATTATACATTTCTGACTGCCTCTATGGATGTGAGGAGCAGTGTATATATTCAAATAACACTCACTCATAGCTTGGTATTAATGTAGACATTTCACATGCTCCTACAGGTTTAATGTGTGCGTATATATACACACACACATATATACAAGTCTATTTCTATTATAACATGTTCAAATTACAGAATTAATCTGGCCAACTGGTTTACAGCTTCTGAGATCTACCTACTGACCAACAACTGCTCTGTTGGCCAAAGAAAACAATTCAGCATATTTATATTAGCACGAACAAGATTTTTAGCATCTGAACTGTTGCTGTAAACTAATGTAGGACAGCTATTGTTGATGACCTGGACCTAAAGCAACACACAGGATGGTCTGGAGGTACAGTGTCTGACATCCCAGCCAAGGGAGTCAGCTGAAATGCGTGACACGCAGTGGACCGAAGGACAATGTTGCAGCTTTGTACGCAGTAATGGTGCATAGCGTGCTATATAATGTCCACTTCCCGCTCAATTCCCACGTACTTCAGGGCATCTGCCTGGCTGTACCTGGGCAACAAAGCAGGAAAACACTGAGAACTTGCAATTTAGAAAATTCAGTTGCTTTTGTATTTGTGTGTGTGTGTGTGTGTGAGAAATGCTCTGTTGCTTTCTTCATGTTTCTCAGTAAAGTACAGGCTTTGAACCACATGACCAGTACAGTGAGTCTCTCTCTAATCTGAACGCTTAAATCCTATCTAAACCCTACTTGAAACCTAAGGGGATTTCAATTCAAAACTTATCCACCCATCTTCTAACCAGTTTTTCTAGTCTGGGTACAGGGGACCTGGAGCCCCACACAGGCAGTACTGTGCACAAGGCTGGGGTACACCCTGGATGGGATGCCAGTCTATTGCAGGGCCCATATGCGCTCTCACTCTACTGGGAATTTCAACATGCCAGTTAGTCGGACTGCATGTCTTTAGACAGCAGGAGAAAACCAGAGTACCCACACACACACACAGCGGACGCAGGATTCAAACCCTCAGCCCTAGCAGTGTGAGGCAACAGCGCGACCCACTGAGCCACCATGCCACCTAAAGCAAAACTTATGCCATTTTAAACTAAGTTTTAAGTTTAAAAGTTTTAAAAGGGCAATGAAATTATTGCTTGCATGCATCCTATTAACCTCTAAAGAATATATAAAAAACATTAAAAATAACAATAGAAATACGTAAATAATAGCACAGCACTGTCAATTACATTCTACCCTTAGGGAATGAGGTTTTGAAGTACAAAACAGTAGCTGCAGAAATAACCTTGACTTTTGTTGAGGAAACAAAACTATCCCTGGATGGTGTACTGTGAGGTGCCTACTAACTTGATTTATACCACCTGCCAGAGGAGGGTGGGCTGGCAATCAGTGGTGGATGAATGGTGAACTTTATGATATGGTCTGCCTTCGGTGTGCAAGTCAAAGGAGTTGTGTTAAGCACAAAATCCTCTCACCTGTAGTCAAAGAAGAGCTCTTCTCCTTGCTGGATAGCCCTTTTGGCAAAAATCCCGATGCGATGGTCTCCATTCACCATCACTACTGCAATTAGAATACCAGGCCGAAAAATCAGAGCCAAAGATAGAGCGAAACTGGCACAGTGTTCCTGATGCCTTCATGCAGCTCTGGGTGAGCTTCCGGATTGTACCTTTAGCGTAACAGTTTGGATTCACGGAGTGGTTTGCGAAGCGGATTTTATTTCCTTTCCGGGTGGCATCGACAACAAAATCTATCAGGCAAAGATTTCATATTATTTTAATTGACAACAGGAATAAAAAAAAAAAAAAGTTTTTTTTGGCAGATAAAGGAGTTAAGCCAGTAACGTGTTGTATGAATACAAGTGCTTTAAATTAATCTGTACCCAGTTCTTTGCATCAGAAAAGGCTAAGATGAAAATAGTAGCATATAATCTATGAGAAACTGAATAATGACTGCCATTATGTGATCAAAAAATATAAGCAATAACTGCCCGGAATCGATAGAACGTCAAAACGGAAAACAGAAAACACTTGATTCTGAATGAAGAAGGAAAGTTGAGTCAGTACCATTATTCAGGTTGAACAGGAAGCTGGACATGTATTTGTCATAGATTCGGCCACGCCTGTCCGCCTCATCCTGAGAAATGAGCTGAAGATGAACAGAGAAGAGGTTGCCAGGTAGATCAACGTACACACAGCAGACTTGGGAAGGGCAACGTCTCAATGTCGCTACAGCTATCAGGGCATCCTTACACATTCTTTTTTTAACAAGCTCAGAATATGTTTATTTACGTGTATAAAATAGATACCGATTATATATCAGTATGTATCTATGCTGCATTACTCTTGATGCAACAGTCGCAGAAAAAAGGGCTCTTGGTTACCATAGAATGTGAAACCGCATTCCGTTGCCTGAGCGACAGCAGCCAGGCTGATCATGTGACATCTGGGGCCATACTTACCTCTCCACAATATTCGGAGATGAACTCGTTCTTCTGCACAGCCTCTTTGATGAAGGTCCCCCAGCCTGCTACGTCTGAGGGAGCCAGGAGGAGGTGCTGTAAAAGGGCACGGCGGAGACTGGTGATGATTACAGTATCAGTCAAAAGCTTGGACACACCTTCACGTTTAATGGTTTTTCTTAATTTTTTATTTTTTACATTGTAGATTAATATTAAAGACATCAAAACTATGAAGGAACACACATGGAATTATGTAGCAAACGAAGTGTTAAACCAGAATATGTTTTATATTTTAGATTCATAAAAGTAGCCACTTTTTGCTTGGATGACAGCTTTGCACACTCTTGGCATTCTCTCAGTCAATATTGTAATCATGAGGTAAATGTGAAGAGTGCGCAAACCATGTGCAGACAAAAATAATTGATTTCAAGATAAAAATGATTGAGGAATATGAAAGCAGACAAAGAGTGGTGACAGAATGTGAACTTGGTCTCAGTGTTGACTGAATACAGCAGAAGAGGATCTAGCTACTATCACAGCACAGTGATATTAATGAATCAGCGTCATGGTGCTATGAAATGGAAAATACATTAATAATATGGTTAGAAGACAAAATCCAGAGCCTCACGATTATTCAAGTGAAGCCTTTACAAAGACTTAAAAGTAAAATAATATCTATAAAAAAATGCGTCTCAGTTATTTAGGCACGTAAAGGCTTGGTTTCATTATCATTTTCCACTTTTCTTAAATTTAAGTTTACACACGGATGTCCGGGGAAAGTACCTCAAAGTGTGTCTGTACTCAGTTACTTAGTCATCTGATTAACTACTGGCTGACTCTCAGTAGCAGGTATACCACCGAGGGTCCTCCTTACCTTCTTCAGTCCCCTCTGGATACTACAGTTCTTGCAGGACACAGTCTCGCTGTCCCAGTGGTCCGAGGCACCGCAGGTCATGCACAGGTCCGGGTCGCATTCTCGGACCGCAAGATAGCAGGGACACTGCTTGGTGTTGCACTGGGTCTTGCACCGACAGCCAGGGAAGCGATTCTGGCCTTGGATGGAAGACAGGTGTGTGTATAGGCAACCATTAGAAATCTTATTAATAACTCAATCTGGGTCTGGGCCTGTTGGTACTAATCTGAAAAAGTGTGACTCTGAACTAGATTTCCTCTCTTCATGCTGCAGAAGCCTCACAGAAATATTTGAAAACTTCTATCTCCATTTTTAAAGCATAAAAAAATGCATGAAATTTATAGGCACCGAGTCAGCTGGAGGATGGACTTCAGACGAAATCAAAATTTTGCAGGTAAGAGAAACATCTCACTGGAAATAAAGTCATTAAGTAGCTAAAAATAAAGGCAAACTCACATTTAGAAACAGCAAGGAATAAGGTCAACTGTACACCAGTTAGTGGCACAGTATTAAATGTACTGTCACTCCCACAGAGGAAAGGATGGCTGAAAACAGGACAGATACTGGTAAGTGGATAGAAGACTTACATTCGTGGTCACACTGGCAGAACTTCTCACAGAAATTCTGGGTCATTACACACGGGCAGGAATTGTCACATGGGTGATCAGGGTGGTCACATGGTTGATAGTTGTAGACCTGATTGGATGAATTATCTAAAGGAGACAGAATAACAAAAGCATTATGACAAATCATAGAATACAAGTAGTAAAGCTTAGAGTCTTGGAAAAGAAGACAGAAACCGCACTAAAAGTAGAAAAACAGTTTAAGTTTCTTCATGACAGGGTGTACGATGATATAATGTATCTATGACAAATGACTCAACAATGTTGGTTCAACCATGGTTCATATCTAGGAACAGTCTATAATTTTGCCACTATTGTTTCACCCAGCATCTTATAAGGAATCAATCCTCTTCCAGATGGAGGTCTCATGGTATTCATATGTCTTGTTAGGTGTACCCATGTTATTGGTTTTCACCACGATTATTATAGCACCTTAAGTTTCTCTGCATTTTCCTATCTGAATTTGATGGTACATGATATCCATCCATCCGTCCATCTTCTAAACCGCTTATCTGTTAGGATCGTGGGGAAGCTGGAGTCAATCCCAGCCAACTTTGGGCAAAAGGCAGGGTACACCCTGGGCAGATCGCCAATCCACCGCAGCGCCAACACCTATCCACTCTCACAGTCACACCTATGCACAATTAAGAGGAGTCAATTGACCCATCCTGCATGTCTTTGGAATGTGGGAGGAAACCGGAGTTAGTACATGATATCGTACATCATAATTAGGTCTTTAATCAACATACCTTTTTTCAGCTGAATCTTAGCCCACAGTCTAAAAAAAATAAACAAAAATTATGATTTAGCCAATACCACATACAATACAAAACAAAAGCACCAAAGTGAATGTGTAGAAGACACATTCTGAAAGATTAGTGTTAGCTAGCCTCGATTCTCAGGTCTTTAAAGGGATTTTAGTCACTCCACCCCAGATGCTCTGACACTGAGCTCTGAGGTGACTGACGGTTTACCTGTGCTTCCTTTTCTTCTTCTGAGGTGAAACGGCCCCTTCCTCAAGGGGTACTCGGTGGATGAGGGCCTCCTTGACGGCAAAGTCATAAACCTAGCAAAGAGATTTGAGCCACCTGAGACAGTCCTGCCCCAAAAGAGCTGTTAGCTACATGGGACCAGCAGGCTGGTGTGCCTCCATTCATCCCACACAGTGTGTTTTTCTGTTAACAGATCCAGAATGGACAACATGTAACTGCACATGTTCAAAACCCCTGAAGGGAACTTACAGCTCACTGCAGCTGTGTAAATAATACAACAAAAGACATAAAAGCAATCTGAAGTCCAAGGCATTTGGCAAACTGGTGTAATGGCTTATTCATGGCTCTTCCTGACAGCCACTCAGAGTAGTTTTGCTGCTCTGTAAAAACAATCATTTGTACCGATAAATTTTGTGAGAAATGCAGCCCATAAATAGTGATCTGTAGCCTTCTGAAGCTGTGTTTCATCTGCTTCCTTAAGGATGGGTGCTTGGTGACTTGGGTGTCATTACACATGATTTGATTTGTGCATATTTCAGACTTGTGACTCTGCTTAATGCATTAAAATCATTTTTATTAGGTCAGAAAGACAGCATGCTGATAAAAGCTTACTGGAGACCCAACCACATCAGTGGAGATCTGCTTGTTTAACAGTCTAACTATTAAAATGCTTCAGAACACACTTGAGTACTATTTAGCTTATCCTGGGCACAACGGTTGTGTGTCCTAATTATGTACGTGACGTATTAGACTGCACAATGCAAATTAAGCCGTGATGCTGCTCAGTAATACTGTTCGTTGACAGTGACCGCTAATAAAATTGGGCTAATGAAACTAGAGATGAACTGTGACATTACACCCAGCAAATATGAGACCCTAAGGCACTTTCTGTAGTTACTGCCATTCTGTCCCAGTTAGACTTGTGAATATTCTTTTTATTAAAAATCAAAGGCATGTCCTAAATGCAACCAAAATTCAATTATTCTAAATGTAATGAAAATAACTGCTGGAAGAACAAGATCGGTCTGCCAGCTAGGTTACTAAAGTAGGAACAGAATCATTTTGCACATACCCTAGTTGAAGTTCTTTGTTTTGTCACCATGCATGGTTTGCCATGGTAATAACACTGCTGGCTTGGCTATGACGGTGTACATTTCAGTTTTGCAGTACCTACATTTTAAAATAGCATATTATCATATTATCTGAACAAAGACACAGGCTAATGCTCTGTGATAGCACAGTACCCCATCCAGGGTGTCCACTGCCTCATGCCCTGTGCTTTATAGAATGGAGTCCAGGCTCACAGTGACCCTGCACTGGAAAAGACATTTTGGAAGATGGATGGTACAGGCTAATATGTAACCTAGACACTCACACTGCAACACTTTCGGGTGGTAAGGTTTTTAAAAAATTCCAAAGGATTTTTTTGCTATTCACACACAGTAATGTAAAAACTAAAATAATAACATATTAGATTTTCAGAAGTTATTAAATGAATGGATTTTACAAGTCTTAAAAACTTGAAATACTTTTTTTTTTTTACCTGTTATATTTTGGTTGATTACAACAGTAAAGTAACTACAAGCATATAAAGAAATCTAGTTTAAATAAGCTACCAGTTAATCACAAGATTGCCCACCAGAAATCTTTCGCAAAAATTTGGCTCCTGAATGATGAAACCAGCTATTTAGTTATATAAAATAATTACAATTGCTATATAATTTATAAATCTCAGTAGAGCTAGCACTGTTGCCAAACATCCCCAGAGCTAGAGGTCTGATTCCCCCCTGTACTCTGAGTATGGAGTTTACATGATCTTTCTGTGTTGTTCTCCCTGTGTTTCAGTCACAGTCCAAAGAGGTGTGGTTAGGCTAACTGGCTTTTAGTATTTTACAGTGGATTTAAGTGTGCACTTGTATGTAACAAAGCATTTTCTTTCTCTGCACTGTATTGTGTATATATATTTATAATGAACAATTTCATAGCAGTGTTAGCCATGCTGTGGAGTCCATCTCTGACTTACACAATGAACCGGTTTGTCTGTGAGGGGCTGCTTTTAGATCGCCTGTTAGAGTTTGTTGCAGGCAAAGCAGGCAGATAAAAAGTGAAGCTTGTAGGCCCCTCCATGGGGTGTCACTATAAGGCAGACGGACGCAGCTGCAGAGTGCAGATACAGCCCCCATCTACTGCCCCATAAACTTCTTCCCGCCAAGTAAGGATTTGGCATGCTCCCATTAAAAAGAAGGAAAGAAAAAAAAACAAAACAACGGACACTGTTTGGGCATTTCCAGTCACACAAACCACAGGCAGAGGATGAGTGGGGAAAAGAAAAAAAAAGGCGAACACAGACGTAAGAAGGGTATTGGGTGACACTGAACAGGAACACTGTGTTTTTTTTTTCTTAAACCCCATTGGGTGATTTTATTTTCTCGGCCAAGTGGCCTGCTTACAGCAGCTGTGTGCCTCCCCAGTAGTAAACCAAGAAATTGAAATCTCTAAACACATCGATGCACATGAATTCTCCCCCACCCCACGCTAAAGGGCTGTGAACAAGCTCTGCGGCTGAGCATGACCCGGGCGCCTGACGCATCTTTACACGAGCGATTGGCAGGACAAGGGCCACGCAGTCCGTCACAGCACGTGGCACCCCACAGCATCAGAATGAGAGCGGACAGAGGTGGAACCTCCGATCTCCATCGGAGAGTCCACTTACATGCGTGTTTTGGGGGGAATGCCTGTTAAGCCTACCTGTTTACACGTCTTTGTGCCAATGAGCCGGGAGATGGCACAGAAATTATTGAAGTAGGTGCCGTGCAGCACTCGGAAGAGAGATTCGTCTGCCCCACTCCACTGGACAAGCGGTTCTCCTTCCTCTGCCCCCTCCCCAGTATGTCTCATCTTGATGGGGGTCTGACAGCGTGAGTTCCCCTCTGTGGGAGAGACACGGGTCACCCATGAGGGTCTCCTTGATGCCGCCTACAATGTTGGGACTCTGAGAAAAGCATAGAAAACCATCTTCCACACTGCAATCAGTTAGCCCCCAGGGGCATCCTGCACACCGAGAATCAGGAATACGTGAACACCACGCACGTCTATGTACCAGGGTTTCTTGCTGCCCTTGACCTCAGGTTCAAGTTTATAAGAGTATTTGACGTGAGACAGAGGGGGTGGGGGGGGTGCGGTGAGAGTACAGAAAACAATCTCATGCTGAGAACTTGAACTTCGGCAGTTTTTGTTGACGTTGGGAGGGGTCTGTTTTGGGTTTTGATACAGAACCGATGTCAAGCCCACGGCTGAGGCAGTACACCGTCACTTGGGGTTTGCCCCAGAGTCATCACAATTGTGCAACACCAGTGGTTTGGGCCCCCTCCCCCCCACCAATCCACGGTCCACTAGTCCAGTGCCCATCCCCGCCCCCCCGCCCTCCCCCTCACTCCCTCCTCCT
>JAACJT020000075.1:10364023-10393039 GCA_009936485.2 Gymnarchus niloticus
CCACACCGGTGGGTTGGGCCCCCCCCCCCATCTGTTTTTGACATTCTATTTCAGATACAGGCCACCCCCCCCACCCAACCCGCTTTCCTTTGGTCTCCCATCTTTCTCTCTAAAGGGGGAAAAAACAGTTGTCAGCAGAACCTGATTTTTTTGATTTCTCCCATTGCTTTTTTAAACATATCTGCTAATTGTAACTGAAATTCAGGGGTGGACAGGACACCAGTGAAAAAAGGTCAGTTTTCTTGCGTCATGCAACGGTGACGGGCAACTTTGCTTTTTGCTCTGGCGAAAGATGAGACGCAGGCGTTTCCATACTTGACTCATCTTCTGCCAGTCCTGTTCTGCTCGCCTTCCTTCAGACTGTACGTATTCTCAGCATAATCGCTTATTTATTTTGGCCTTATTGTCACTTTTGGATGGTGTGGGATCTAAGGAGCTTCCAAAATATTTTACAGGAAAATCGACAAGAAACATCTAGAAGGACGCTGTCCTGTTGTTATCATAAAAGACGGACTTTCACCTCAGTTACAGGTGCCGGGCGCTACTGACCATACTGACCCCTGGCTCACCTGAGGAGCTGGTGGTCTCGTGGTCACTGTCACCATCCTTAACATCTGCGGTGGAAACGGATGGTCTGGGACCACTGCAGCCATGAAGGCGGGCCGGCCTGCGACGGCGCCGGGACCGCTGGGACTTCAGCATATTCTGGTCGGCAAACTCCCTCGCGCCTTTCTTCAGGGTGAGACAAAAGGATTCGTTAAAGACATCTGTTGAAGAAGAAGTACAACTGAAGGATCCAAAATGTCGGCAAGCAAGTGCCTTCACCTGCATTAGGAAGCATTCTGGTCCGCAGGGCTCCGATTCCACGCGAATTTCCTTGTTCTTCCTCTTAAACACATTGGGAGTCGTGTGAAATGCTACAAACAAAAGCAACCATCAGTGTCGCAGCCAGACAGGACTGCACCAATCACGTGAAATGGTGACATCATACGCCAGAGGCGTCTGTTTACCAAGAAGGAAAGGGTAAGAGACCAATGAGGAAGATGTGGAAAAAAGCAGGGGAGAGAGGAAGAGGGGTAGTGGAGGGAGATAAAGCCAGAACGTGAGATTACAGTGGAGGAAGCAGTCATATTTGAAGCAGCGCCTGCAGAAGAGTGTATGGAAGGAGTGTAGTGACTGCTCCCGCTGGACGGACTTGGCAAAGGGGCCGTCGATATTTAGAGTGCACTGGGGGGGTAACTTGACCTGGCTGGGGGGCTCCAGAAGGCCCTTATACCTAGACGAGGCATGGAAGTAGGAAAACAAAAGCGACAAGTCAATTAGATGCAATCAATGAATCTGTTCACTACCTTTAGACTGAGATAACTTAACTTGCTTACTTTTCCTTCAATTGCTCTGTTGTGCCCTTATATGGAAACATTGAGGCGATGGCTTTGAATATTTTATCGTGGGGAATCTTCTTACTGGTGGGTAAATCCTTAACTGGAGCATGACAGGAGAAAGACAATATTGGCAAGAATCTGGATTTCCCAGGCATTAACATAAGGAACATATTCCATTAGAGCTGGGGCATATTCAAGCAAATATGTGAATCAGAGATGTGGATGATGAGGAGATGATACTACAAAGGGTGAAGCACTTTGATCTAAATTCATGACTTGGACATTGTCATTTAGGTCATTTCTGCCTTTGGTGTTTGGGAAAGTCTGTGGCCAAAAGTCTTTGAGGCCTTACGGTGTCACCTTTCTGCTATGTTTGCTAGTTAAAACCCTACCGTGTCTATCCACTCAGCATTCTTATCTGACCAGACCCAACTGAAAAAGAGATTCACACCATTTTGATTGCGTAACAGAGTACTGGCTATACTTTACATGCTAATGTTGCCTTGTACAAACCTCTAGTTCCAATAACCCCTGGCACACCCACCCCATGAACATTGTAAAGGTTTTAAATACAATTAGATACATTGTTGCTGTGATCGCACAGCTATTTGAATGATGAAGTTTGGTAACTTCATGGTTAGTGACGCAAACAAACTGAAGTGAACCTGCAACCATAGGATACCTCTGATGTGAGGCAGGAACAAACATGTTTATTTCCCTGGATGATTTCTAGCTTTACAGGACATATGGTGTACACCTACAGCATTTTACACTTTCAAAACCAATAAGAATGCATTTATTTGCTTTTCTTGAACAAGATACTCCAAACGTGAAACTGTCAATTTTTTCAGACACCACCAATTACAGTCCAGGTCTGGTTTGCGCTTCAGTGATTCTAACTACTGAAAAAGCTTACTGTTCTTCATGTTTCCTGGTTTGAAAGGGTTAATAACCTTTACTACTACTATAAAAAAGTTCTAATTAGGTTTAAGATACTTTACTGGCATTCTGATGTTATTTTCTTAAAGGAATATACGGACTACATCCATACTACATAGTGACACCCACCTGTCAGCAAAAAAGGCAGTTCTTTAATAACTTCTATTATGACATGGAAAGCTAGTTAAATTCAATGGTTCACAGATGGAGAAGACTACATGAGTTTTCAGTGACCAGTAATAGGAAAAACAACCTACCCTCTGTGACACTCCTCCTCATTCTCTTGAAGAGGACGGGTGGCCCAACCTTGCCATCTTCTACACTCTCGTCAAAGCTCTTCCCCTCCTCTTCCTTTGTTGTCTCTTCCCCAACCTCTCCATCTTCTTCTTGGTCAGAGTACTGGCTCAGGGCCTCAACCAGCTCTTTAAAAATCTCATCATTAATGAAGCCCCCTTCTGGAAACACCAAGAATCAAACTGAGCAAACAGACGAAGACGTGATTCAGGGACTAATATCAGACTGGTGCTCTGAGAACGGCACTGCCAGTTGGTTAAAAAGAATAACCACCAGCAGCATAATTATTACTGAGACACTCACTAGTCTCCTGTCAAACCATTTGCATAATTTTACCAATCCATTCGTATTCTAATCACTTATCTCAGACATGGTCAAAGGGAGGCTTGCAGCCTACCCCAGGCAGCACAGTGAATGAGGTAGGGGTACACCTTGGACACACACAGACTTTGAACAATTCAGAAATCTCAGCCTTATTGCATGGAAAAAACTACATAACCTGGAGAAAACTCTGGATGGGATGCCAGGCCATCCCAGAGCACAAAACAACACACTCTAGACAATTTAGAGATCCCATTGGGCCTAAACACATGTTTTTGGACTGCAGGAGAAAATGGGAAGGAACATGGGGAGAACACGCAAACATTACACACATACACAAAGTAGAAGCGGCAGTGGTATCAGCTGAGCCACTGTGCCAGCTAAGTAAATGCATTAAAAATCTCATTTCAAGAATGCATTTTTATATCAACATTATAAGAATGTGTCTACCCATTTAGCCACTTTAAGAATTGGAGTTCTCCAGACAATCACATACTACTCCTGTAATTTTCTCCCACATCTTTACTTAGATCTCATATAATCAAAGCATATCACCATTACAAGTAACTTACGTAATGTGAAACTTCCTTCTTATCCCAGCCACTTTAATACATTGTTACACATCCTCACTGAAACAGTTACACTGCATAACAGATGTCTTGAAAAGATATTGGTATAATCTTTAACCACATGCATGCTCCAGAACAGTTTACACCACCAGATATGACTTCAGCCTAGCTTACTTCACTTTTCCGCGCTCTGTCACAGTCCATGCACAGTCAAACCTTTGTGTCCATACTACATTTGTCAGTGTACAGTGGTGATGATATAACACTAGACCAGCAGAGGGCACATGTTGTCCACAAGGTCTGAATGAAGCTTGTCTGCATGAGCTGTCATCTTTTCGCAGTGTTTGTGATCACTCTTCATGAGTGCACCTTGAGAAACAAGTTGGAAATTTGCAGCTACCTCCACACTTCCATGTTACGTACTCTCTTCTTCTACTCATTCGTCATTGACATCCGTTTTTTAAAGTTAGCGCTGCCATCTACTGGAAATTCCCAGCAGTGCACTAATCTATTCCTTGCACATGTGCAGACGACACTCGAGATGTCTGCTACGTCCAAAAACTGGGTCGTATGAACACTGTCTGCACAGACACCCCTGTTAACGAGATTTATGTCACACGCATGGAGCATGATGGAGCACAGAAAAGTGAAGTATGAATCAGTCTTTATTATACAGTATGAGACTTCTATAAAAGGAGGACAACAAGCAGTTTGCATGTATTACCTCGATCCCCATGCACACCATCATAGTTGTCAATGAGCTCTTCCAAGAAAGCCTCATCCTGCTCAAGGACCTCATCCCCCATGTATGGGATGTTATGCAGGAATGTCTCGTCTTCCACCTACAGGCAGCAGGTGGCATAGTGGTTGAAATTTCTGAATGATTGCCTGTTCAATCCCAGAAACGTCCCCACTACTATACATTTCAGCAAAGTAATTTGATTTTGACTAATCTTTAGAATTTTACTATTAGATTTTCAAAACAAGAGCCTATTTAAACACTTAAATGCAAACTTAAATTTACCATGGGTACATTCATTTATCATAACAAACAGCAGGCGAGAGAAGGAAGCCATTTTGAAATTACCATGAAATTGTGCTGCAAAGGTGACCATGAGTACATGAAAGGAATTCCTGCTACCGTATTCAGGGTCCTCATTATCACAGCTTGCTTCTTAAATGTCGGGAAAGCAGAGTCCGCAATGCAGTACTGGAGTTAGATGGTAGGAAAAATGTGAAAAACAGAAACCTAATATATGACATCCCACAATTGTCCAGCCACAAAGATGGGCCTTGGCGGCATTGCACTTTCAGCACGTTCAAGCTGCTAGATTGTGTGACTTGTTTTGATGTCTTGATCACATTGCTAGAGATGGGTGTGTACAGATATAAAGGTGAAGAAAAAAACTGCAGCAGCAGGACACATTTGTACAGGTGTGAAAGGGTGCATTTATTAATATGTCTAATATGCAAAAGGTGTGGTGATAACTTTGTCAGAGACAGCAAAAAGCTTTTAAATATGTAGGGCATTTAACTCTCAAAATGATGAGAGTATATTTCAGAAATCTGATTTTCTTATCTACCAAAAATTCTTTGCTCCCATTCTGCTCTTATCTAAAAAAGGAGAACATTCTGGGCTAATGTTATTCTCGTGAGAATCTGTGCCAGCTGAAAAGGTTTTGCATACAAAAAGCCTGACAACCCAGTGTGTGACCAGGTTACCGCAAAAAGCAAAAAGTGTAAACAAAGCATCGATAATAAACGATAATGAAGCAAATTCACCATCTTCATTAAGAAATGATCTGGCCTGCAGCTTCAGAAAAGCAAAAACCACCCCACGCCCATCCTAAGTGTCCCACTTTGGATACATAAATATTTGGTATATACCTTTTTGTTAGGCATTGATCCTGCTGATGAAGCCATAGGCACTGGCTGAATTCTGAGCTTCAGCCATTCATCATTTAGAACGCTGGTTCGCTCTTTGATTTTCCTGCGATTGGACATGAACAGAGCCTGGAGAAAGAACGAGTCAACCATTAGAATGGTGTACATCTTACAGGCCCACACACATCCACAAATAATAATGACTTCACGAGCACAATTTCCTGTTAAAGAGTCAAGTATTTATATTAAACATGTCATGATGCCATTGTAAATCTCCTGAAATTAACATGCACTACTATAGTATGCCCTTTGCACCAGTACACATTCAATGGAACTGACTAGAAAGCATTTTAGCTATGCCTCCCCAGAATGTAAAATCCTCTACTAAATTTTCAACCACCCAAGTACCTCACAGCCAATACTAAACTCTGCCCACTGTTTGCCCATTTCATCTCCCTGGTTTGTCTTGTATTTGAGCCACTGCTGACTTTCCAGAACAATCTTCAACTATTTCTTCAAGCTGCTATCATCAGTGAGTTTCTGCTAAGTCCCCAGTCAGCAAATAGGTAACCGCAAGACCAAAAAATTTTTGTAATAAAAAATATTAAACATATCCTGAAAGATGTACAAGAGCTGTTTTCTATAATAAAATTATATGGATTAGCCATAATATTTTAGGCACGATTAATGTTGTATGAGTTTAATTCCATTTTCCAATTTCAAGAGAACACTGTGGCCAGACAACAGGTAGTTAACAGCTGAAGACCAGTCTCTTCCGAGTATGTCGAATCTTGGTAGGTATTATGAAGAGTACAACTGCCATTTCTGTAATATTCACAGCTGAACTGAGCTTACTTCATCACGGCATACAGTTAATGTAAACATTGTAACTCAATTCAGACTGCATGACAACAAAGTACATATAATTACATAAACCACAAAATTGAAATTATTAGACAATAAACATAAAAAGACTTTACCAGTGTTATGCTTGACTAATTTGTTTGTATGGCCTTGCAGCACTGTTGCCAGTAATAGGCATTAGAGTCCAGCCCCCAGTTTCTGTGAGTGGAGCTTGCATGTTCAACCCCATATTTCCTTCTCACAGTTCAAAAAGCAAAATGGTGTGTCTAAATTGCCCATAGTGTGTGACTGTGTTCCTTACAATGGACACACATCCAAGGTGTCTCTGTTCTCTCGCCTAGTGCCTCAGGCTTCTAAAATTAGATAGATGGGTGGGTGGGTGGATGGATGGATGATGGATTGATTTGTATAAGCATCTACAAAAACATGGATCGATGGGTCAACAGACAAGTAGATGGATGACTCAATAAATCAGTTCATAATAATGCAATGGTAATGGCTAATGACTTAGGGTACCTTGACCTCCTCTGCTTTGCGGAAGCGTTTCAGCTGCCGCAGCCGCATGTATTCTGACTTGACCCTCTTCCTCCATTCCGCCAGGCTGTGAGGAACTTTGCTCGAAGGAGGGCCTGGACTCTCCTCCATATGTACACACTGGTGCAAAGTAAAATTCACAATTGCCTTTTTGTGCAAGAACACAGTCTTCCATACAGCATCACAAAAAAAGACATAAGCAATTAAATAGGGGTATCATCCAGCTGAACATCAGGGAAACACAGACACACACAGACACACACCGTGCTGACCTCATCCCACTGACATAAAACATCAGAGATTACACTGGGACTACACTGCAGATATGCTTCAGTCATCACACAGCCTTGAATAAGACAAGAACTCAACAAAGTTGCAGTTGTTCTACAGTTAAACATGGCACAAAATTAATCATCATAAAACTGACTGTTTAGGCACATGTTTCCAACAGATATGCACTCACAATAGGAGTATAACAGGCTAAGTATGGACAGTTTACACAAATTTGTTTACACAGTACACATATATATGTGATAGTTAGGTGAAGACAGAAAAATATGCAAAGACCATATTTTTCTGTCACGCAGCTCCTGGTGTGCAGTATATTAAGAATACCATAATTCTCAGAAATTTTATAGCTCAACTACATGAAGAAATTGCATTTTAACATTTTTAATAAAACATTATTTTTTATAAATAACTTTCATACTCATTAAATTCAATAATACAGAAGTTACTTATGACTATCGCCCTAGCACGAAACTGCAGATGTTGATGTAAAAGCATTCCTCCTTCGCTCAAGCATGACGCCATACCAGTGTATTTAACTAATGAGAAGAGGCATGACTAAAACTTTCATTCACATGGTTTCCCTAAGCTGTCGAGTACGGCCGCCGCCTGCCGTCCGCTGCCTGCACAAGGCTCCCACGTACTGCGATGGAGCTTTAAATAATAATAAAAATAAAAAAAAAAACAGTAGGAACATCCTAGTTAAGTTCGTTAGCCAAGACACGCTTTTATTTATCCCTTTTATCCGAGGGAGAGAAGACGTATAAGAGGCAGAAATCAAGCGTAACTAAACACAAGAATATGCAAGTGCCGTTATGAAATGTTCAGCGGTCAGAGTAACATGCTGCCTCCATGGTGGGAGAAACACACGCTCCGGGCATACACTGCACAGTAGAAGTGGGCGTGCCTGTTTAAAAGCAACATGAAAACGGCCCAGAGAAGTGTGTAACACACTTCTACTGATTTTATCATCCCTGATCAGGGAACGCAAGGCGCTGCTACCCGCAGCTGCAGCGATTCAGTGAAACGGCCCGCACCTTCATTTGCAGTTGCAAAAACACTGCCGAGGTAAAGCCGAGCCCTTACGCAACGCTTGATGTTCGGAAGGCTCGCCAACTCGCCACTATTGCCATACTGAGGCTATTCAGTTATTTCGATCGACACATCTGTATTTGTTTAATGAGGCATGATTAACCAACACATACGTTTATGTCATCAACATACTTGGCTACGGTATTAGTGTCTGAGATTTGAAAAAGCCGAGAAACGAAATAATTCTGGGAATTTAAGCCCTACCTGTTATCTGGAGTGGTGCTCTGTTAATGTGCTTCAAGGGAGCACAGTCGGACTAGTTATTTATGTCCTACGCTCGCTTAGCTAAAGGGCCAACGCAGGATTTGGCAGTGTGATGTTTCCCTCGGAGAAAACGAAAGACACGAAGGTCTCCGCGTTGTGGGCGAGCATGCTGAGATTGTTGTGATCCTGCCGTCTGAAGCTGCATGCGCACTTAGCTCGCGCTCCGTGCCCCAGATGACGTCTTTATTATTATCGTTATTATACGCCGTAGTCGTTTCACGGGATTAGGTGGCGCATGATAGTCACACAGCAACATCAGCAGCACACACTCTGTTCACCAAATCGTATCGCTACTGTCAGGAGTCATTTTGGAAGTACTACTAATGTTTGTAATAATCACCCCAATGCACCGTCAACAACATCGCCGAATTACAAATGCAAAATAATAAAAAAAAAATCACACGGCCATGTAGATGTTTTATAATATTTTTCTGTGATATAATTACATTCTTTAGAATGTAGATGATATTTGTTCGGCACACTAAAATTGCATTGGCAACACATTAAAAGATAAGTCATGACGAGAGGTAAGTCGGGGAGAAAATAAACATTTCGCAGAAAGAAAACGTTGTTGGGCATTGAAACTATAACTTTGTGCTGCCTCCCAAAGATGTCCATCCAGATATTGCATGAGTCATTCACTGCAGCAGGGTTACCGGGAATGGCTGTTTTTGCACTGACTGCCTATTCCGGGAACACTAGACCAGAATCCGTAGCTTGAGTAACTGAAAAATTAACTCTTTTATTTCTTGAATTACATGCAAGTGTATTTTAAGGTTACAACTCAGCCGGGTAAAACACGAACTATATATCATTTTATTAGTTAAATTCTATTTATTTTTTTTAATTAACAAAAACAAAACTTTTTGCGATACTTTCTTAGAAATTCTATGTTACATATTAATTTTATTCATTGTAAACCCCGAGATATAACACAGCGATGCTTAAGCCTAGTATTTTCTGTCAAGCACTTTAACAAGCGGCATCGCTCTGTATCATTTGGCGCCTGAGGCGAAATCGATAAGGACGTTAATAACCAGCTGGTTTCAGTTCTCTAATCTGGTGCATCATTCATGCATTAGAACAGCCAGGTGTCTGCATTTAGTCAGAGCAGCGGATGAACGTATTGGGATGCCCTGTCTGTAATTCCTAACAATACTGTGCACCCGTCCGTCCACCTGTTTTCGAAACCAGTTAATCCTGTTCAGGTTGACGGTAGGCCTGGACTCTATCCCAGAGAGCCTAGAGCACAAGGAGCTAGACACCATGGAAAGGGTACCAACCCGTTGCAGGGCACAGTTCACGGACAGTTTAATCGCTTGTCTTTGTACTGCAGGGGAAACCGAAGTACGCGAAGGTAACCCGCAAAGCACAGGGAAAACCAGACTCAGGGTTTGACCCCCCAACCGTTAAGATACGAGACGACAGTACTCCCCTCCTGACGATACAATAATAAGTAGATACAAATGTATAGGCACAATTTTGGTTCAAGACTATGTCATTCAAGCAGAAATACTGTGGCGACGGCTCTCGGAAGAGACAGGAAGCGGAGACATCTTGATTTTGATAACAAGGTGCTTTTAATCAAAGCGATCAGACAAATCAGCCTCATACATTAACACCGACTCAACATTACAACACAAACCTGGAGGTTAGCCTTGCTAGCCCCCGTACGCATACATGGTAGGACAAGACACTCAAACATGTCACCCACAATCTTATTTACAAAGGTGGCACCGGTTTGTGCCGCTACAATATTAACATATTGCCTATATACAACGGGAGGCATTGTTTTTTCTAAGATCACTTAGCATACTTATTTTGTTAACAATATGGAAACATAAATGACTACCCACGGTAATAGAAAAATCTGTAGCATTGCACAAAACATGATGGAAATAATAAAATCCATACCATAGCATGCTCCGGAACGCCATTATATGATAGATTATTCGTCTAGATTATAGCTGAAAGATTTTTATGAAGTTTATTTTTTGCATAGTGTATTTAACTATTAAAACAGAGCAAGGATTTGTTGGTTATGTGGTGCCTATCATGCATTTTTCTTTGGTTAATGTCAATTTCGGACAGCAGTCCCCGGACTTCCTGACTCGTTCAATGAAGGGGGAAATTTGACAAAGCGTCCAGTATCGACTGCACACCTGGCTTCTTTATTTCATGCACTAGATGGCAGTGTATAGCTACTTTATAACAACACCGGACAGGTCGTCATCAAACTGAAAGCATACATCAAAATATCAGAAGAAGACTAGGTAAAACTAACTGAAAAATGAATTCGAAAAAGTAAGAGGAATGCCGTTGCTCCATTGAAATGCTTACAATTATCTCTTCACTCTGACAAATCAACATAACTATGTTATTTTCTTTTTAGCTCTTAACATGACATGAAATACTCAGTTTCAAAACTTGCATTTCATTTAATACACTGACTAAAGGGACTGCAGTAACAGTTAACAGGATATAATATGCTTTGGGGTTTGTGCATATGGGTATTCTGAAAGTTCACCTGCATGCTGTGCAATACACTCTTGTAAAATTTATGTTTTAAGGATAAAGCTTCAGATTCATTTTATTATTCTGTCTGTTCCGCTCATAATAATTAGTTGGGGTAATGCTAAATAATACCTATCAAATGTACTATATTATGAACATTAGTGGAAAATGAGAAATTATATCTATTTGTCTCTGAATCAGTGCAGAAATTTGAACTGTGCTAAATGTCTTACTCTGTCCACAGGCTTTAAACATTTTCTTTTTTCCTTCTCCTATAATTTGTATTGTTCTGGTACTTTAGCATGTAAGTAATGACTATCCAGTTTTTATTAACTGCTTCTGTAGTCAATTGTGACTTCGTTAATTACAACTGACAAATGCATAGTGAAACAAGCTATAGTGTATGTGATTGTGTATGCCCTGCTATGGAGTGACATTCCATCAGGGGTGTACCCTTGCTTTGGGCCCTGTGTTGTCTGATATAGGCTCTAGGCTGCATGTAATTTTAATGTGAGGTCCTTGTTCTTAGAGAGGTTAAAAACTTCTGATCTAAGTTATAATAATAGCTAAATAGACTATGATTACACAAAAAAACACTGTGGTATTTTTTTATTGTTTGTTATGACCATTTTTTAACTGGTTAATGTGGTCTATACTGAAAAAGTATGTGAACCTCTAGGATAATAACATCTGTAAAAGGAGGCAATTGGAGTCTGGTGTTCCAGACAATGAGATGACATTAAGGTGTTTGTTTGAAATGCCCTGTCTTATTAAAAAACCTATATATAGGTTGTTATCAAAAGTGTATGATTTTCAAAAATAGATCCTTTGTAGTGAAACATTCTGGACTGAAATATATTTAAATGGCTTCTAGCAAAAAAAAAAAAAAAAAAGTTTTTGAGGTTAATAAAAGCAAATGAAACTTTTCAAGGATTGGACCTCTGTCAGTTGCCAGTCTGGGAAATCATGCACAAATGCAAAAACACCTGCTAGGCTGTACTGTATAAGGCTATATCATAGTCAAGGAGGTGATAAAGCACAGTAGGGTAACATTTAATGATCTAGAGTCCCTTATGTTGTGCTTGCAAATGTCTGAGTCCTCAATGAGACAGCACTGTGCAGGGACTGTGGTCTTGGGTGAAAACCATAGATTACATCACTACTGAGGAATTAAAAAACATTGCTGTCCACTTCAAGTGTGCCAAAAGCTACCTGGTTGTTCCATAATACTGCTGCACTGATGATGGACAGATGAAGCAAAAATTGAACATTTCTGGCAATATGCATGTCATGCTTGAAGGAGATAAAGCACTGCATTTCAAAGCCAAGACCTCATTCAGTCTGTGAAGCGTGGTAGGGGGCTTCCAGTCATTCAGAAATAGATTGCAAAATAGCATCATCAAATTATACAGCAGTATGTCTGTTCATCACCTGAAGCTTAATTAAAGATGGGTGCATGCAGCTTGAACATGGTGGTAAAAATATAAGCAAATACTAAAGAATGGTATAAACAAAAGTACATTCATAATTTCCAGTGGTCTCGATCTTCAATTTATCGAAATTCTGTGCCGTGACTTGATGCCGTTCATGCAAGACGACTCAAAACTACGAATAATCAGAAATTTTTCAGTATAGAGAAATGGTCCAAAACACCTTCACTATTGTGTGGGTATGCACAGCAGTTAAAGGAAATGTTTGATTGAGACTTTTGTTGCTAAATGAGATACCATAAAGGTTTACATGCTTTTCCAGCTAAGACTGAAAGTTTAAAATGTGTTCACTATAGACGCAAGAAATTCACAACTGCCTGTGTGAGATTTGCTGAACCAGACTGTGTATGTATATTATCACTTTTCAGAAGATCAGGTCACATTTCAAGAGTGATTAATGCAAGAATCCAAAGGGTTTACAAAATTTTTCCTCCCTCATAATTGTATCTAATGACTATCTGAATTTAGTAAGTGAAAAATGCCCTGTTCTGATCATTGTAAGGATCTCAATTTATTACTGGTTACATGTGTTTTGTGTTCATAACATTTCAATGTAGATAAATTTTAACCTTCTGTTTGGGAAGGAGCCTGAATATTGAGCTGTGGGTTGATATAGTCAACCTTACTTGTAGGCATAGCAAAGCCTCTTGAACCAAGTATCTTGTTTGTGGGTGAATTCTGTCCTATTCTGCAGTTCTTCATTATGAAATACTTAAGACAGGTTTGAAGATACAAGTCCCAGGCTATGGGTTTTTCTAAGGATGACATCTCTGATATTTGCGTTCTTTTAGTATCGTGTGATCCAGTCTGTCAAAATGCACTTGAGTAGTTCAACAGCCTGTGTGAAGTGGTAGGCATGAGAATCAGCGACTCCAAATCCAAAACCAAAGTACTCTTTTGGAAGGGCGTGTGTTACTCCTTTCATGTAACAGGAAGAGCCTGCCTGCAGTGAAGGATGTTGAGTGCCTTGTAATCTTGCTCACAAGTGATGGTAAGAGGGAATGTGAATTTGACAGGTGAATTGGTTTAATACTTTTTTACGACTTAGTAAGTCCAAGATGAGGACGTCATAGAACAAGGCTTGCAGTTTACTGGTTAGTCTATCCCTATCCTCATGTATGGTCCTGAGCCGGGGGTATTTACTCAAACTACATGGCTGTGAGTTTTCTCTGCAGGACTGCCAAACACACACTCTATGACAGGGTAAGGAGTTTGGAGATCCAGAAAGACCTTGAAGAAAACCTATTGGTCCTTTGGATTGAGAGGAGTCAGCTGAGGAGGTTCAGGCTTCTCAAAATGATGCTATCTTTTCAAATCCAAAGAAAGCTGTTCCCATGTACTGCATGGACCCCAGGGTAGACCCAGGACATGCAGGTGGGGCTACATCTCCTAGTTAGTGTGGGAACACCTCAAGATCCTTTAGAAGGAGTAAAAATTGGTTACATTGGAAAGAAACTTCTAGTCCATCTTTCTAACTGATTTTAATGCATGCTAAATTCTTAGTTTTCAGACTAAAACATAATCTCATCTCTAAGCATTCTTTCTGATTTAGACTTTTACTGCTTAGTGAGTTTCCAGGGACCAATTGTGTCGTAAGACTACCAGACTAAGCGCATTTTTGTCATAAATGTTGAATTATGAGTCAAATGTGATTGGGGGGACTTAAGTTTCTACAAAACACTGGAAACAATGATTGTAACCAAAAGCAAATAAGATTTAGTTAAACATTTCCCAGTAGATGAATTCACAATAATTAGGTTTAATCATGACACTGAGAGGCTCTGACTGGTCTGTTTTAATGTCTCTTCTAGCTTTGATCCAGTCAGTATTCAAATGAGGAGTTAGCCACTCTAAAATCTCCTCTCACCCAGGGTATTTTATAATAATGTCAAAATTGGAAGAAGCCAACTTTGACAAGTCAGGCTGCTGGAAAAATCCCCACAGTTTGTCTGGTGTTTATCCAGAGATGTCTTGTGCAGGTTGTCATGCTCATACCAAGCCAGTCTATATCTAACCTGCCACGCCCAACCTACTCCCATTCATCATCCCCTGAATACTGACAAGCGGTGCCTTGTTAATTGTTATCAAGTAGTTTCCAGCTGTACGTCGTTCAATCCCCTACTTAAGCCCTGCAGTTGCATTGCCTCCTTGGGTGGTATTGTGTTCCTGAAACCAGTATGAAGTGGTCTGGTGGTGCTTGTAGTTTGCCAGTGTATGATCTTGATGCCTTCTGCCTTGACTATGTTTTCTATGCTCCCCTGGCTTTTGGAAATCCTACCTGTTCTGGTTTTGGTTCTGGTTTTGATTCTGCCTACTTTGATGACGATTAAACTGTGTGGTTCTGCTGTTGGATCCTACAGTGTTCTGAATCATTACACAGGACCTCTCCCACACTCTTGTGATGCTTGTAGGCAGTCTTAAAAAGTCATACTAATAGCACTGCATGCACCCTTTTGTCAATTAAATTACCATAACTATCTAAAAAGTGAGAAGCATGTATTCGGTGTCACCCTAATAACGCTGTTCCTGTTGTCCATAAAAAAGATTATGTCATAAGTGATTGAAGAAACAAACTTTTTTTTTTTTTAAAGGGAAAGCGATATCTTCATGTATGGGCATGGAGTCAGTCACATATTGTACTTTTACCACCAGGTCTTGGACATGAACAGCAAACAGTGAAGAACTGCAGTGGTGTTCAAAAAATAGGCAGACTTTCTTTTGTGCTTGTATTTGTCAGGGTTAGTTTTCCTTCTGAAAGAACTGGGTGGTTTCCACTGTAAATTTTCTTAGGATGTACACACTTATACAGTAAGCATTGAAACAGTACAAATTTTGAACAACGGCTCAAATAACTAATGAAATATTTCTGATTACTTTCCAACATTTTGGGTTGTATGGTAAACAGAATGCAGGTGCTAATGATTAATGTGTATTTTATACCTGTACATGATTCAGTACTGTCTTTATAGCACATCAGACACAGATGTTGGCAGCCTTATCTGCATGCCTTGCAATGACTTGTAGCTCGTCAAAATGGACTGTGTGTTGGCAGTGAATTTCTTTTGATGTTCTGCTGAAGGATAGAAGAAAACCATAAACTCTGTTGCTCCACTGTTACTTTTAACAATGCATGAGTGAGCGAATGGCACTTTGGAACATAGAAAAACTCTGGGACTGATGAGGGAAAAAAAATCACATTCATACATTAGCACATAGTCACAAAGACAATATTTCTTCTCAGAATAAATAAGCACTAGCTTTCCCAATTCTCATAGGCAAACACATGCAAAAGAAGTAGATGTTCATTATGTTTTATTTAATCGTGTTGCGTTTTAACTCTTTATCTTGAATTTATCTAGCGTGTTTAGTGGGGAGAGAACTGTTGTGTTTTCCAAGCTGTTGGCCAGTTTTCCTTTATTCTTTACAGAACACCTCTGGGTCCCAGTGGCTTGGGAAAGCTGATAAATGAAATTCTGCCAAGTTCTGTATTCATCTGTCTGGATGTAAACCTTTTAAGGTTTTTTTTTTTTTCCCCCAACATTTACTGGCTGCAAGAGATCTATTTATTCTGAGATATATATATATATATTTTTAATCAGTAATAAGCTTTGGACCACATTCCATATTCCATTTCTGAGGTTTCCCATTTTTTGCTAACATTTCTGCTCTTTTTTTTTTACCTTCATTTTTATGATTCAGCATGATAATGGTTGCTATCATGAAATTAAAATTGTAATTGTTTGCTTTGCATACTCAAGTACCAAAGTAATTTTTAAGCCAGCACATTTTATAGTATTGTCTAATAAGTCTACAGCATTAAAATGAAATCATTTCAGGTTAGTTTTACCTTGAATTTAGTCACAAAGTTAGCACAGCACATGTGGCACTCTACTTAACTTTGTAAGGCACTTCTAAGGCTCTGTTTCTCAACAATTCCAGGAAGTATGTTGCAGTTTTCTAGCCATCCAAGTCTGTCCTGTCAATTTTTGTGGATTTTTTTTTTTTACTTAATCAAAGTAGTAGTAAAGAAAAGACTCCCACAGGACCAACAAAGCTGTATGTATTAATAGCTGGAGCATCTTTCTGCAGCAGAACCATCTTTACTTCTTCGAACGATTTGTGCATTTCCTCTGTGTTTTCAGTGAAACTCCATAAACAATATCCATAGATGAGCAAGAAATGCAGGTTGTGTGACTTTGGTGTCATTTGGTATCAGGACATATTACTCAAGCTATGGTATTTTAATATTGCATTAAGTGTACTATTATTGAATGACAATGACTCAATACTTGAGCATTTCGCTATGATATGACATGAATTAAGGCAAGCCTTTTTGGTAAAGTAACTACAATGAATGGATGACATTGTGTCAAAAGCACTGACCTAAAATGTGCTATGAGAAGAGCATGGCTTTACTGTCAGCATCTTGAATCTTGCTACAAAAGCACATTAAGAAGCCAATCATGAAAAATGATGCCTCTGGATGATTGGACTTGTTGTCTCCAATGCATTTCCTCTATACATAAAAAAAAACTCTTTACACTAGTAGCCCTTTGCTATTGCTGTTAAGAGCTAACGTCTATACATTTTCAATACCATATGGTTCTGTTTGAAGATATTGGGGATTGAGACAGTGTTAATGCTTGTAACTAAAACATGTCTGTGATATTTCTGTGATTTTCTATGAACTTTAACAAAAAAATACCTTGAAGACCCTGAACATTTGATGTGACATTTGATATGGCTAAGTTCAGTGACAGTATTTCTACATGAATCAGAATTTTGAGGGGAGAAATTTCACTTTCTCTTGCTCCAGTGAAGCCCTCTCTGACCCCGATTCCCAGCCTAGCCCACAGCTGTCCTGCTTGTGACCCAGTGTATTCCACTGGCTATGCTGAAGCTGTTTCCCCTGTGATACTACCAAAACATCCCTCTTTTGTTTTCCTTCTTCCCTGCTGCTAGGGATGGATGCATCATGCCAAGTGTTTCTCCCTGTGCTGTTAGACCTGGGAGAGCTTTGCCTAAAGATGCAGATAACACTTTGTGGCTTAACAGAATTGAGATACAGCTTGCACCACTGTGAAAATACCCTGTTGCCTTGTGCTGTAATGCTCCATTTTTCTCTTTTTGGCCACTGTGTTAAATGTCTGAATTGAGATTTTATTACTTTTTTATTAGAGTTTTAATCATCTCAATACACACTGTTGCAACACTACAGACACAAAAACCAATGCATCCATTGCCAGTTTTGTGCACCATATGTCAGAATCACCAATTAGTCCTTTGAAATGACTCATGTAGTCTGATTACTTGACTTGCATGCAAGCTACCCTGGCAATAACGCAGCAGGAGGACAGTCTCGATGTGTATGATAACTACTTTGGCTAGATTCTTAGATCGCGCCTAGAGCTTTGCTGAATTTTAGCACAGTTCACATAACCAACAAAATCTTGTATGCTTAAAAAAAATCTGACAGGTCAAATTATGAATAATGACATGAGCTGGCTTTAGGTTCAAGGGTTAAAAAAAAACCTCCCAGAGTGAAAGCAGTTTTACTGTATCGGTGTAACATAATATATCTTGTGGTATTCACCAAACTGCCAGAAATGTCTTATTATTATTGGACAATCCTTGACAATGGGACATCCTGCAAGTGAGCGGTAAACACTACAAGACTCTTCAGCTTCTCAAGCCTTCATTTCTTTGGTGTACTACCACACCCCAATTCCTGCTCCCCCAGCTCTACCTCTGTAAACGTTCTCCTCTTGATAGAGTAACAACCTTGCCAAATTGAAAGCCATTAGGAGCTATGCTGCAAGCAGATGTTTCTGAAAAAAAGCAACAAAAAATACAGCCGCAGCACCTGAACCTCTGCTTGTTATAAGTTCATCAAAACAACCAAAGGCATTTTACATGCATTGTTTATTTGCAGAAGTCTTTTTCTTGTTGTTTTGTGTCCATTATTCTTTTGTCATATAAAAATAAATAAAACAGACCAGATGTATTATTATCATTTAAAAAAAAAAAAGCTGATGATCTATTAAACGTCCTTTGTTAAGGGGGGTGCTAGATGTACACACAAACATTACATCCAAACATAGCGCGCACTATACAGACATATACCTAAACCAAAAATGCTTATAGGCTATGTATACATTGTGTATGTGTGTGTGTGTGTGTGTGTTTATTGTGCCATGTGATGGATTGGCACGCCGTCCCGTCCAAGATATCCTGTGCCACCGAGGATCGGCTCCAATCCCTACCAACGAATTTATGATAGGAGTGATGAATGGATTAAATAATATTTTGTCCTTAAACCGCAACATCTGTTTTAAGTTCCACTTTAAATGATACTTCAAAAGACAGTTGCGATGCTACTCATTTCTTTTATAAAATTAAGGATCTGTTACATTTACAGGCGTAAATGCGGATAACCAACTTAGCTGTCAATGTAATCGTTTCCAGACCATATTGCGACCAGTGGGACCGTATGTCGACACACCACAGTGGGATCGATAGCCACTGGGTGTCCTTGAAATTTGAATGCTTCGTACCGCAAATTTATTTTAAGGTGAAGAAATTTGCTATAACAAATTTGTTATAAACTGTTCTAAGATTCGGATTGTAATTTATGCTCCCTTTATCTCCTCTTGTTTGTGGGTGAAATGAAAATAAATGAACAGGGTTTGTGTCACTGCGGCAACTGTTCAAAGGAAAGGCACTCCGACCGAACATCTGGTAACCGAGAGTAACATCGTGTCCTGAGTGTTGCTTCCACCCTTCCAGTTTCATGTTACGCCTCGCTTCACTCATGGTAGAAGTTCGGACTTTCCTTTTGACGGTTACTTCAGGCGTCAAGCATTTTGTCCGTCTTCTTTGATATGAAGACCTCTGTCGGATTTTGGGGAGTTACCCTTTTACTTGTCCTCGGCATTGGTAAGATGTTTCACATATTCTGTAATAACTGAAGGCGTTTCATTTAATTGCTTAAGTAACCGGCATCTGGGGTACGCGTACACGGCGTGGTAATTTTGTCACGTAATAAACTTCTTTGTGATCATAACGATGTTACTAGACGCGTGATAATCAACTGGTAATCTTAAACATGAATCCTATGCTGTTATTTTTAAAAACCGTATTTCCAGTAAATTTTAACTAATGATTGCTGCTTTTCCATTACAATTCAGATTTAAACAATGGAGGGAATGCAACAGAAGGTACAATCCATGCCACCCCCTTTACTTATAAACTATATAAACAATGTGTCATATGTCGCAAATTCAGATATCTTCTTTTTTCTTTATTACAAGACTTATTATTGTTATTATTTCGATATGCTGTTTGTTGTTATTCTTTCATAACAATACCAATGATGAGAAAGCCACTGCGGAAGACTTTAAAATATAATTATTTGCATAAATGCAATATTGACCTTTTTTATTGCAGAATGCGGCAAATCTTCTTTATGCAATAACCTGTGTGAGCTGTGCGATGAATATTTCCCTACGCGGATTACATGCTATGAAAACCTGCTTCACCTTGTTTGCTTAGATAGTTTTTCTTCAAAAGTTCATGCTCTGAACGCCAGTGATTTGTGTATATGGGATGTAATTAAAGGGTAAGTAACACTCATATGACCAGTAGTTTAAAATTGTTTTAGTGGCATATGTTTTATCCATGCAAGACTTATATTTATGTTACCAGCACTGTCATTAAACAAGCATATCACCTCTGATTTTACATTGTCTATCATTAACTTATATGGTATTGTTAGTTATATCACATAGGTGACTGCAAACACACACATGCACGCAAACTGACTGCACACACTTTGTACCTTTTCAGAACTTTGTAGTATTTAAGTAAACCTGTAAATCTGAAATGAAAGGTTTGCCAGGAAAATTTTGGCACTTTTTTCTACACACATTCTACACACGTTATCTAGGTATATACGGTGATTGAGTATTAATTTATAGAGGAGCTATAAATTGAGCTCTGTTAAAATGCTTGATTTACGCAATGTCCAATGCAAACACACGGAATTGCTCATAACTTGTCCTTTGCTGTAGGCCCTACGATGGTTTCACAAAATGCACGGAGGAGAAGGCAGACTGCCTGAAGATTCCCTGGCCCAACCAGCTGGTGGAGGACATGTTTGTGGACATCCACGCAACCCATTTCGAATCTTGTCCCACTAAAGAGTTTGATGACCCCCCTCCTGAAATCCTCTTGGCCTTAGTGATGACCCCCATCTGCCTCATCCCTGTGATGGTGGTGCTGGTGGTTGTAAAGACAAAGAACAGAAATCAGACGTAATTCTGAGAGGGAGGAAACAAGGATGGAAGGAAGGGAGGAAGCTGGCATATCAGCTGTCTCTCCTATGCTGAAACCACCCATACCAAGGGCCCTCTGGAGAATAATAACAACTAGTCTCCAATGTCTCAGGTAGTTAAAAGGATTAGCATCCAAATTTCGGCACTTTCTGATCATATGTGCTTGGAATATTCGTCACATTGTGGTTATCTTTTCTCCATTTGTGATAACATTAGCTTATTTATATGCCATTTGATGGCAAGTGGATGACAGTTTTATTTAGTTCCAAGTGAACATATTGTCATAATCTTATAATGCTCTTTACAATTTCCCAGCACTGAGGATTTACCAGAAACTGCAGATTGAAAAAAAAAGAAAAATGCAATGTTTTCTAATGTAAAAATCACCACACAGAAAGTAACAGAAGACTATGAGGGACTAATTTGTTCACCTGGGTTTAAACAGAGCCTAAAATTGCAACTGATTTGCTAGTGAATGCCTTTAATAAATCTTGCCTTTTGTGGAGTTCCAATATGAATGACAAGTCAACAGTAGAGGGTAAGATTTTTCAGAACACAAGTTGATTGCTCTTGGTCCATGCAATAAAATTTTCCTCTGATTACATAGGGCACGCCCAGGCAATGAACAGAGCGACTCATTCATGGGTGGAATTGCCCTCTAGTGATCTGAGATGGGGTTTGTGGGGGTAGCTGCCCTGAATGAAATTCACATTGTGAGACTGAGTTGTGTCGTGGAGTTGTGGTGTTTAATGGTTTTGAAAGATTACATCTGTCCATTCATCTGGTATTAATCTCATAGGTAGCTTCTTTTGGCGGAGCTTCAGTAGCTAAAACATGGAGAAGCCACTTAACTTCTGCAATAGTTTACTCCACTTGGCAAAATAGCCCCTCAAGGATGGTCCTGGTTTTTTGCTGATGTTACACTGGGTTTTATTTTATTTTATTTTTTTTATTTTTTAAATGTTTGTGAATATACATATTGTCTTCAGATAAGGGTTTGTATCTTAAATTATCACAGAGGCATGTACTGGGATGCATGTGTTCCTAACGGAGAATGTTCAGTTTTTTCATTTGCATCATTGCACATTTGCCGAGTTTGATGAGTTTGTTATGAAGCGTCAACCCCGAGTCTTTCAACTGGTGTTTTGGTTCCAGTTACACCAGTAAAGGTGTAACTGGTCATGATGTTCAAGGTTGTATCTGTTCATGATACAAACTGCTGACCCACACCTTACAGGGGACAGTGAGGAGCATTCAATTTCATGAAATATTTTATACTTATATTCCATATTGGTTTGAAGTTCCAGTACATTTATGAGCTACATATTATGATGTTAACTACTGTTATGCCTTCTGTGTTATATTCTAACAAAGAACTAATCATTTTGAAATTTTCTTGATAAACGTGACTTTATTGGTATAAATTGTCTAGATGTTGTATGGTAGTGAAATGGATTGAAAAGAGAAGTGCCCCAAAATTAGATTTTTTATTTTTTTTTTTGTATCTCAGTAAAGGCTGATATCCTATAAGAAGAGAAGTGTGATAGGACTGTGTCAATGGTTCAAAATAGCACTGTGTTATTCAGCAGCTGTGATTCAAAGACCCCTCAGTGTGAAGACAGTCCAGATGAAGCAGTGGGAAGAGTGAAGCTGGTAACTTCTGTGAAACTACCCAGGCATCATTTTCAGCAAAGAAACTAGGATCTTACTTACCAGGTGAGAAATGATGCTTAGACTGAAGCTTGGTGTCAGTGTAGAAACCCTATTGATATTCTATTCCCATTAGCTGGTACATTTTCAAGCTTAAATTTGGGTTAAACTGATAGATTTCTTTCTTTTATTCTAACAAAGCTATGTCTTGCATCTTGAATGTATAGAAGACTGGGGTAAAATAAAGGAATATGTACTTTCTGATTGAACATTTCCACTTCTTGAAACATGACAATGGATAGTTTCCATTTTATCTGTGTGTATTTCAACCTTCAGTACACATTAAATTGTTGTAAACGTCCTTCATACAATATGTGTCTTGTGCCCAGCCATGATGGTCCATGTGTCCAGTGTCTGTAATAAGCATCTATTTGTGTGTTTGTTTGCTTGTATGTTGGGTTTACTCAAAAATAATATATAAATAGTTAGATGCACATGCGGCAGTGACAAATTCAACAGCTGAATACAAAAAATAGCAGGCCAACGTACAAGATATTATATGATAGATAGATAGATAGATAGATAGATAGATAGATAGATAGATAGTTTATATTTTAAAAATTACCCATATTTTAAATATTTTCATAAATGGGGTATAATACTGTAACATCTTATGGTTGGGGTTGTAAACTGCAGGGATTGATAGGCAGGAGAGCAGGCACCGGAACCCTCCCCCGAGATGTAAATAAGTTCTGTTTCTGGGATGGGGCAGGGGGTGTGAGGAGGAATTTTATGGGAGTTAAGTGTGTGCAGTTCGGGAGACAGAGTGAGAGACTTGGCGAGGCTACACCCAACAGTAGCCTGTGTTCTATCTACTATCAGTGATAATAAATCATATTTGTGCTCAGAACGTGCCACGGGTGATTACATTATTTAACACCACATTTCACTATAGGTATACAAAGTTTGTGCTTTTGTTTTCTTGGTAAGTGTGAAAAACATATATATCTGCCATACACAAGTGAGAAGGATTTTAAACATCCGCTTTGGAAATTGAACATCACTGAATGTGTCCAGAAGATGGAGACAAAGAACCTTTATGGTTACACAGCACATTGTACTTTTCAAACAACACAAATAATATAAAAAGGCAACTTATTATTAAACATACCAGGATACAACAAAAACAATCAATTCTTACATCTGAAAAACAAAATGTTCTTGCCAAAACTTTTGATTTTTACATTCAGCATTTCATGCACATTAAGACTTCAATACACCAGTATTGATGAATGTCTCACTCTAATTTCACTATGGACCCAGATTGGTTTGACTGATTACAGGAGTAGTGTGTAATGGGTGACCATGTCTATAGCTGGTAAGGTTATGAAATGCTTGTCTTGTAATCTACTTGGATGGGTGGACAGAGAGAAAATCTGTGGTGGAGGTAATCTCGTGGAGTCAATGCCCATCCCCCCCCTTAGCCTCAGCCCTGTTTTACTATCCCTATTTATATTGCATTTCTCTGAAATCTGAAATCATGAATTTTCTTCACTAGCTGTAACAAACTTTTCTGACTTGTCTTCAGCAGCTGTCCCCAGGTGTTCTACATTTAACATTTTTCTTGTCACAAAGACCCAACTATTCTCTTTAGACATTAAAACTTTATGGTAATATACTCCTTGCTACAAAGACACGTGTATTCTACTAAATGATTAACTGAAATTTGTGTATCACTTTTAAGTACACGCCAAAGGATATTTTGAAAGCACTTCCTTCTCAGCTCCTCATCTCTCTTCCTGTCTACTGCCACATTTCTCCTTGGCTTAGTGTCTTACCGAATGGCCGAGATGATGGGTGACTCAGTGCTCTACACAGAAGTGAAGTTTAACAAGGATGAAGAGACCATTAAGGCTGGAAAGGAACATTTCAGCAGCCAGAAAACTGAAGCTCATTCCAAATGTAAGTATAGTTGAATATTAGGTCCATGGTTCAGACCCCAAATTTAATTGGTTTAAATTTTTTTTGGCTTATGTTTTTAACCATACCCACAGTATTGATACATTAAAAAAGTTTATGCAACAGGTTCCAATTTCATAAGTTTTGCAGTAACCTTTAGGTCCCGTTTCAAAATCCACTTTATTCAGTAAATTATTGTATGACCTCTAATCTAATATGGCAAAGAATCCAGAAGACTGGTAAAGAAATGCTGACATCTTTCATTTTATTTGTACACAGGGACAATATCAAAGGCCTTTCACTTATCTACAGTGCAGTCTTTCTCCAAACTTACCTGGATCCTTGTGTTTGCTGTCCTTATCCTCATAATTGCAGTTGTTGGAATGACAGCGGAAGGTAAGATTTACTTTCATCATTAATCCATTTTATCTTTAGCTATTGATTAATCATAACCAACCACTGGAAACACGTTATACACATATACACTACCAGACAAAAGTTTTTGCGCACACTAAGATTTTCCGTTTTCACATAATTTTCACAAATAATTCTAGACACTCAATACTGTATATGTAAATGTTGTAATTTGTTTTTACAAACCATAAAGTTCAACTCCAGCCCAAGGGAGATTTATGAATACTATAACATAATAAACATAATAATAAACCATAATAACCATAAACCATGCCCCAGGAGTGTTAGAATGAACTTAAAGAGCAATATTTAACGTCCCTTGAAAGAATGCCTCAGATTTGCTCTGCTGTTGTAGCTGCTAGAAGAGGCTACTTTGATGAACCAAAGATACGACCAATTTTCTTGCTAATAAAAGGATTTAAAGGATGCTGAACCTGAATGTCTTATTTTTTAGTAATGAATATTGAGTGTCTAGAGTGTCCTCGTGTACAGGGTATCTCCTTAAATGTGTGTTAAGGGCACTCCATGTTTTGAAAGAACATGGGCATCTTGAGTGTGGACACAGTACAAAATGGGCATGTGTAAACTATATATACAGAATGTGCAATACCTGTCAAAAGTTTTTGCACAACTGATCTTAGTGTGTGCAAAACCTTTTTACCGATAGTGTACGTCATACACTCCCCAGTCTTAAAACAAGCAGGCTTCTAAATAAATGCACTGGATTTATAAATGACATTATTTACATAACGTTTCACCTTGTAAACAAAGCAAGCCTTCTCCACTTCATGTTGTTTGTTGGAACCCTCATTAGCTGAGGCCATGATGATGTTACAGTGGTGCTTTTCCTGCTGCACTGCTGTTTTATAAAGAAAACTTGTTCATAAAAAGCCATATGTGCACCCTCGTACACAAACACGCACACATAAGCATGTGACCTTGGCAGCATCTGTTTGTGTGGCCCTTATTTCATCATATGGGCGAAGAATGATTCACAGCTGCATGACTGTTTGCCCTGTCTCAGTTGTGCAGGTCTTCAGAGACTGCTGTCAGATTACTCTGCTCCCAAAGCACATGTAAGAAGATGGATAGGCTGGTTTTACTGTGTCTCTGTTCGGCAGGACTGTTTCACCATGTTTATAGGAAGCACAAATAAATGAATTATCAAAAAAGCGATAAACTTTTTGGTTCTTGCATAACATTGTCAGTCTTTGATAGTTTCTTTCAGGTATGTGTACCTCTGCTGTTTCCTTGCTTACTTCCAATGTTTATTGGAAGAGGAAGGAACCAAGGCTATGAAGTTCCATGCTGGGAATTTAATCTCTTTTTCAGTTGTCAGGCTGCACAGTGGACATAGCTGTGCCAGGCTTTCATCTCAGCCAAACCAGTGTGATTGTGAACTAGCCTCCACAGGACCGCCTAGATTGACTGCAAACCCATGCCACTGTGGTATGAATGACATTTTTTCATCAGTCTGCTCTTCACATGAAATAAATCAGTATGCTGGGGCAAGAAAAGAAGAAAAAAAGTTAAGTAAAAGGCAACGTTTCATTTCATTAAAACACTCATGTCAGGAAGTAGCCAGCTGCAGAAATGTGAATATGATACTGGTATACTGCAGAGATGTGTGCCCTGTGTTGCTCTCTTGGCAAACCAATGACTGCACCTCCTGATGATGCTGATGATACAACCAATTTAGGTCTCTTCACCACTGACGATGACACAAACCTTAGGAGTCAGGTGGGCCATCTACCATTGTGGTGAGCCAAGAACCATCTGGAGCTCAGTAGTCAAAACCATAATGACAGAAATAATAACACAGTTAAGTGCGATATAGTCATTAAATTCCTTGGAACACTACCTCCAGCACACTCCAATGGGGTTAAAATGTCCAGACTATCACCAAGAAAGCACAACAGGAGGTGCAGTTTATTCACCAACTGAAAAATCTTAAAGTCAGTCAGCCTCCATCCTACATCACAGTCTATTCTGCAGAGACATAATTAAACTCCAGGGTAAAGAAATTAATATCTGGAAAATGTTACTAATCAGCAGTGATGGGACCATTCAATTCAATTCAATTTTATTTTATTTATATAGCGCCTTTAACAAGAAGCACTGTCACAAAGCGCTTTACATAGTCCCGGACCCAGAGTCCCCAGAGAGTAAGCCAAAGGCGACAGTGGCAAGAAAAATCTCTCTCAGGAGGAAGAAACTTTGGGAGGAAACAGACTCAAAGGGGAAGCCCCGGGCAGGACAAATTAATTAATACAAATACAAAGACCAATGAGGCTTCAAAAGACTTTGTGTGTAGGAGAACCCCGAAGAACCAATCAATGCTAGCAGTAGGATTATGAAGCCTCATTTAGTCCTAGCATTGATTGGTTAGTTCAGGATACTGTCATCCACCACGGGTTTTGACATCTCATTTGTCTCATCATTTACTTATCAGAGACAAAATGACTCAGTACCTAAACAGTGTCCTTCCTGGAACTGTTCCACTACCAAAACAATTCAACAACAAATTCCTCGTAAATATATCGGCCAATAAATATGATTCAGACCCGGATCAAAAACCACTTGGGCTTGTGTCCAGATTCTGCTCCCCTTGGATTGTGTTGTAATGGATTTTTCACACCCTCTCTTCAGGACCTCAGTGCCCATTTGGTTGGCTACTACATAAGGGCCAATGTTACGTCTTCTTTAGTAAAGAGCAGAATAGAATGTCTGCTCTCAGCTCCTGCTCCAATAACGGCTCTCAGCTGGCTGACACGGAGGATCTGGACACTCTGGTAAGAGCTTCCAGGGTTATTTCACAAATCCCCAATGGACCAATCGTTTTGGGTGTCTGGACATATTAGCCTATGAATAGTGATGCTCAGCAAATCTAGATCATATCGATCTATGTATATCTTCACTCAACGACAATGTTTAGGCACTTCTTAACATTCAAATCATTTTAGAAATGAAAAAGCTTTGGTTAAGAAATGTATATGTTTAGTATCACAAGCAGCTTTGTTTAACAAATGGTGATGTGGCAAAATTTCACCATAGCAAAGTTTTATTCACCAGAAATTCTTGCGACAACACATGGATACAAAATTCTACTGGATTGGTTTAAAAAAAACTGGGCATGATTTAAGATGGCTGTGGAATGGAGGCAGACCACTAAACAGGACGTAAGTAAAGAAGTAGGCAATTGCATGAAATTCATTCAAGTGCTTATTTGGCTAAGGCATATAAAGGAATATCTTTTCATTACCCTTATCTCACGAATCACAGTATTTTAAGAAAAGAATGCACTTACCAGTAATACTTATTTCAGTTCTCCAATGATATAATGTGTCCAATGGATGTTGTTTTTTTTTCCAAAGGAACTACTTCAATAATTTCAACCACCATGACAAAGATTGTGCAATGGTGTCCAAAGACAAAATTTATGCAGAAAGTTGCAATACGAAAAGGGTCTATATCTGTGAAAGGAAAGCCAGATTTTAATTATTTGTCTTCAAAGTGAAGTTTATTTTACCTGCAATTAGCCAAATTAATGTTTGCTATTTATTCTAATAGATCTTCATTGTGCTCCATTTCCAAACAAAATGATTGTGTCTTTATGAAGTGTTTGCCTTGCAAAACACAATAAAGACCAAGTTGAGCATTTCAAGGTGGCGCCAATGTGTTGTTTTCTTAGGGATGGAGGTGCATTGCCTGTCTTATGTCACAATGTCTTTTCAAATCCAGGATATATACAGTACTGTGCAAAAGTCTAAGGCAGGCAAAGAAAATTATTGTTGTTACATTTATGTTGCTGTAAAACTACTACTTTATGTCTGTAAAAGTGTGTGAGTTAATATTTTCAAAACATCTCCTCAGTTCACCACGAAATTTGTAGTTTCCTTCCAATGTATCCATGCATGTCTTGACCTTAACTGTGAGGCCCCCTTGTTTGGTTAATCAATACTGCATGAAGGAAATAACTAATGAAGTTCACTAGTTAAATGGGCCAGTGATGAAATTTAACAAAAACAATTGTGGTCAGAAGTTTACATACACTCATCATGGGCATGAATAGCATGGAAATTTTGGGCTTTTAATGATTTTTTTGAACTGTTCTTTTTCCAGGGTGGAATGATTGTACAGCATATGTCTTTAATGACTTTAAAAAACAAGAATTTGGTGCACAAGTTTGAATTTATTTTGGATTTTCTCTAATCCACACAGGGTC
>JAACJT020000075.1:10393139-10412466 GCA_009936485.2 Gymnarchus niloticus
CTCTCCTGAGGCAGCGAGAGTTGTGCAGCTCGTCCAGAGAGGGTAAACGACAGCCAATGATCTTCTGGGCGGTCTCTCACCCCAACCAGCTAGTTCTGTGTCAGTGCGGTCCTTTACAATGTTGTTGATGGATCAAGTCCTGCATGGTTCAACACAAAAACCTTGGCCTAGTGCTTTTCAGCACTTTAACTTGCCAGCTAGATCCAGTTTGGGGTTTCCATTTATAAAAGTAAAATTATGTTGCATTAACTGCTTGTAATTTTGAAAAGGAATCAAAACTAAATATGCTGACTGCAGAAGTATTCAGATAGCTAGCCTCTGTTGGTTCACAAACCTTTAACAATTATTTTTGCATATCTGCTTAGGTATATGTACGGTATATGTGCTTAGGTTTATGTACTGCTGGGAAGACACATAAATAAAGAAAATCAAGTGGAGAGATCGATGCCAAAGATTATTACTACTGCATATTCACAGTTTATGGTCGATTCCATGGGTAATCGGCCATCAGCTCTGGGTCAAATATCAGCAACACAACAGCCACGGCATCAAATTTCAGTTGCCACCTTAAGACCCGTAAAAGCAGAAATGCTGACTATAAATAACAATAACCACATAATTCACATGATAGCAAATAGTACCTCCTTCTGTTGCCTTTGCTATCCCATGCACTTATAACAACCGAGAAAACCAAGTGTAATTTCTCATATCATTTCTATGTTTATAAAGAGATTTATTAAAATTTTGTGAAAACTACAGTCTCTTGTCATTCTGCTAGATGCGGCACGTCATCTGTGTAAATAATTTAACCAAGAAATGGTTCAAAGCTAAAATGTTTTGACAGATGAACAATCAAGAGCTGGATACCTGGATATTCATTCACCATTAGGTAATTTTAATAAAATGTAATACTATATGTACAGACTATTTTATATACCTGTAGGTTAAATGTGTGGTTTGCATTCTTCAATTTTTGCAATGTACTAGAAACATGAGTTTTTATTTTGCAAAATGTTAAAGTTCCCACTGCTGTTTTCAGCTTAAAGTAAAATTGTTCCTGACTCTAGAATAAGGGTATTCTTTTAGTTTTCGTCATACTTTGATTGTAAGCTGTTAATCAACATTTTTCATTAGGACTATTAGCTTTGTATTATTGTAGTACAATGTGGTGTATAACGCTAGAGGGCGCTAATAATCTTAAAGGGATTTTTGGAGTAAGTAACTAAGGAGAAGAAAAAATAAAGAAAAGGTGTTTGAATATAGAACTACTGTGTGGTGTCCACTGATTGAGGGATCCTGCAGGCGACTCAAGATACCTACCGTCTTCTACACTTTTCGATAAGATAACAGCACATAAGGTGAATTCTGTCTCTCTTCAAAAGTCCAGGTCTGCTTGAAAAAGTCCACTAGTTCACCATAAAACTGTCATCATTTATTGGGCACCATTCTGACAGCCAAAGATGCAACAATGATAATCTGATGTAAATTTCATTGCAGCGTCTAGCGGGAATGGGGCCAGAGCATATTACTGATGCAGACATCTTCCTCATAAGCTTACACACCTCCACAAAATTCATCTTTTTGATCTCCAGTTACCTCAATCAGACATCAGTGCCAACATGAACAACAATCTGAGTGAATTTATGTTTGCTTTTTGCCTGCACATTTAAATTTGCAGTAATGTTGGTCGCTCTGGCCCCCGGAATGCAACTGACTATGGTTGTTGAAGTTGCTAATTTCACGTATCATAAAATAGATTTGCTAACTACGGCAACTATGGAAGATTCAGTGGTTGCTTAACTGAGGGCGGAGAACCTGCTGGAAACATGAATGGGCGAATGGTGCTGATCAGGGTTAGGTTTAGGTTTACAACTAAACCATTGAGTTGTAACCCATTTGCCTTGCTGCAAAGGCTCTAATGCAAAAGCTGGGGAGAGACAGGCTGGCTGAAAGAGACGTATCCAGAGCCACTAGCACTGAATTTATGAAGGTCTCACTTTTCTGAATGTCCTGTATTGTCCAGATACATCCCTTTATGACTGCAATCTTCTCTGTCAGTCTGCTGACCAGCCTACACTTTCCACAGGTAAATGTACCAAAAATGACAAGAGAAGAATAACTAAAAATATTACACTCCACACACAGGACCAAAGCCACAGTGTCCTACTTACATTTGAACTGGAGCACTTTGGTCTTGTGGTATATGCTCGATGTTAAACTTAGCAGGTGACGTTCAAGATATTAATTCTTTCAGTTTGCTGGAGAACACACAACACTTCAGAGGCACAGTAACATTGAAATGTCAGCAATCTGGGGAATCAGAAATTTAATCCAAGCACTCAGACCCAACAGATTTTTTATTCTCCCTGCTGCAGAATGGTATTCTGGCAGCAGTGCAGGATTCTGGCTCACTCTCTGTCTTTAAGCCTAGGTTTAAAACACACTTGTTCAATGTAGCTTACAGAGACTTTAGGTAGTTACTCACTCCCCAGCTAGGCTATAGTGTCAGGTGTAGAGCTGGGTGGGGATCAGTGCTGTTGACTTTGGATGAACTGTTCTGTCAGTGCTGTCACTCCTGTTTCACATGTTGCCGTCTGATGTTGGAGTGCTGGTGTTCACGGATTCCTCATGCCTGCTTCCCACCGGCCTCTCCCTCATAGTTATGCTGCCATATATAGCCATGCCTGAATTCTTGTTGTTTCACTGCAATTATCCTGCCATCTTAAATTGCTGCTGCCCCTCCCCTGTTATTGGGATGTTCCTTTTGGAGGTCCAGACTCGAGAAATCCCTCTATTTGTCTGCTAGCCTACTGCGCCCTCCCTCATCATTACCTGTCCTTCTTGATCGGCTTGTTGTCATCTGAGCTATCAAATCTGCTCCTCAACCCAATCACCTGACTGCCTCCACCAATACGCTGTTGTCCGTCTGACTGTCTCATTGTTGTTCATATTGTATTAATGAACTTAATGAACTTGTCTAGCCCGGCGCCACCCGGAGGAGGATGGGCTTCCCCCTTGAGTCTGGTTCCTCTCAAGGTTTTTTCCTCCTGGGGGAGTTTTTCCTTGCCACTGTTACCTTTGGTTTACTCTCTGGGGACTCTGGGCCTGGGACTATGCAAAGCGTTTTGTAACAGTGCTTCTTGTTATGTGAAGTGCTTCATGATAATGCTCCTTGTTAGAGAACTGCATTCTGCAATCTGTTAGCGATTTAGATTGTAAACATTAATCAGTTTGATTAAGTAGGCTAATGCTTGACCTTTAAGTACTTAATATGTATGAAGAAGAACTTTAAAGTTAGACCTGCACCTGACAGCAAGCCAATGGAAAAATGAATCACAGGGGTTATATGTTCACATGTTCTGCTCCTAGTAACAATTCTACCTGCTGCATTTTAAATACACTGTAAGGTGTTTATGTGTAGTGCCTAAATCCTGACAGCACAATATTACCGCATTCTAGCTGACTACATGCAAAGGCATGCATTAGTTTGTTGGTATTTTAAAAAGTGGAAAAATCACCTGAGTTTATCAATGTTCCACTACTGTAAGAAGGATGCCTTCGATGCTGCATTATCACAAGATCTAAATGAGAGGCTTGTATCTAAGATGAAGCCTAGATTACGGGCCAAACTACTGGTGTGAAAGTACAATGCCTCAGAGTTGAGTCTTCAGTTATCGCTGTCCTATCTGAACTTTTGTCTGTAAACAAAAGTGCCTCAGTTTTTTCCATGTTAAGTAGAAAGTTTTCACTTATCAAAGTCATCACTTCATTAAAGCAGCTGGCTAAAGTGACAAAACTTTTCTAGATTTAGTTACAGCTGAAATATAGATGTAGGTGTCATCGGTATAGGAGTGATAGTTAACATTATGTTTTCTTGATGTAATTTCATAGTGGTAACGTTTACAGAGAGAACAATATGGGTCCAAGTACTGATCCCAGTGATACTCCAAATTTGGTGAAGAGGCATTACTGTTATTAGATATTTGAACATACAACTGTGCACAAGCCAGGTTCAGATTCAAGCCTATACAATACAATTGAATTGTCAACTGTGTCGTAAGCAGCAGTAAGATCAACGTGCAAGGCCACCATCACATTGACAGTATCAGTTGCGATTACTGTACGATTCCCAACTATAGCTCAATCAGTTTCAGTGCTGTCACCCTGGCAGAAACAAGACTGAAATTTATTGAGTATGTCATTTGCACCCAAGTAGGACTGGACTTGTGTCATAATTTTCTGTAGAATTTGTATATAAGAATTCAAAGTTTAATACTCATGTGACGAAATGCTGGATTACCTTAATTTAACCTGTACTGTACTGTATTTACTGCCTGTCCCCAGTCCTGTGACTTCTTTTTTGAAAACTCAGGCTGTTTGTGAAATTGTGTGGTTTGCGCTACTGAACAGTCAGTATTTCACCACCCCAAATATGTACTCTAAAAAATAACAAATTGTAATACAAATGCTAACATAGCCCCATTTATTCCATTACAACAAGTCCCCAGACTCACATTGTTCAAGCAGAAGATCAACAGTGTATATATCCATATTATAATCCTTGATATCTGATCCATATCCCCTCTTAAAGGCACGGTGTGAAAAATAGTATCACAAGTAGCTATTATATTATAGTTGAGTAAATTGATTTTAATGAAACAAAATAATTACTAAACATATGTCTAATCAGCTTTTCAGATGAAATTGGATCTGTTTTGTTAGAGAATGTTAGATCTTGATAGAACAAAGCTAATCATGTGACTATCTAAAAATAAGTATTACGTAATGATATGGAACGCCAATGACACAATGCTCATCTGGTAGGCCTTTAGAGAATAATACACATTTCCTAACTAAGGGAAAACTTTAATATAGTGCCAATACCAATTTTATTACAAGTGATAAAAAACCAACAACATAAATGTTTTTGGGTCGAGCAGCACAGATGACAAACTAAACTCTTGGGTTATTTGCAAAAGGTTGCTACCCAATTCTTAGCTGATTTATTTTTCCCCACAAATGAAGTGGGATAATATTAAAAATTAGTTCTTAGACAGATTATATGTATTTATTGAATAATTGGTTTTAGTAGAGAGGCATGGTGTGAAAATTTCAGCAATGCAAATATAAGAAAGTAAATGACTGGCATTCAGGGTGTCCTCATTCTTGTTCCCAGTAGTTCTTGGTGTAGGCTCGAGGCTGTCCGTGACCCTGAACTGGATAAGTAGCACGGACAATAGATGATGGGAAATAAAGTACAACAGGATTTTGTCCTCCATCTTGTGTGTCCTGCCTACAGAAGTGCGCACTCACTTTCAATTGATCACCCAGGACCAACAATCCACTAGTATTTAGCCATGACTGACCACTGGACAGGATCCTTGTCCTGTGAAAAGAGCTCAGAGTCAGCACTGGGTATAGCCTGAAAGCACTAAGTCAGGGACGCAAGAAGAGACTGATGCCAGGTGGAAACGTGGTCAGGTCAATGGAGAGAGCAGGAAACCTGGCATAATTCAAAGGGATGGGTATGGCAATCAGATACTTGGGGGCAGGCTGGAGACCAGGCACATGCAGAGTTGAGCACCTGCCATCCTAGAAGTTTGTGCACAACCATGCTGGAGAGAGCAGCTCCACAGGCAGACGGCAGGAAAAGAATCAAAGCTTCAAACCCCAGCAGATAACAGGAACCACCGAATGCCCTGAAGAAAACAGTGATTGCTACTAGAGCTCAGGTTTTCCTCATGATCTCCTTCCCCAGAAGTGTAGTGCTTAAGTGGATTAGACTGCCCTCTTGTGGCAAATGGAACCAAAACAGAAAGGATATGTGAAAAAGGGAAAGGTAGTCATTTATACCAACAAAATACAATTTATAACAAAATACGTACAAAAATGTGAAACAATATGAAAAAAATGCTAATTTTTGGCTAAACCCGTTATGAAATATTTAACTGCAAGGCCATTATAATATGTGGTACAGAGAACTATATGATGATGCACAAAGATAGAAATGCAGTGTGGTCCAAAAAAACTCCACAGGGTGTCCAACCAAGGAAATAGGGTTAGGCTTTAATTAGTTATTGATATATTTGCATTTAAGAGAGAGTGAAATGAAAACAGAGTCACTGTTGGTCTTTATGAAAATATGATTTTGAAAATTCACCCAACAGTTGGTGGATACCTGAAAAAGCATGGAAAGGTGGTTTATGCCTTACAGGCAGCTGTTCACTGGCTGTATAGTTGCTGGAAAATTCACAAGGAATTGCACAACATTGTGGATATTATACCAAGTGTAATGAAGTGGTACACCAGAGCCACAGCATTCAGAAAAGCAGAATGCAGAAAGACGAGAGATCCACTCCACCCTGGCAGCAACAGAAAGGATCCTGACAAATGAATATTTATATCCAGATAGCAATTTACCAGGAGTCCCACGTCATACACACATACAGCAGAAAGTCAAACTTCACATGCAAACCCTAAATAAAGAAACATACAATGCAATTATGTTATAACAATAATATAATTAAAATTGGCAAAAAAATTCAACTTTTAAAGACTATTCAGCAAGTCTCAGTACAATTAAGATGTAGCAGGACAAATAAAACTCAATGGAAAAAAATGACATCCAAATGCGACGACATGAAGCAAAGCAAAATCTACCCAAACATGCTGAGGCAAGAACATGTCAGGAATAAGTAGAATGAACTAAGTGCATGGTAATAAAGTCATTACCTAAAGCAGCACTACACTCTGCTTGAAATCATAACCTTGCTGACTCCCCTACCCTCACCTGTTCATCCAGGCACTCCAGCACAGGAACCCAGCTTTAGATCCATCTGCAAGATTACAGTTAACCTGGCTATTTATGGGTCTGTTCAATATTCCTATATTGAAACAGGAACCATAAAGTGTATGCAAACAAAAGAAACACGTGATTTTGTTTCCTGCTGCAAAGTCTTGTTAGCGGAATGTACAACACTGTATTTTAGCAAAAGTCGGGTGATTTGGGCATTTTTAGCAATCTTCAAAGTCATATGGTAAATACTAGTAGGCCTGGTAGTTTGTGTGTGAGATCAAACCAAGAAGCTTCTGGAGCTTATTGTGTTTCAGTTTACCAGTCAGGTCTTTGATCTGATGGTCTGTGATCCAAATTTTTAAATGCAAAAGTGGAACAAGCAAGGTTTACCTTCAACAAAGAATCTTTCATCTGCAGTACATTCCTGGGAAAGCTATCATTGCTCAAAGTTACTTATACTCCTTGATTCACTAGATGGCACCAAATACACTAACTCTAACAAGACGTGACATTATTTGTGCCATCTGATCTGTAGGTCTATATGATCTTATTTAGAAGTAATGATAATTTTTCAATTAAACGAATAAAGGATCAACATTAGTTACAATTCAACTTTGAGACAGCAGCCGCAAAAAGAATGAAAGTCCTCTTGCTGTGGAGTACACTACAGGAATATTAGTGATGTAAGTGATTAAAAGGAAATGACAGTGGTGAAATTTTATGTGCATCAGAGGAATTTTCTTCAATAAAATATGTAATACTTTAAACATTGCAATCACAGCTAAAACCAGAGACATTGATTAAAGGTTTAATAGGATGCATTAGACTCCTTGGTCCATGTTTCAAGACGGGTCAGGTGGGTAGCCGACATCACCACTGACCCCTGGTGCCCTGGGATCGTGGGCCTAACTGCGTGTGGCGGTGTGAAGCAATCGGGCTGCACTGGGGACAGTACGGCCTGGTCGACAGTCGCGTCAGGAGATGGGGCCCCGTCCCTCACTTGCAGCCAGGCCTCTTGCGAAGGGGACCCGGAAAGCACGGAGAGAAGGCATGGTGATGGTCATCTCCCTTGGCTCCAGGAAGCGTCGAGGTGGTGGTGGGCCAGAGCTGTAACACTCGCCGCCGTAGGGTGGCAAGCCACCTTCCCACTGCAAGCCCTTCCAGGCTGACCTGGAGCCGGTCGTGATGCACTACTGGTGGAAGAAATACGCCTGGTGGGAGCTGAGCCCAAACGGGCCACGGTCCCATGAGGGGATTCAATGGAGATTTGGGACAGCCAAACTTTAAACCCACTGAGTTTCAGGGATTCAAGCTATCCAAAAGCACAAATTAACAGCATAATTTGTTATAACTTAATAACATATATAGCATAATTTGTTATAATTTAAATGACAACATAATTTAATTAAATGAACCTTTTCTTTAAACTGCTGTCCAGTGGAATGAAAAGCACGTCATTATCTACTTTTCTTAAAGTAATTTTCAGGGCTATTCTCACACCTGTTCATTTTCTGTTTATCTGTCTAAGGAGATGCATAATGCAAACGTGAATGTGCTGTAGATTATTCCTCCAAGATGTTTGAAGAAGACTTGAATATAAAAGCCCCAAATTGAAGTCAAGAGGGAAAAGATTGCGCAAACTTCACAATTTGATTAATACTGCCCCACAATCTATCGCCTGCCGGGCAGGGAGATTGATTGATTGGGCATCAATCTGGCACATTCACTTTGATGAATATCCTGTCACCGCTCCTGAGAACCAACATGTAGCATAAATGAACGCTTAAATAATTGCTTTGTAAGTGTAAATATTAAACGTCTATTATAGGGGATTCTGCATGGATGTCACGCAAAGAGAGAGACAAGTAATCAACAAAGCTAAATGGTGGGACACAGCAAGAGTATTTGTTTCACGTCTCCATTCGTATTTGACATTAATCTCACCTTAACCGTCTTTGAGAGTGGGTGGCAGGCGGCTTGAAGTTGAAAAGTTGTGCTTGTGCATTTCTTTGCCAGGTACATTTCATTAGAATAATCCATACCCGTGCCTAGTAAAAGATTTTGTAATGAGCTCTACAGCCGGTGGCAGGGGGAAGGGGGTTGGAGGGCACCTCTCTGTTTTAATCTGTATTATTAATGTATTATTATTTTCTTTCAAAAATTTGTCTTCTTTGTAGTGTAGATGCACTTCCTGTCACTAATTGTAGAACTGAAATTGTGCTAATTTTACTTGCCAAGCAATAAGTCTTTAGCAGGAAGAGGATTAGAAGTGTTTATACTTAACTATTTATTTGTTAATATGCTCTAAGGTTAGAGGAATTTTTACCCTTTTAAATGTTTCCCCTTCAAGTAAACGTAAAAAAAAATTCTAAGAATAAGAATTTACTGTCATTGTATCATTAGTGAACAGCAAACAACGAGATTATGGAGACATTCCCTGAATTGTTTCTCCTTCAAACAACATACATCATAACATACACTAAGAATAAATATAAAAAAGAAAAAGAAATATATATATAAAATATAAAAAGAAGTGTATAAAACAACATAAGTGGTGTTTAGCACCCCAAGATAGGTTTAGCTAAAGAATATTGCACAAATAGCATATTACACTACTGTAAATAATTAATAATTCTGATTAATACTATCAGTATGCCTGTGTTTAAATTCTGAGCAATTACTATATAAATACCTAGTGAATAGACTATATGAACCTATATAGATATGTGCTAAAATCTTTATTTATCTTCCATCTGTCTTCCATATTGGTCCTTCTAATGCATGGTCATAGTAAGCCTTGAACATATCACATGAAGCATGGGACACAAGGCAGGGTACACCCTGGATGGAATATCAGACCATCACAGGGTACAAAATGACCACAATGACACACCTTGGACAGTTTAGACGCCAAATCACCTAACCACATGTCTTTAGACTGCTGGAGGAACAATGGAACGATGCATGGTCACAGGGAAAACATATATAAAGGTCTTGAGTAGGACGTAAAATGAAGTCATTTACCTCATTGATTAGCAAAACTTAAAGTTTAAAAATGTGATTTCAATGGTGTTCCTGTGGTCTGCTTAACAGCAGGCAAAGGTGACAGTAATAATTGACAAGCAAATAAATTGTGATGAATACAAGGTTTTGTGTTTTGTGACAAGCCTACAAGCTATTTTGCAGGTACAACACCGTTGCAGTAGATAGCAGCTGGGAACTCTACCAAGCATATATTTTCCAATCATTAATTTTTCAAATCACTTAATCCTATTCAGGATTGTGGGGGGGCCTGAGCCTATCCCAGCAGCCTAGGGCACAAGCTGGGAGACACCCTAGATGGGGTATCAACCCATTGGAGGGCACAGTCACACCCACACTTAATCGCACACTATGGACAACTTAGTCATGCCAATTAACCTACAATGCATGTCTTTGGACTGTGGGAGGAAGCTGGAGTTCCTCGGAGGAAACCTGCAAAGCAGATGGAGAGCATACAAACTACATCCCCAATTTTCCAATCAACATATCAAACTTTGCTTCCCAGAAAGCATTTACAGGGATTACTTTTTAAATGAATAAAATGTTTAAAGTGTCAGTTAACACCAAAGGGCATCACTGAGGCCTATGAAAATGTGGTGTCAGTCCACACTGACCTTATTTGGAAAGTAAGGGTCTAGCTGCTTTTGTGGGATTCCTGTAGTTCCTGGATATTCTTGTGATTTTTCAGTGCACACTTTGATAGGGAATGTCAGCTTGTCACTCAGGCTAAAAGCACAGTTTCTTTGTTCGTTCATCAATTTATCCATTCATCCATTCATTCTTGCATGATTTTGTATGAATTTGAGTTCATTCCCATACAGTACATCTTTTCGCTTTGCACAAACATTGCATAAACCCTGGTACAAAGTTAATGTCCTGCTCTTTATTTCCTATATACATATGATATACAGGTAGAGATTTTTAATAATTTATTTTGCAATATTTTCAGCCTTAGCTTAGATGTTGATAATAGTCATTGCCATTGAAAGATGTAAATACAAGGCCGGTAATTATGGTGTTACTTTCGCTCCATCACCAGAAGGTGGCATAGTCTGGTTTTGTGAGCCAACATGTAAAGTTTTGTGTCACTGGTTAATTTTACATTAAGCTTTAAACGATTTACATCACAATGAAATGACCTATTTTCTCGCTTTTCCAAGTCCCTGTCCTTATGCAGCCATTTTTAAAAGCATAATTGTCAATCTATAGGTAATGTCCCGTAACTGATTTAAAACTTAGCAATTTAGATGAGCATTTATATGAAAAGGTGATTTTAATGTGTTATAATACATAAAAGTTAAATGTGTATATACTGATGATAACGATTATGGCATTTTATGTCAAAGTTTGAATTTGTTATTACGTTGTTCGTCCCCACAAATCTCAGCCCTGGTATTAACATAACCCCAGCCTTTTCCACTTTGCCTACTTTCATGATTGACTTTTCAGTCGGTTGTCACTGCTGCCTCTCAGCTGGTTGTGCGGACCTGGTTGCACTCAACAGGGTGTAGACTGCATGGTTGGAGTGAAATGCACCAGACACATTATGGTCTTGCAGGTAGCTGATTGCACCCTGCATGCCCAAAACTACGAGTAAGTTCAATAAAATGCTCACTAAATTGCAAGAATCTTAGGAGGATGATAATATATTAGCATATTTAAAAATCATTATAACATTTTATATTTATAATTTGTTACAATTTGGCTAGAATATTTACTCATCAATTGTTTTTCATCATGATTGTTCACCAGTGTTAGGAGCTCAAACCCTGTCCCCTCTATGTGTGCAAGGAGTATGCTCTCCCCATATAATGTGCTGCTTTTCTCTGCTTACTCCAGTTTCTTCCTACAATCCAAAGACAAGTTAGGCTTACTGTCAGCTCCATATTGCTCATAGTCTGTGATTGTGAATGCATGTGTGCCCACAGATGGACTGCCTTCCTGAACATGGTGGACTCCTTTTCCAGGATGCTTTTGACTCTGTACTGTAAAAGAGGTTTGAAGATGGATGGTAAATGATTAAAAACTACAGGTAATATTCCTTCCCAAAACAATTTGATCAGTTCTGTAGTCCAGGTGCATAGTATTTGATTTTTACAATCGAGAATAAAAATAATTATTCAAATAAATAATTCAGTTGATAGAACATTAAATATCTGCAAAATACTATAAATATATTCAGAAACTAATGAAAGAAACAGACCTGAAAGAACATTTTAGTGTTCCTCTCTCCCCGGAACTATTAAGACTGATAAAATTAATGTTTTTTTTGTTATTATTTGTTTTCACAAGAAGGACCTTATGCTCATTCTAGGTCTTGGGGGATTAAAGTTGGAAATGGTGCTACAGTTTCATAAACATATGCCTCATTTATTGTTTGCTGCAAAATTATATTGTGTTTAAATGATTCTGCAGTGATGGACAATTTTACATCCTGCTCTATTCACACTTTGACAGTGTCTTGTGAGGCATACTCCTGTGGTATATGTGAACAGTATCACATGACATAAGCATTGTGCAGTAGAGGATATGGTTATAGGGGTTTCCTTTTCGGGAACAAATCAAACAGTCAAATTTACACAAAGTATAACTGAAACAGATAATGGAACTATTAAGACAAGATAGGGCCAGTGATGAAATAAATTAAAGAGCTATCATGACAGGTGTATAGGATGTGGTCCGTAAGCAAAACAGAACTCTGTTGAATGATATCTCTGCCACTATAATTTGAATCTGAAATGCTCATATTTGAATTTGTATTGTAATTTGTAACGAAGTGTTGCATTTGAATTACATCAAGTTGAATTTGAATTCTGTAATGTGAATTTGTCTGCCATGCTACAGACCTGAATTTCAAATTCAAATTCAGTTTCAGATTGAAATTCAGTTTCTCGTGGCACAAATTCAGATTGATAATTCAGGCAACATGAGACAGATGAAGAAAATCAGCAGCCCAAACCCCTGGCTTGTCTTTTCTAGACACCCCTCTCACCAACATTACTAAAGTAACATTAAGCACCAGCTAATAAGCGCAAAATAAAATAGCTAAAATTCCAGATTTGCTGATGAAATTTCAATTATTTTCTGTAGCACTGAGCATGTGATTAGAGTTTTTTCTCATAACTTATTTAGGTTCAGAGAAACTTACACTTTTGGAAAAAATTCCTAGAATGTTTTGAATTTTTGAATCCAGTCTATAACTTGAGTGTTATGATCACTTATTGAATTGTTATGAAATGGACCTCAGAAAACAGTATGTTACAGCCTCACAAGCACCATGGTTGAATGCGTGCATTTTAAGTTTCAATAAAAGACAAAACTCCATAAACAAGCACGATGAATTGCGCAAGAAGTGTTGACTGACTTGCAGTAATAAGATGCCTCTAGCCTGTCAGGGATTCAGCAGCCACAAACAATACCTCTTTTGTGTGCAGAGTCATCCAAAGACTGGCAATTACTTTGTGCAAGAAAATGCAACTTCTGATTTGATTTACCACACATTCAAAGAAAGATTCATTTATAATAAGCTTTTAGTGATTTGCAGGATTTTCCCCAGTCTCTGCAGGTGCATGAATGTAATGGACAATATACGTATATATATAAGTCATGAATAATTGGAGTTGACCTACATGAAAATGAAAATCACTACAGGACAAGTGTTTGCTGTGTCTTATTTTACTACTTGAGCATTTAACATGATGATGAAGAAGAAACTGTGACCTAATAAGAAATAAAAAATAATACTAACATCTTCTTCACACTGGTTGGCTTTACAGGATTGACTCTTGAGCAGGACTGACTTGGTCTGTTCTCCCTCATTGCATTTCTTCTGTATTCACACACACAGGTGAATTGGTGTCTCTGAATTGCCCAGAGTGTGTGAGCATTTGTGTACCCAGCAATGGGCTGGCATCCTGGCCAAGGGTGTTCCCCTATCTTGTGCTCCGTGCTTCCTGATTGGTCCCCATCAGCCACTGAAAGGTGACCAGCTCCCCAAGCAAACCAAATGGGAAACAGCAAAACTGGCATAAAATAAATGGAGTGGAGAAGGCCAATTTTTCCTTGGGCTCCAGAGATGGGTAATTTGCCAGGAGTCCTTGGTTAAACCCAGTGACCACAAGAAATTAAGCCAACCCAGCATGTCCAACAACCCTGGGTACCTTGGTCTGGGGTAGAGGATAAGCATCAAATTTAACTACCTTGATAATCTTCCTATAATCCACACAAGGTGTTTTTAAGTCATAGGGCTCTGGAAATAGCATAATAGAGATGCTCCAATTACCATGTTCCTCTTTAGCTATTGACATAATTAATATTTTAGAGTAAAGCTGGGATAAAACTTAGCTATTGACAAAATTAACATATCAGAGTAAAACTGGAAGGGTAGGGGAAATGGGTAGTTTTCATATACCCCATCTTTCCCTCCTTTAGATACATGCACACAGGTAACAGCAAAGCATGGGGTCAGACCACATCTAGCACTACTGCAGCAGCTGGGATCAAGGGCCATACTAAACAGCCCAACATTGACATGATTACCAGCCATGAGATCTGAACCCATGACCTTCTGACCAAAAACACATAACCCTTCAACCACTGAGCTACATACCGCCCTAACTTGTTTTGTACCTTGGTAAACTGTATTTCTGGGATCTTCCTCCTAGTGGGGTCTATATTTGGAGACTGTTGCCTCTTTATTTCAACAGGCCTCATAATTCACCTTCCCAGTATGTTGTGTGACCTGAAATGCCCCATGCCGGTGTGCTTGTATTTCACACATTATCACAAGCTGTAAAATGAACTGTGGATCTTCCAAAGCAGCACCAGCAAGTTGTTTCTGGAAACTTGTTTTCACCCAGTGAAAATATTTTGTGCTCATATCAATGTGTACTTAATTTGCAGGAGGGTTTGTATAGTGGCTCCACAGTGTAATGTACATTATGAAAGCTCAAAAAAAGAAATCACAAAACATTAAAGAAACTCAAAAAAAAAAAAAAATTAAGAAAGCAACTGTTTTGTGTTTTTTTAATGTCTTGCATTTTTTGTTTTCTAAATTTTTGGCATGCCTTTTTTGTGTTTCTTTGTTTAATTTTTTAATTTTCTATTTGTGCTCCTTCTTAATATATTGTGCATTGCGCTTCATGGCCACTGTAGCTTGTACTCTTCCAGGTTTCCTTAATGAAAACCAACATGCTTCATGGCCCTTGGAACAGTCCAGGTGGAGGTCTAGAAAACAAATGCTATGGAGAGTAACAACCAAAAAGTCAATAATCCATCTTGATCAGTGCCAAGAGAGTCCATTACCAGAATCCGTAAATATTCAAATACTGGTATTACAGCTACAAACTTTGTCTGCTTGTTGAATCTGGGTCAGTTATTAGTCCAAATGATTATGTTTTTTATTTGTCACAGTAATAATTCTTTCAACCATAGGGTTCTTGTGGTTAAGCAACATAATATGAAGCAGAATTTTAGTGAAGTCTTGAGAGATTATGTGCTATAAAAGGTGTGACAGGAACATGAATAAGAATATACAACGCTCCTTTAAGTCTTCAGCTGAATTTAAAAGGTCAGGAGAGTAGTTAACAGGGACATATAGCAAACAAGGCATTATTAGAATGACAATTTTTATGCCAAAGCCATGCCTTTCCTATGATTTTTTTGTTAGCCTGTTCAGATTATGATGGTTTAATTTGTTAAACATTTTCTGCCAAGCAGCTGTGATGTTGGTGGAACATCGAGAGACAGTACAGTTCCAACATTGAGACCAGCACTTCCACTTTGCCCAGTTCCGCTTTCCCACACCCTGCCTCACCTAATGTTGATATCGCCAATATCACCTGGTTCTCATTAATCAACACTTACATACACATCCACTTCCTCCCTTTGAAACTTTGTGGTATGTTGTGTGTTAGCTGAGGTTGCCGTGCCTTGGTGATGTGATTGACTACATGTTCTTTAATTATTTTTGGGTCTCATTTTGTTGGCCTGTCTTTTGACCATTTCCTGTCATCAGCCTTGCTTTTGGGTTCTGAATTTATCTCCATTGGCTTACCTAGTTATGACTCCTTCTTGGATTATGATTGCATTTATGGATTGTCTCATTAAGAATGCTGTGCCTGAATTTGGATCCAGTCTCCTTCATTACAACATAGGAGGACTTTTCCAAAATTGTGACGATAGCAAGTAGGTTTTGGTGGATTGTGACATTAACAACTTATGATATACCATAAACTAACTTTTCACTTTTCACTAAATTTAGTTTCCAAGGATTGGCTCTTGGCCTCCCTATGAATCTATCCCAGATAAGTGGTTGGAAGACTGGTAGCAGGATGGACAATATATAATGTAAGTGAAACTGCTGGAAAAGTTTTTGAATCATGACAGTTGGTAGCTTCTGTTTTATTTTGAGCATGTGGAGTAATGTGTGTGTTACTTCTATTAGACACCTCCTCCTGTCGATGGGAACAACACTGACCACAGAAGCCTTGAACATCACTGTGCAGTTCTTCCACTCGTGGTGTCCTGGTATATTTTCCCTTAAGCACAAGTGCATCAGCTGCCTCTAGCCCAACCTGGCATGCTGTGGTGCTTCCAATTCCAAACAGATGTCCTCGAATTTGAGAATCAATATTTGCAGCTAATCTCCAAAGGCAAACAGCAATTCTCGCCTCCACAGTTATGTAGTGGCACAGATGTTTGCAGCCTTCTGAATGTGGGGGTCAGGCACACAAGATGACTGATAAAAGAGGACTTTCTACACTGTGAATCTTGATCTGATACCTGTTTAATTCTGTTCAGCCATAATGGCATTGCAGTCATAAAGGTGGTTATAAATTGAATATACTGTATTTACAAAATCACAGTGCACTTGGGCTTCACACCTTCAGCAATCTGAGCTTGTTTTTGTCTGTGTGGAGCTTCAGTTATCCCAGCGTTCATACACAACCGTGTATTGTGCAAGTGGTTAAAAAATGGATAAAGACTATAGACATTCATACAGTGTAAGAGTTTAGATTGTATTAAAACATTTCTGGCCTCTAAGACCCTTTAAACGCAAGGTAATTTTCAGATGGATAACACTCTAAGAGATGCTCCCAAACAGATAATGAGGCTTCTGTAACAGATTTTGTCCATTGCTTTACCCTCATTTCTGTTCAATAACATTATTGCAAAGTAATAAATTGGATGATGCATCAACCAATATTATCTTGATGTCAAATTAAATGGGTTGTTTTGAGAATTCTTTTCCTGTTAATACAATAAATGGAAGTGATGCTTTTTGTGAGAACTGAGTTTTTAATATTTTTTGTTGGCTTAGTGGAATCACAGATACTATGTAATTTCCGGAAATGTAGCTGTCCTCATTCTCTCGCTCTCACTCAGAGGAGCTGCACATCATTCTTTTCCTGGATAAAGTACCTATTCTCTTTGCAAAAGCCAGGGGTGTGGTTGTCTTGGGAGAACCTGGTGACTAAATGCATAGAACATAACACATCAATTTATCTGACCCTGATGCCCAAATGGCTGCATTTTTGCTGTACCTGTATATATATAATTTGAAATCAGATGTACCCAATTCCTCTTGTTCATGAAATAAATATCCCAGTTACCATTAAATGATCATCTCCTCCTTAACTTCCATGTCACATGGTTCTCTTCACCTTCCTAGCTGGAGTGATTCTCATATCCCCTTCTCATTATTCTTCATGCTTCTTGGTGAGAGCACTTCAAGATCTTGTTTGAGGACTAACCGTAATAAGTAGACTTTGATTAAGGTGTAAATCAAACAAATCACTTTAGCATGTAGATAGAAGCCACAGTGCAGAAATCTTGCCTTGTGCCTCACCTCAAAAGTAAGACAACTTGTTTATCCTGTACCCGGTAAGCGGTTGGAAGATGGATTAATGGGTGGAAATACTCCTCAGAAAATATTTTATGTTGATTTTTTTCATTTTTGAAAGCATCAAAGAAGTTGTTTTCCTAATAATATGTAAAAGTTTCAAATGTTTAGCTACAGAATGTGGTATTTAGTTATTAATCAAAATTCTTCTTCTGGTCAAATTTAACGCTTTTACTCCACCTTCTGCATGGCATAATGTTTGAAATTTTGCCCTGCAAAAGTTCCCATAATCCGTCAAGGGACTTGCTTTCCTGTCACGGAGGATCCAGGTGATAAAACTGAGTGACCACACGTCGGTCATTTTTTTTGGAGTTGGCGTGAGATCAATACACTTCTGTCCTGTCGCCCCGAATTAAATTCACTCTGTTTACTTTCTGCAGCTGCTAGTGGTCAACCCTTGGCCTCAACTCTTCTGACATGCTGCCGCTTTTTCCTTTCTTGCTATCCATCTTCCTCACCTTATTGGATCTGATTCCCAATGATACGTGGTGCTCTGCATGCGGCTGGCAACTGTGAGATGGGCGGTGGCCAAAGAATGGGAGGAGATACAGCATTCCACTGGGTCAGATCGTTTGTCAGTTTTATTAGTTTCCTGTCTAGTATCTTACTACATTTTGGTCCCCATTGCACAATGCCTCCTGCACCATGCTAGCACTGTGGTAAACCACAAGTGATTTACAACTCAATTTAGCCCAGTCTTGTGAAGGCACTCTGGGAAGAGTGTTTGCCATTTCTCCTTTGACTCCTGACACTTTTAAAGTCACGGGACCAACAAGAAGAATGTTCTTCTTTAATTATGGATTTTATCGTTTTAATTTCTACACAGCTTTACTTTTCCATTTTTATGATGTGGCAGGAAAGGACCCTGACGTTAAAGAGAAGGTCCCACAGTAGAAATATTCAAAATCCTGAATCGGCACTTTTAAAGGGCAGAGCATGAATGACTTTTGGTCATAGCTTTTTGGCATGATCGTGGCTGGCTTTTTTGTGGGAGATTGTCACTTGCATACCTTTTCCAGGGAAATGCTACTCAAAACTGTCTGCTTATATTAGGGTAGAAGCCCGATGTCACTTCTGGCTTCAGACCAAGGGCTGGTATGCCAGGGGCATTGTACTGGACTCTGATCCAAGGAATAATTTCATAGGAAAAAACTCGTTTCTTTGAGATGTTTTCCTTATAACCAATACTCCAGTTAATGTGAAATTCAAATTAAGTTTCAGTTTTGTTGTTCATGCCACAGCTGTTTATTTGTTTATTTATCAAATCGCTCTCCCTTCTGTCAGTTCTGCTCATTTGTGATGGTTACCTGATACCTGCCCTCTTGCCCATGGTGTCATTTTACAGGTTCTCCGTTTTGTTCAGTCATATTTGAATAGTGCAGTACAACATGTCACACCGTTAACCATAGCTGCAATTGAGAGAACATTCAGTTCTTTATTTCTCATTTTGTAATCCAGGGATACTTTATGCTCTGGACCAAACAGTATGCAAGGCTTCAATTTATTATCAATAATAATAATAATAATAATAATAATACATTTTATTTAATAGGCACCATTCTTAACACCCAAGGTCACCTTACAAA
>JAACJT020000075.1:10417061-10437625 GCA_009936485.2 Gymnarchus niloticus
TGTCCTGCTGTCTAACTGCAACATTTGCTAGCACAGTTTCTGAGTCGCAAGGTGAGTGCTGCATTCTTCTAGCAAGAGGGAGAGTAGCAGTCCTTAAAGGTCTGGTAAGAGGTCTGGCTGCTTTTGGCATAGGGCTGCCCACAGCAGATACCATTACAAACCAGATTACATAAAACATATGCGGAAAATCGGTGACTGTTAACAGCACATTAAATGCAAATTATGTTTGACACTTCAGTACAGACTAAAATTCATAATTCATGAAGTGTAGAACAATCGATGAGATAGGAATCTTAAATTATGCCGTTCACCATGTCCTTATGCTCCTTTCATATACGTATCTCTACTTCTCTTCAACAGGAACACAAATTCAAAATATATGCATGAAACTGGCATGATGTTGTATAGAAACTCTTTGTTCTGATATTGTTTTAAGAGTGCAGTACACCTACAGATTCATATGAGACACGTGATTACGTGTAACTACTTATTATTTGGTTATGCTGTTTGCCTGTGCTCACTGGTGAACCCAGCAAAACTCAAGGTAATGAAATCATAGCTGTTGCTCAGGTGATAAAGAATACAGTCAAATAATAGGTAAAATAAGTAGTGGCCTCAAGGAAAGCATTTAAAGCATTATTTTTAATCTGCATGTCAGACAGTCCTCAGTGTATCATTAATAAGGTCTTCTGGGGCCAAGGTCATCATACCACATCACATTTCGAAGCAAATTCCCCAGAACAGTCTGGTCTCACTCCTGGGGAATCACCCTAAAGCACTGAGCACAGAATCCAGCAGCACTTGATGGTTAGCCTGCAACCCTGAAGCAATGTAGAGGAGCAAAACCACCTTGAACGGATAGGGCCTTTGGTGAAGAAGCCCCAATGCAAAAATGAGGCCTGAAACGGAGCCGGCAGCAGAGCTAGTGGGAAGGCCCAAAGCTCTAGGGTGAAGTACCACACTGAGATTTCACCATGAAAACATTTTAAGAAAAGTTCCTTAGCAGCCAACAGGGTATTTAAATGGGCAAAGACTGAACACAGCAGTAAGAAATACAGTTTCCTTTACTATACACTTTATGCATTTTACTATTAAGCAGATGAATGATAGAACAATAAATGAACTGAAGAATCTGAGATGTTTGTCTAGTTAATTGTAACCCTTTGCCAGTGCTTTATTCTAAAAGTTTCAGAAACCGCATTGGCACAGTAGGTTTTACTGTGCTCTCGCACCTCCACGTCAACACTCACCTCCACTTGGTGTGCTTTCCTGCTCCCCCTGTTTGAGTGCGCGTCCTCCTGTGGCTCAAAACCATTTGCTTCACGTCAATTGTTATGTAGAAATTGCCAGTGCTGTGCCACAGTGTACCCGATAATGGACTGGCATTCTGTCTAGAGTGTTCCTCTTCATCAGGTCCCATAATTCCAGGGATAGGCCCCACCTACAGCAGCCTTGCACTGGATAAAGTGGTCAAGAATAATGATTTAAAAGGGCAGGAGATTACATTTTCTTTGGAAAACAATTTCATTTGCTTCATCCTGAGAATCTTTCGGTTCTTTCGACTATTAAATCCGGACTACACATAAAAAAAAAAAAAACGTTTTGCTGGATGTTTCTTGCTCAAATTTTGAAATATTTTAAGCACTATAGTTTTATAATGTGCGGAAGATGTATTCCAGGTATATTTTGTAAGTATATACGTCATGTTTTGCTCAGTAGCTTTTTTCAGTTGTTCTACAGTTTTCCTTGGAAGGCAACCTATGGCCAAATGTTAAGCTTAAAGTGAATACTCGTTAGCAGCTGGGAATAAATTGTTAGTTCTTTGCTTAAATTGAATGCTGGAGTTAAAAAAAGAACGGAAAACAGGAGGCTATAAATGAGCATTTTGCCCCAGGGTCAGCTAGTTTACCACAGAAACCACATTAAAATTTTTTGCTAGTGTCATTTAATTTCATAGCTGAATGCTAACAATTAGGCTATAGAATCCTCTTTAAGCGTATCCGTATAATGGCATGGATGTTTTTTTTTTTTCATTAGGCACTACGATTGGCAGCAGGTGATATCACAGCAGGTCCTTTTTTTTTAGCGTAACAAGTTTAAGCATTTCTTGTCATTGACTATGGTCTAACTTCAAGCACCTGCACTGATAACATACTTAAATCACCTTGTGTAAACTAACCCTCCTAATGACCATTGCTTTTGGGGATGTTCTGGATTTAGCTAATAAAGATGATTTGCCACTGGCCATCCAATTAGTCCATATCTTGTATATTACTAAATGTCACAGGATGCTTTTTGATTCACTGTGTTTCATAACTGGCCTGTCTTTAATCTTAATTTTGCTTCTATGTGTTATAAAGTACTCTCCTCTAATTTTATTTTAAAATGTGATTGAATTTAGGTTGAGTTTATGTGTAAAGAATAAATAATATGCATCACTGAAAAAGGCCTTACTTAGATGGACGCATCCTTTGGATTGTCCACGCCAATCAATTCCTCACGGTTACCCACATCCTCCTCCCAGAGAAAACATAGAGTTTATGTCAGCGTTTCTCTTTTCTTCCCCTCTCCCTGCAAGGCATGCAGACTCTGGCTGGATTTTATTTTGTAGGATTCTCAGAGTGTGCGACTGCTGCTTGTTTCCACAAGGAAAATTATATTTCGATTATTGGCGTCTATCTCAAGGTTGACGCCAAAGCATCATTGTCTCTGAGTTCAGTGAGTCAAAGATAGATAGCCCATATTTGTGTGGTTAAATGGGTAAGACAGGGTACACAGTGCAACAAATCATCTGAAGGAAGTGTGTCACTGTGACACACATTATGTAATACAGAATTGGGCACAGTAGACAGTAATTAAACAGAATGAGTCAATGTGTTCTAACTCTAACACAGTGAGGACCACTGAGACCTCTTAAATAGAACATCTTTGCCTTTTTTAAATTTTCAATTTGCACATTGGCATGTTTAAACCTGGGAAAAGTAGTGTTTCATCCATCTGTCCATCCATGCATCCACCCACTAACTGCTTATCCAGTACAGGGTCATGGTCAACCTGGAACTTGACTGAGGAAGCCTGGGGCACACGACATGGGACACCCTGTGTGGTATGCCAGTTTGTAGTTAAATGTATATTTGTTTTGTATTTTGAATAATCAATTCTTGTTCTTTTAAATGTACTACTTGGTACTAAAGAAGAACATCATGCTTATTTATTAGATTATTATAAGACCTGGATATTATGTCATAAATTATAGTGTACAGTGGGGTCCAAAATTCTGAGACTGCATTGAAAATCTGAAATTTTAATCAATTCTGGAAATAAAGTTTTTGGATGAGCTAAAATTTTCAGGTATTTCACAGTGGATCACTGGAAAAAGTCCTATTTTTTGCTGAATTCATGTTTATGATTTATGGCAGCAACATAAGGCTTTATGTAAGGAGACAGACAGATGAGAGATTGGTAACATGGTGTATCAAAACTTCACTGAAACATGGCTGTGGGAATATTTATGTCTGGGGCTGTTTTTCCTACTCTGCACTGAATCAACAACACCCTGACAAAGCAAAATTACCAATCTATCCTTCAGAGACATGCCATTCCCTTTGGTTTGGAAGTTTGTAGAGAAGGATTCATATTGCAATGGGATAATCACCTCAAAAACACATCAAAGCTTTGTGTGAAATACTTGAAGAACAAAGAACAGCAAGGAGCACTGACTGTCATGGACGTTCCTCCTCAGTCACCTGACCTCAACCTCATTGAACATTTATGGGGGCACTTGAAGACTGAGAAAGCCAAGCACTGAGTAAAATCACAAGGTGCACATTCAAACATTCTCAGTTCATGCTGACATAACATGGATCATCAGATTTTGCACAAATTTGTGGAGTTCAAGTCAGCTCAAGTGCATGCTGTTATTAAAGCAAAAACGCAGCAGGAATTCTGAAATTCATGTAAATTTCAAACTTTTCTCTCAAAATATTATGCTGGTAAAGAACCATTATATATTAAATGATAAAAGAATGCCTAAACTAAGCATTTTCACTGGAGCTCTCAGGCCTTTGGAGTCGATTGTAATTAATACTGCTTGGATGCTATAGTGGAGACTGGGCCTGCGACTTTGCATGGTGCCTTTTAATCACTGAAAGGAATAGCTACCAGTTTGTGTGCCCCATACATGAAGCTACATTGTGGTGGTTCTTTGAATAGCCTCATGTCAGGACACCTGACTTAGATGTATGAATGAAAGCAGTAATTATGTCAGACGGCTATGTGAACTCTGGGGTATAAAGTACTCAGGTGTCTCCTGCATGATGGCTTTATCCTGTGAGTTTGGGATGGTTTCGGTCAACCATGCTTCCTGTGAATCAGATTACAGTAAAGGTTCTCAGCCCATGGTGAATGTGGGCGTCTCAACACAAAAGCTGGCTTTTCATTTAGCTTTCGTTAATTTTTTTCTGAGGCTCCGAAATCATTGCTCCCATGGTTTTGCTGAGAGAGGCAATTCAAGTCACCCACTTATAAGTACTGGTGACATATTCAGTAATAATTTTTAAGCATGAATCTTTTCTTTAATCTTAAAATCCAATTTCACAAATATAATTGCCATCTTAGGCTAGTAAGGATGCCTGTAGGAAACAATTGTTTCTCAGGCCAATGATATCATCTTCCTTCTCTTTTTAGCAGTATTGTATTAGCTACAGCCTGCTTTTACAATAAATAAGGTTTCTATCTACTTCTCAATCTCGACAAAATATTTCATTATAAGGACTTGAACAGCAACTGTGAAACTTGCTCTTGGGAAATGGCAAAGAGATCCACATGACACAGGGATATTGGGAAAGAACAGGGACTTTATTTGAGGATGGGAGTTCAGATGGGTTTAATAAAAGCAGGAACAAAAGATTGGAGTGCTTTAGAGACAGCAGAAGGGATAATGCGCAAACAAAATCAACAAAATGGGTCAAAGGGGCTACACTGAAGTCCAAAGCTGGATATCATGGTCTGGGCGAATTCTCTGGGGTGAAAGAAAATGAAGTCCAGTTTCATATAACAAATAGTAAACAAGCACAGGTGCAATGAATGAACGCAGCTGTCACATGACTTCTTCCACTCTGAATGTCTACACCGCATCAGACATTAACACATAGGCTGTACTACATTAAAAGCTTTGAAGAGTCAGATTGCGAAGTACCAAAAATTATAGTTGTAATAACCTCCAAAATCTATTCACTGATATTTGTTGAAACATTAATCAGCTTGATCGTAAGCTAAAACACACATTATTAAAAATAATAAATGCCCTTAGATAGAGTACACAGGCTTGAATGAACTTTCTGCTTTGACCTTTATTTTGTTACTGTGTACTTGTGCAACCATTTTTTTTTCCAGAACTGCTCTCGTGTATCTATTTCACTGTACTGTGTAATGTAATTGCCTTTGTCTCTTTTAATTTTGCCTTAGCCCATTCATTATAATTTGCCATAACATCCCTGTAATGAGCTCTAATCCAGCCTGCAAAAGATACTAGATATTTCTTGGCCTTTGCATTGCATTGTTCAAGGCTACAGTAATGAGGTGAATAACCTAATGCACAGCAATGCTACTTGAGGAGTAATGTTTTGAAGTCACATAACCTCATCTGCTGTAGAAATACTTAGGTCTGTAAAGTCGATTTTGACACATTGTCCTTTAAACAATGCTTCATTCATGGGCATTCCTAAATCATCACATATATACGAAATCACTGTCACTGCATTCTGAAGGCCCCAGGTTCCCCAGTAACTCTGACCAGGGTAAGTGGTTAGAAGATGGATGGATGGATGGATGGATGGATGGATGGATGGATGGATGGATGGATGGATGGATATGAATGTACTGTATTCTTTCAGAGTCAAAACCACCCTATATGGAACACAGTAAGGATTAAATGAATACATCTTTTTAAAAATTGGTTGCCAGGTTCATCATTTAGAGTACTGGGGTATCGAAGTATTTCCTTTTGTATTGGGCTGGCGTGTAAGTACAAGCACACCCAGGCAATGGTGATTTTACCTGTTAATCTGTGGTCATGGTTAGTGTGCACATATCCTAGAGACACCGTTGTGACAATATCGACCATGTTTACGTTATGATGTGATGAATACAGCTGGAAACGTTAAATGCAAAATCGAGAAACTTCTGTTTTGAGCTTATCTTCTCTCTGTCCAGTGTTTTTGTTTTCAGTGTATCTTTTTGTACCACAGTGCAAAAGCAAGACTGTGGTATATTGCTCAGACATTCCTACTGTCACTCCCTCCTGCATATTCATGCGGGACTGAACCTGCCTCATTAATACTAAAATAATGAAGCAGGAACATTTTTAGGCTAAAATGAGTGTATTTAAATTTTTTTGGAACATTTGAATATTCAATTTAGTATAAAACAATCCAATTTTTATTATAGCTTTGTCTATGAGGGTTACTGGGAGCCTTATCTAAAAACATAGGGTGTTCATTACCAACCACTAACATATTAATAGCAATTTAGAATCATCAGATTGCTTAAACCATACCTATTGTATGTGCTGGAAAACCCATGCAAACATTGAGAAAACACAGGCACACATACACAGACACACACACAGCAGAACTTGATGAAAATGTATAGCTCTGGAGGTGTGAGGTGACAACATTATCTACTGAGGCACTGTGCTGTATGCTGTGAAGGGAATTAAAATAGGCAGACAAAACGTTTGCATCCTTAACCTTCAAAATGTCTGGGGCTCTCTTAAGCTGTGGCTGTGCCCTAAAGTTCACCTAAATATGAAAATATTATTTCGCATTAAGTAACAAACTGACTTTTATTCAAAGCAGGTGTTTGGGCATGCCCACCCTGACCTGCACTGCATTAATGAGATGCGCCTCTTGACAAGCCTGACACTAAAGTAAATACGTTATGTGCTGCAGCCATGAATTATGTATGGAGAGCATCCAGATGTTAAGCTACCTAGAGTGACTTTATGATGGTAACATCCTTAAATTGTCCAACTTGGACAGAGAAAAAAAATCTAATTGAAATGTTTTACCCTTGGCAAGGACTGCATAGCTTTCCATGGTATTTACGGGACATGTCTGTTCTTATAGTGTACAGTATGAAAAAATGAATAAACACATTTATAATGATTTTGAGAGGTTATGTTTCCACTTATTCCTTCAGAATATACTCCAGACAATATGTATGTAACACAGATGTAAGCTGATAGGGTAAATGCTTAGTAGAAGTACTGGTTCAGTGCTGCACTGTGTGTCAACCCTTATTAATACGTTAGATGTCACAATATTTTTAGATTTTTTGTTGCTGGGTACCAGGTCTGTGGATCCACAAACGATAATTCAGAAATGCTCAAGGTTGAAGGACTTTAATAGTTCCACTAAAGATGTTATACTCTGCCCTGTTGTCTCATCTTACTTCTCTCTTTGAAAGCTGTCTGACAAATCACACATAAACCACCTTATCAGCCTATTGTGGTGTCATCCTTTTCAAAGTTTGGCAATGTTTCATTTTTTTCAAATCGTGCACCAGGCAGCAGTCAACCAGTCTAGTCAAAATTGCCTGTTACTCCAATAAAGAAATCTCAGGTAATAACAGGGGCAAATGAACTTGCTTGGTATAATATTAGAGTTGATATTATCAGCCTGAATTAGCAGATGCTTAAGTGTTTCTCCATACTAGTTTCACTCCTGATAATAAGCTTTAAATATAGAGTGACAATGAAACTTTCATCGTGTCATGTCTGCTCTCTGCTTGTGAACAAGAGTCCTTTCCGTGAAGCATCTGGTGCTAATTAATATACGCCATCATCACCTGCAGACTACCCAGTTTCACAGCCTGATGATACACTGGAAACTATTTTTGATGCCTTACTTCTCTCACACATGCCACATATGATTTTTGGGCATTAGCTGCCTTTAAATTCTGAACTTAGTCACTTGGCTTAGTCAACAGAGCAAATAACATCTTCAGCACAGAGTGGAATTGGCATTAGAAACTTTCTGGGTGTTCCAGAAAGCATTTTCTTCTTTATGCGAATTCAGGCTAAGAGAAGGGGGCAACTGGTGAGTGAGCAGGTGTTACAATCAAGGAGCGTAAGTGAAGAAAAGGCAGGCTGTCCTATTTAGTTTTGGCTGCTGCCTCCACAACCCTGATGCACGTGACCTTTATTACCTTGAACTGCTAATAATACTGAAGGGCCTCTAGCACATTATTCTTGCTGAGAACGATCCCAAGTCAGACAGGTATTATCTGTCCCACCCCCTCAGAACAGCTACAGGTATTGTGGGAAGATGGAAACTCAGAGCTGCACCAAGGAGGAGAACTTCAACAACAATAGCAACTACCCTTTAAAGACAGAGGTTTAACCAAATTAACAAATAACTACATTACCAGTCAAAAGTTTTTGCACATACTAAGAGTTTCTACATTTTCAGTGTTACATAATTTTCACAAAAAATTCTAGACACTCAATACTGTATACGTAAATGTAGTAATTTGACTTTGCAAACCACGAAGTTCAACTCCAGTCCAAAGGAGATTTATGAATACTATAACATAATAAACGTAACTAACCGTAAGAAACTGTAATAACCATTAACCATGCCCCAGGAGTGTTGGAATGAACTTACAGAGCAATATTTAATGTCCATTAAAGGAAAGCTTCAGATTTGCTCTGCTGTTGTAGCTGCTAGAAGAGGCTACTTTGATGAACCAAAGATATGACCAATTTTCTTGCTAATGAAGGTATTCGAAGGATGCTGAATGTGAATGTATGAATTTTTTGCAATGAATAGTGAGTGTCTAGAATTTTTGGTGAAAAAAATTTTCTCTACAATGAAAAACTTTTGACTGGTAGTGTATATACTTGACCAAAATGTAAATATGATTTGCCTCGTATGCATCCTAATTCTTGAGCTTAGTGGACAAAAACATACACATCCTAATAGGATTGCTGAGAACTTACCCCAAATCATGTCTTCTTTTATAGAAAAGAGGACTCTTACAGCTAAATATTTCTCAGCGGTTTTGGAAGTGAATGCCAGAGTGACATTGCACATTGGCTGAAATGACATCAGTCTTGAACACTCTTGCGTGGTGGACAACTGATTTTTTTTTTTTTACCCGGCTCCCGGGTTCCTTGAGGGTTAGTGGTCATTCACAATTTGAGTAACACGCAGCAGCCTTATGCCTGACCAGATCTGAGAAAGAATCCATGTGTTCTAGTTGAACAAACTGTTGGCTGTTTCAGCGAAATTTTGTGTCTTTCTGCCTTGAATTGGAAATAAAAATTCTTCAAGGGAAAATCCTGGGAAATATGACTCTCTTCTCAATTCTTCACACAGTAACATAATTTTGCTGTGACCCTCAAACCAGGAGGTAAATTAAAACAGCAAGAACATTCATTCCAAGCTGTTCTGGGATAGCAGTGTCAAAGAACCTTACTTACTATATAATGTGCCCTTTGGTATTTGATAGTGTCATAATCAGTGGGATGTATATGGGACTCAGGCCATAAAATGGTGTTGCTGATCCTTAAGATGCTGACACTTTAAATTCTACACTTATCTCCTAAATTTTGCTAGACTCCCCAGCTGAGGGAGGGCATTCTGAGACATCCTCCTGGGAGACAGCTTTGACCATCTCAACATTACACCTGGAGTCACAATCAATAGACACCAAATCATGCTCCACAACATCTCAGACTGATAATCAAGGCAGACATGTGCTCCTCTCTGCCTCTGAACTGACAAATAAAGAGACAAAGCCGGATTTAGTCATGCCTTGCCTATCCAGAGCAAGCGGAATGCTGACTTCAACGACAACGTATTCTTGTCATGAGCATTTATCATGCTGTTTTGCAGAGTGCAGAAACAGAAATGTTGTGTGGAAATGAATTTGTGACTCACCGCTACAAATCAAGGCGCTGTATGTACACGGGTACCACAGCGCAAGCGTCACATCACGTCACGTTACTTTCACAGCGCCTCTTTAGCTGAATATTATTTTATACACTCCCAGGAAAGTACATATTCACACAAGCCCACAGGCATTTCAGTTTTTTGAATATTTCATTTGTCTTTTGAGCTTTTCAGCTCCCATTCGAATGTTTTTTTTACTCAGGCAAAACCAGTTTCCTTGGCCAGGGCCTGCTACTCATATGTGGTGCAGTCATATGGTGAGTTAAAGTTGAATGTATGGGTGTGTATTAGAGCTGAAAGTGCAACTGCAGAGCATGAAAGCATCAGTTGACCAGGTGGATGAGAAAGGAAGAGATTCATCTTTCATTTTCTGTGGGGTGAAAAAAGTCCCACAGCCAAACATGGCACAAGCTTGCTTTACAGTACATATGTCAGTGACTGAATTTTATTCTCAGTTTTCAAGGCAAATGGTTTTATTGCATTGTGAAAGCTGCTACATCTGCACCTTCTTTTTGTTTATTATCAGTCTTGCAAAATTAACAGAAGAAAGGAACATATTGTGAACCTGGATGGTATCCTCAGCCTCCTTTCCCTTTTTGTCCAAGGCGACATACAATGAAGCACACACAATCACAGATTGCCTGCAAAAGATTTTTTTTTTTACACGTAATGGATTTGAACTAGCAACCTTCTGGTCATTAGTACCGGCATCTAACACATTCTTCGGTGTGAATGTAATTAGAAAAATTTGTTTATTGCTTTATTAATATTTTTGTTGGTGATTCCTCCAGTTTCTTAAAAATTAATGTTTTAGGAGTGTTTTACTTCCTCCCTGTTAGATCTACTAAAATGTGTGCTTGTCAATATGCTGAACTTGAGAATAGTGACAGAAGATGTACATTTCTCCCCCGACCATAAACCATCATGGTTATGCTTACTGTGTCTATTCAGTTGAACCAGTATGTATTGGATTCACAAGGATAGATGTGCTCATTATTTTATGATGAACACACTAGAACTCACAGCAATATTTAATTTTTTTTTATAAATGAGTACAGTTTATAAAAAGGTTAAACACGTTATTAAGACAAAACACCACATGGCTGATTTAGACTGTTGACAAGCAGAGAAACAGCTCCACTATACTGTATGTGTGGAAGCCTTCCTCAGTTGGTAGAATTACACCCCCAATCGCCCAGCTCTGACTCTCTAACTGTTTTCTTCATTTGCTTCAATTTAGGTTCGCCAATTACTTTCCACATCGTCATCTGTGCACATTTTGTGACATCCCATTAGTTGGCAGCCTCAATCCAGTGAATACACAAATCCATCTCCTTTATTAATGATTAATTCCCTTGCACTGAAATTACAGGACGCTTATTAATTGCTCATAAAGGATTCAATATGGAGCCATTTATAAATCCAATGAGACTTTAAGCACAGGTCTAATAAAAACAAACGCTCCCACTTGCCTTCAGGCAGAATGACTGGAAATATTCAGAATGACACAGCGTTAATGTATTTAACTAACCTTTTAAACAGGCCTGGACAGTACTTTCTGAAACCATTTCACACACAGGATTCACAGTCCACTTTGGAATCTTATAACTATTTACAACCTTAATAAACTGATAAATTATATTAGTCTGAATGAAAAAGGCTCTTAACCTGCTCTTAACACTGATCATTTCCACAGATTATCAGTTGTATTTTCATAATCAGAACCTTGGTGGGACTGAACTGATATTTTACCCTGGTTCAGTGTATGATAATTTAGAGATGCAAATTAGCCTGTCTGCATGTCTTTAGACAGTAGAATGAAAACCCGAGTAAACCTACTTGATACAGGGAGGACATGCATACTGTTAAGTAACACCCAGGAGAGCATTTATGGAACTAGGATCGTGTATGACATGTCACCGTAACTATGACAACCTACATATCATGAACGTGCACAATTATTTAAGAGCAAAAACTGTAAATTGATGCAAATATAAAATTAGCATTATAAAAATTGTTATGCACTGCACTGCACTATTTGGCAATGTAAAATGCCATTTTTATTGAACAAAAGCAAATATTTATGATAGTGAAAAAGGCAATCTGGAAGTCAGGCAAACAATCTGTTATAACGAGCTTCAATATCACATCCACTACTTCTGCAGGAACCCCAGATAGACAGAATTAAACTACACTTGAAGGTGAGCAAAATATGGAAAGTTTAACATTTTCTTACTAACATACAGATGTATATGATTTGATAACATTTAAAATGACTTCATTTTCAATACCTGCTTTTGAACTGAAATAAAAAATGAAGTTATAGAATTCTTAAAGAATATAAAAATATAGAAATGAGCCTTAGAAAATATTAGAAAGATAATTATAGTGCAATCCCTTACAAAATGCAGAAAAATTAGTTACTTTTACATCAGCTGTTAGTGAACAAAATAAAACGAAAAAATATTCTTAGAACTATGTCCTTGTATTAAACATCATTTCAAGCATTCTTTTCTGTCTTACTTAGCTATCCAGAAGTTCCATTCAATGAACTATACATGTTGTTTGAGAATTATGTAGTCTATACATCTGCTTAATATCCATTCCTGTCCAGTAAAAGTTCCCCATTCTCACAAAATGCCATGGGCTTCATTCCCAGATTGGACATCATTTTCTGAGTCCTTTCAACTCGACCTGTTTAGTGACCTCACATGAGTGACCTCTTCAGCAGTCACTTAGTGTTGTGGATGCTCCCTGACATATCATTCAATGATGAGGATTAGAGTTGTCCAGGATCTGCTCCTGACCAGATGTTGAATTTGGTGCCGCCTGTCATTTTAAGACTTCCATCATCCCAAACATGCAAGCTTTTCTTTCATCTCAGCTGTCCATACTCGTACTGGAAATAAAAATTTAAAATCATGTACAGCTCATATTTGTATAGTTTACAGTTATACATTAATTTTTCATTGATAAGAGATCACATTTATCAAGAGGTGGATTTTTCCTTTACAGCTAACCAGGAACTTGGCCAGTTCATGGTTAATATGACACCATGAGCAGAACACAAAAACAAAAAGTGCAGTTTTGAAGAGATTGAAAAAGAAATTGAATTTGAGATTTGTACCTCAGGGAATCCCATAAATTGAATCGGCAGTTAAGGCATGAATCAGGGTACCAGGGTGAAAATCGGCAGAACACAGAGCTTTACATGTCCCTCATCTCTATAACTACTATACTCACTTGATTATCCTTCCCAAGTGTCCAACTCTCGCACCTTGCTTACACTGCCTATTATTGTCCACTTGGCATTCTCCCTTTTTACAATGTCTTTGCATCTGCACAGCTCACACTGAATACCAGAAACACCTTCTCGATGGGCAAAGTCAGAGGAGAATGGCTTCACAACCATGGTTTGATGCTAAACACTGATTTGCTTGGTATGACCATTTTTCTCCCTCTTCGGGTCCATTCAAAGACAATGGAATGCTAGAAACACCCTCCATTGAAGCCATTATACTATGCAAACAAAAAGCTACGATAATTAGTCAAATAAATGATCCTTCTGAGACCATTTTATGGAAGTCATAGATGTAACTAATGGAAGTCATAGGCTACCTAATTATATAACAGGGAGATACGTTAAGTCAGCTTGAGCTATTTTCGTATAGGCCAGCTATAGCAAGACCGAAAATTGTTAGTGGTTTCACAATGTTTTAGAAAAATACCAAAAACTTGGTGAAATTACTTTGAATATGAATTGATGTGAACTTAATTCAATATACTTTTCTAGAGTAGCATGCTTGTCATGAATGACGTCAGCAGTGTTTCCTACTTCCAGTCCACGGGTCAGAAATATCTCAATAGACTTGGCCCAGGAGGCTGGATGTATTTAATCCAGAATAGAGATGCTTTGGAAAGGGATGAACGTTTTTATGAGGAACCCAACAGTCTTTTCCAAGTAGTCCGTGAAGGTATTGTATCCCCTAAACAACGTCATTGCCAGGTACCTTCTAGTCAACTCTGTCACCAGACAGAGGCGACTGCTCTAAGACTACAAGGGAAGCACCACCTCCTCTAAAATGTCATGAAAAAAATTTGTCAAAAATGTACTGTTGTATTTACATTGCTATTACAAAGAACGTGCTATAATGTGTTCCATTCATGGCTAGTTCATTCAGAATCAGCAATAATTTCTTGCAGGTTGTCTAACATGATTGTTTTTCCCATACATTCCCACAGCAGCCTGATCCATTAAACCCCACTGAAGTACAGCTTCACTGGATGTCAATGGCACTTCATAACATGCTTTGTTTTCAGTGCAGCAAAGCATTTATTGGACAAATGCTTCAAAACATTTCCATGAAAGCTCAGCTTCTCTGGGAGTAAATGGGGCAGGGGGCTGGCCAGGATGCTGGGCTGCTGCATGATGATTGGAGGAACTGTCAGGGGGGCTGGACCTCTTTTTGATTGACAGTGTTTTGACATCGGAGCATTTCAAGTTCGGTCCCATGCGGATTTTTGGCGAGTGATTTCATGAGAAAAGCTGCTGCTCATAGTCTGTTATTTGCTAGAGATATAGCCAACTATTTTCATTTTTACATTTTCTACTATAACTATAAACATAAATATAGCATTCTTGAGTTTGCTCCTTGATTCTGTTTAGTAAAGTTCATTTGTTAATTTCAAACTGGGGTGCAATAATTGACTAATTTTATGATGTTGGTTTAAAATGTGCTTCCCCTGTTTGAAAGACCACCAGCCACCACTGCTACCAAGAGCTACAGTCTTGGGTACCAGGAGAAAATACTGGAGGAATGCACAGGCTGTTACTGACAATTGCATACATGTGCATTGTTTGCAAGACATGTATTCAAGCAACCGTCATTCAAAAAGTGCTAGTCTCTGAGCTTTGCCTATGGTAATTATTCTACTGCAATATACATTCCAATGCTACCTACAAGGAGAAGAAGGAAGAGTGAAAAGACAGAAGTTGTTACATCCATTGGATTTCACAACTGGTAGGTAACTTGGGGTATACAATGCCAAATACACAGTTTTCTTTAAATTACAAGAATTTAATGCTAAGATTTCAGACTTCTCTTCCCACCTGCAGATGAGTGCGATTAGTGTTTAATTGCCAGGCAATTCATAATGTAATGATAACAGAAGTCAAATGTTGTCTTTTTCATTACAGGCATACACTCCATGGTGTGAGGAGAGGGAAATACCATTGCATGGGATTAGGTGGAGACTGTAGTTTACTGGTCTTCCCAAAGCTGAAGGTGCAGGACTTTTTGGGGTTTGTTAACTGATACTGCTGATTTTTCAATGACTTGTGGTAAGATGGATATGCATTCTAACATCTTCAGCTCTATAAAGTTGGAATACCATCCTTTTAAAACACTGCCCTGCTGAAAACATCATTAAAAACCATTACAGAACCATTAGAACCCTGTAATGGTTTTAAGTGGTTTTAATGGGATTTGTGGTTTCCTAATGGATTTATTTCATAATCCTAATGGTTTTTAATGATTTTTCAGCAGGGTGGGGATGTACACAAGCTTTTCAACAGACAGTATAAGCCCAGTGAGATTTAGATTGCAATCATTCTCATTCGTTCCATACATAGATGATACCAAGCATGATCTAGGAGTTATTAGAGAGATTTTGCTACCCTCATGGAGACATACTAGGCCAGAGAAGTTTCACAACTATTTGCTCTAAATTTAAGGTGCTTGCTTGTGATATACCTTTAAAAATGCTTAAGTTGAGTGGAGCTTTCAGCTGCGAGTTTAGCTAATTACAACAGTGTGATACAGTTCATAGCTAGGAAAATAAACATAAATGCTAACAGGACTGTGCAGAGATTAATTGAAGGGGCAGGTGCTGAATTGTAAAAAAAGCAGCATCCAGAACCTTTAAAAGTGTCACACAAGTTCATATCTTCAGAATTGGAATTAATAAAGCCACGAAGCTTGAATGATCAATGTTACTAGAGAAATGACTGACTGAGTGGGTGTCAAACAAAAACAAACAATTGGAGGGTGCTATTTTCCAGGGCAGTTCCCATGGTTTGGACAAAAAGGGTGGGAGGTTGGGGTAGCGATAGGAAAATATTTGTAGGTGCTGGTATTGCGGTGTATCTCATTCCAGAGCTTATTTCTCACACTGAATTATTTTCAAATTGGTGACAGCTTGTTGTTTTCAAACATTAATTCTGAGATTTCTCCCTGGGTGCTTGACCACCTCTTTAGGTGCTCAAGCCCTGAAACACCCCTAAATAGGCACCAATGTCCCCAGCCACCTCACTCTGCACATCCCTGATGCAGAAGATTCATCCTTAAAGTTTCCTGCAATGGAGGGAGATGACAAAATAGATGTCTTGATCATCCAAATAGCAAGTGATCAGGTGGCATAGGCACCTAAGCAAAAAGGTATGATTCTGCTCTGTTCATTAGCAACATTGCTAGTCCATTGCCCCAGTAGCTTTATGAGGGCATGTCTACCAATCAGTAGGGACAAGCCCAGACAGGCAGCTAGAAGATTCAAAAGGTGTCATTGTATTTTCAGAGCAACAGGAGTGAGAGGGCTGCTAGCTTCCTGAAGTCACTGATACTGACAAAGTAGCGTGTTATATATAAGAACAAAAGACTCAAACATGCTTGGAAGTAAAAAGTACAATGGATTTGCCTAGCTTACAGAGCATTTGTACTAGTAACCACATCATAATTACATCAGTCATACTTAGACAAACAGAGAAAAAAGTGACACAATAATGGGTGAAAACCATGTATCTGACTTCCCCTCAAGGGCATTCACGGCCTTGCACTTAGTGGGTAGGCTGACATGTGTCCCTGTTGTGCATTATCTGCTTTCACCATGACGGCTAAGCCTGAATGCTAAGCCTCCCTCATTTCACACCTATACCTTCTTATCATCATATTTCAGTACCTTTTTAACGACATAATTCAGACCATTTGTTCCTCCTTGGTTTTTAGGCATTTCCCTAAACAAAATACATGGACGGAGGTAATAATATATTGATTCTATTGTTCATTACACTGTCATTGTTGTGTTTTCTAATATAATGTGGAGAGTTGTCAGCAATTTCATTGTACTGACATATAGTGACAATAAAGCTTTCTTATCTTTAGTGCAAAGATGACTACTAAATGTAAATATTTATCTTGCAGTCATGGTACTCCTGTAGCGAATCACCTGGGTGTCTCTTAATCACTTTCATTATGAGTAATATCACGTCACATATTAACAGATAAAACATGGACCTTATTACACAAATTTGGATTCTTGCATTTTTTGTCATTACACATCAATACTGCTGGTCAGAAATGAAGGTCACTTTACAAAAAGAGGCAGATATTTAGTGTTAGTATAAAATCTGCCATTTACCATTTCCCACGCTTTTAAGCATTGCCAAATAAAGATATGACAGTACATGTGTAAAACTACCAATTCTGATATATATTTAGAACCAACCAAACCTGCTCAGTGTTCTACATCTATATTTTTGTCCCCTTAAACAAAGGTGCTAGTTTTATTGTGGTAGAGTGATATAAATGTACAATTATTAAAAAAAAAAAAACTATTGGTCCAATTTATTCAGTGAATTCATTGAGTAATAAGAACATTTTTCCAAGCATAACAGACTAAACCAAAAATTGCAAATTATTCCAAAGTATCAAGCTCATCAGAGCCATCCTGCACCAGCAAATCATGTCAGAAATGGTCTAAGTTACCCAAATAAAAAAAAAAAACAGCAAGAATACTCAAATTAATTTAAAAAGGGAAAAACATACATTGTCAGAAGAAAATGCCAGATTTATTTGCACCCTGAGTCACTTTTAACACACCAGAAATGTTGATTACTTATTACCTGTGTGTTGTGTTTCTGTGTAAAGCTCTGAAAATTATGCATGAAACAATAAATATATGATTTATGGAATTCTTTGCTTTCCCAGTCATTTTTAAAGTAGAGACCATTTAGATAGGGACACCAACTGTAGGCAGTCCTCGTTGTCCTATTAATATGCAGACACCCACAAAGACCTCAATCACTACTAGTGCCATTTCACAAGTCTAGAACAATCACAAAATGCTTCTGAAGTACTTAATTACATTACATAAAATGAATTCATTATATTTATAAGTGACTTGAGTGATCTCCAATTGAGTCTAGTCCGTCTGTCTCTCTTTCATGTCCACCTGCACAGCTCTATTAAACGTGACCAGATTCTGTTCATTTTAGACTCATATTACACTAGCATACATGGCTTGACCTCAGTTTTTGCTTCTCCTCCTCAATGAATTGTTTTTTTTATGTCCTATACTGCTGTACCATTGTACTGGATAGGATATGAGCAGATTGTTACGGACTGTTATGTTGACCCCTTCCATTTCAAGCAAGGGAAATCCTGTTCCTAATAAAACTCCATCACCACAGGTGTGGTTCATGTGAGTTTCCTCACACAGTTTTGAATAGGATTATTGGGAGAGACAAAGAAAAAAACATTTATAGTGCTCAAAAGAAGAGGTTGAGTGAACCAACACAATAATCTTAGTTACTTGACTACTTCTCTCTAAAAGAACCATATCCTCCCACCATCATCTCACACATTCCTGCTAGCACCTCTCAACGTAGCTCTCTGAGGCCATTTTGGCACACATTTATTGCTGTCTAGTATACACAAAGTGATTCATTAGTGAATTGCTAAGTGATTCATTGTACTTCTTGTCCAACATTAAGGTGTGACGTTAACATGAATTTAGAATACAGCAGCAATGCTGGGAACACTACTTTTTGAAAATAATTTTGATGAGATAATGAAATTAATGTATGCACGTAAAACATTATTTTCAAATAAAAATCAGTAGATGCTTTCTATGTATATCATAATATTTTTTCTTAGCATTTAATGAAGTGCTTTTCTAACTAGTAAAAAAAAAACATTGCGTGTAATACAAATTTGTTTCACAAAAGCAGCTCATGGAATATAGTAATTCTCTTTCTTACTAAATCTTTGAAAAGAGAAATAGTCCTCATGCAAAGGGCTGCCCGATACTGTTTAAAACGCCATACATTTCAGACAAGATTTGCCAATCCTTGTTAAATAACATCAGTCATTTTCATATTTGTAGTATTCGTTTCCCTTTCAGTTGGAGAAAATAAAAGTTAAACATCAAAACAAGAGTCATCGCTGGCTGAAATATTATAAAATAGTAGAAAGTTGAAGGTCAAAGTTATAATCAATGCACAGAGGATCCAAGCACAGAGACAGATCACTTTAATCGGAGTCGAAATGCAGGCAGGGTCAAACACTGGAACAGACCGAGACTTTCAAATCCAAGGGGTAATCCTGAAATGTGGTTGGGGTCACAGGCAAAATGATCCAAAAAACCGAAATATCAAAAGCATGCCAACCAAAAATAGGACGACTAGCAAAAACAAGAATCCAAGAACAGAGAGGGATCATGTACGATAAGTCAGGAATACTTAGATGGTGCTCAGTAATGGTTTGGGAAACATTACTCCACAACATTCTTGCTGAGACCTTGGGACTTCATAGCAATGACAATGAACCTCAGCAAGTTAGTATTCCGGGCCGGAGGAACAAAAACAGGTTAGGTGTGGCCAGTTGGGTGTGGTTATAGCAGAAGCTGGGATTAAAAGTATGTTTCAGAATTACTGTGCATGTCAGTTCAATGGATCTGAGTGCGTTCATTTGTTTTAGAGGGCAGTGAAACTACAAATGTCTAAGAAAGAAATATTTAAAACTGCATAACGGAAATAAATGTATAAAATAATAATTGCTTAAAAGGAGCTAATTAAAAAGGCCCTTCGGCCTTTTGCTTGCCCTTAACTCAAATTTAATTCAGACCATCTGTGGTTTCTCCATAAATGAAGGACATGACATTGACAATGTCATATTAAGACACCCAATTGTAATTGTATTTGTGAATTTTAAATAGAGTTTTGATGTTAAGCTATGAAATGAGTTGTCTTATTTCTTCTTCGTATTGCTATTGTTATAGTAAATAAATGTATATTGTTTGCATGAATAATTACATAAATATGAGAAAAATTATTTTAAAAGTTTATAGTACAAACTGGCATCCCATCCACAGGGTAACCCAGGTTTGCTTGTGTTTCATGCTGCCTAGTATAGGCTGTAGACCCCACAGTGAATCTGACACGAATAAACAATCTGTTATAAACATTTAACAACATTATAGATGGATGGATGGAAATGTAATACAAAAAAGTAATACAGATATAAACAAGGTCGACACATGCTTAATTTATTATAAACAGGGAGGGGTTTGGGACCTCTAAGGATTTTGAAAACCATTTGAAGGCCTCAGTCATGCATCATGGGGAGATTAGTCTGTGGCTGAATGTGCCTCACAGTTGTACTAGCTCTCTGTTGAGAGGATGGGCCTCATTATTCAAATTGGAGTATAGTCATCATTTTCTTCGGCTGCTCCCATCAGGGGTGGCCACAACGGACCGACAGTCTCCATCTCCTCCTGTCCTCCGCATCCCACTCTGTCACACCAACCACCTGCATGTCCTCTCTCACCACATCC
>JAACJT020000075.1:10437725-10452830 GCA_009936485.2 Gymnarchus niloticus
AGGAGAGATGCTGGGTATATTGGGAGAAAGATGCTGAGGATGGAACTGCCAGGCAAGAGGAAAAGAGGAAGGCCAAAAAGGAGGTTTATGGATGTAGTGACAGAGGACATGCGGTTGGTGGGTGTGACAGAGCGGGATGTGGAGGACAGGAAGAGATGACGAAGGTTGATTTGCTGTGGCGACCCCTGATGGGAGCAACCGAAAGGGAATGATGATGATCAAATAGGAAGAATGGATAGAGAAACACAGTGGCCAGTTTTGGAAGAACAGTAAAGAGCAGGCATAGAGAGTGGAGCATGTTACTTAGGGTGTTATGCCAAAATAGTAAACAAAAAAAATAATAATTTGCAATAGTTCCTAAAAACATTTTCCACTTGTTATACTGAGTTTTTCTATGTGCATTTATGATGAAAGAGAATTGGTTTAATTCAGGTTTAAATAAATATACTACGCAGAAAATTCTGGAAATGGTGGAGGGGTCTGAATACTTTTTGAGGGGAGTTAATCAACTGAAAGCCCACCAGTCCATCCATCCATCCATCCTCTGACTGTTTATCCTGGTGAGGGTCACAGGTCTACAAAAAGTATTGGCTTAGATTTAGTTGTTCAGTTGGAGTGAAGACGTATGTAAATCCAGAATAAGCAATTGGTTTAATCTGTCGAGGAGGTTGCCTGTTCTCTACATGCTGTATAGGCTTGCAGATAAGTTATTTAGCATCTCAGAATGGCCTGTAGTATATTATTGTGTGTGTAGGTGTTCTGTGATGGACTGGCATGCCATCCACGATGTACACCAGCCTTGCACCCTGAAATAGGCACTAGGCCACCCCAACTAGGGTAAGTGGTTAGAGAATGGATGAATGAAATACTGCTCATACCTACATGGCCCCAATAAACAAGCAGATATTTAAGAGAGAAGTGGAAAAATGAGAATTGGTCACAATGACTAAAGGAGTGATTTTACTGCAATGGAAAAGGTTGAAGCTCAGTAACAGATATAACTGCTGATTTCTGTAAAATGCTTTAGCTACCTGGATATAAATATACACAGATTAATGTGTGTTGTGTATGTGTGCATTTTTATTAGTTTTGCAGAAAAGCTCTGGATTCTGGCCAGGTACTTGAAGCAAATTGGAGAATATTTATTCCCCTGTCCCTGCTCGCTGCTTTATATTGAAAGTGTTCAGCTGTTTTTGTGCCTGCAAAACAAGTTTTTCATTGGATGGGACATAACATAATCACATAATTTTAACTCTCGTGTTTTTTCCTGCAAAGAGGGTTTAAAATGTACCTTTTTTTATATATTTCTGAGTTTTGTATTACTAAAACATTGGATTAATCCATGGTCTCAATATAGGGTCAACACTCTGATCATTTTAAAGTTATAGTTCCACGGCACATGTTTGCAAGCCTTTTTATTTAGTTGCTCATTATAGATGCATCCTTACCTATTTTTTCCCAGTTTGGGTCTCATTCATGACTTGAATTAGCAAACCTCCAGCTATGGGTGTAAGTCCTTAAAGACAATGACACCTGCTGACCCATGAAGATAATCCTCAATCTGATTTGAATGTAAGACCAATCAACCTCCTCCACATGTTACACTGTATTTAATGACATTAGGCTAACTGTTGCAAAGGTTATATGAATATAGATCATTTGCAAAAGTAAGAAAAAAAAAAAAACATGGCCCATCATGATGCTTTTTTTTAAGTTAATTTATATTCTCAATTTTGTACATAAAATTAAATATCGTGACAGTTTTTAGTTTTCATCAGTTTGCAACAGTAACATTTATGTCTACAGGACTGGGAAATAAGTAATAAATTAAAACAAATAAAAATGGGGGAAGAAAATAAAAGGAGCACAAGGCAGGGTTTAGGGAATGGCCCAGCCCTGCATTGTAATTGTTGTTAAGTTCGATATGAAAACTGTAACTTGTGTGTGCTGCATAATCTAGTGCAGAATATAACCCTAGTGCAGTTCTATTGTATATCAGGAATGTGCCTTATGTAGTGTTTTCTATAAATCAGAGGTTGTTGGTCTTTAGTAAACAAATTGCAGAATTCCATGTTTTGTTAAACGTTCTTATGTAATCTTAATGTCAGATGATACCTTTTGTAAGGAAATTTTTCCGACTCAGTGTCTAACTTTTTTTTTTTTAATCTGCATCCAGAATTTCAAAGGAAAGCAACCTCTGGCTGGCCAGGTAGACTCTTCAGAATTTCCAGCAGGAGACATTCTGCCACACTGAATTCATTGCTTTTAACCCACGGTTTCGGAAATAGAGCAAGAGGAGACCAAGCAGACTCTCTCACACAGTGGGTTGCTATGGTGTCTTTGATGTGTTTGCTGTATAACACAAGGCATACGGTGTAGTGGTGCATTTATTTCTCAAGTATCCAATCCTACATCTTCCAGAAATCGATGTAACATTTCTGTTCCCATGAGCCTGACCAGAATAAGTGACAAAAAGGTAAATGGACAGATTTTTACACTTCTGCTTTAGTGAAAGACCCCTCAACAGTCATTAAGAAGGAGATCCACATTTGACAATTATAGCCATTTACTAGTAGGGAGCTATTCAAGTAGTAAAATTTAAAAATATGACAAAAGGAATAGCTGTGCAAAGAAAATACAGACTTCCAAGGACAAGTCATTTAACACATATACCTTATTTGAAGCATTCCAGAAATCTAAACTGAATGTTAATCAATAGATCAGGGGTCACATGACCAGGTCCTGAGGGCAGATAGTGCCAATTCAAGACTGGCTACAAATAATTAATCCAGCATTTTAATTAATTTACCACAGACTACACTCTGTGCTGTTTTCCCCCTCTCATTATGCACATGTTCATAAATTAAAAACGGGTACAGTGAAACACAAAAATAATTTGCGTTTGTTCAATGGCAAACTGGACACATGTACAGCATACTCCAGAATTATTGACACCAGTGGTAAAAATAACCAAAAAAGCTACAAAACAATGTCTCAGTTGTTAATTAGATTTATCTTACACTCAAATAATGTTAAAGTTAACTTTTGAATTTCTTATTGAAAGAAAAGAACTATTGGCACCTTCATTTAGCACCCTCACTGTGCCATAATACCAGCATTGAGTCGTCTCTAATATATTATTGCTCATCACCCTGAGTATCAGCTAAATCCTATCCTGTCTGACACCAGTGCTAAAATAAAACACCTTCTTCTTTGCATCATACACACTACTACAGCATGCTTGGATTCTTAGTTTTCATGACTAATCAGCTGTAAGCATACTCAATATTACACATGCAAATGAATAAGATACATTTTCTCAAAAGAAATTTTTTGTAAAACCAATGGTAACAAAGGATTAAAAATGATTACAATCAAAATATTGCAATTTGCAATGTGAATAATTGCATAAAGACTTTAGTAGGCTTCGTCCATTAATATGAAAAAACATAGGTGATCCGTCACTATACAAGAATTTCCAGCTTATTATTACTTATTGTACCTGCACATAGACTTGTTTGAAGTTGTGCTTCATGTCTTTGTTTTTTTTTATCCCTTACCAATTTATTTTCCAATTAAGAAAAAAAAAATTCAAATTCAAAAAAGAAACAAGCTAAATGAGAGATGAAGCGAAAAAGATGATGTAGAAGTGCAGCCTTTTTGAAGTGCAATCGAGCTGCGTGAAGAAGGACCTCCCTCTCAGGCACCTATGTGTCAGACTGGAGGCAGGAGCGCCTTCATCCACTTGCATTTCCATGCGAGCGCTAAGCCAGAGGGAGGGCTTTGCTGCTGCTGTATAAAAAGGCTGCCCGAAAATCAATCAGCACAAAACCGACTCTGATTCCTTGGCTTCCCTCGTTCTTCCTCACTCTCTCATTTTCTCTCTCTCCCTCCTCTTCGGTGAGTGCTGCCTCTGGCTCCCGTCCTCCCGGTCCGAGAGGGTGCGCGCATGTGAGTGGCGTGAGTACACGAGTTTGTGTGTGTGTGTGCACTCTTGTGTATATGTTGGTCTCTCTCTCTCCAACCCGCCCTCGACATCTCCCGTGGGATTCTCGTCTCCCTTTCACTGGCAATCGGCACCCCCTACACAGCAGTCACCATTTCTGCCCCCGGGAGACCCACGCTGGCAACGCAGCCCCATCCCCGACTCAGCATCGGGCGGAAGACCCTGGTGGCGGCCGCCGTTGGGGTCATGCTAGTCCTGGTGCTGGTCGTCCTCATCCCTGTGCTGGTGAGCTCTGTAGGCAACGACGCCAGCCACTACGAGATGCTGGGCACCTGCCGCATGGTGTGCGACCCATACCTGAACAAGGGCACCACCACCAGTGCCAGCATCCGGAGTGAGGCCGAGGCTCTGAGTGACCATAGCATCGCCCACCCACCGTCCACTCTGCTACAGGGCCCACAAGGGAAACCAGGCAGGCCAGGAAAGCCCGGACCCCCGGGGCCTCCAGGAGAGCCTGGCCCTCCAGGACCTGTGGGCCCACCTGGGGACAGAGGGGATGCCGGGAGGACTGGAACCATAGGCCTGGGGGGTAACGGAGTAATCAGCACGGCCATGTACACCACAGCTCCCCGGGTGGCTTTTTATGCCGGGCTGAAGAACCCCCACGAGGGCTATGAGATCCTCAAATTTGACGACGTGGTTACCAACCTGGGCAACAACTACGATGGCACATCTGGCAAGTTTATCTGCAACATTCCAGGCACTTACTTCTTCATCTACCACGTGCTCATGAGAGGTGGTGATGGCACCAGCATGTGGGCAGATCTCTGCAAGAATGGCCAGGTGGGTGGCTCTGAACTTGTTATTGCCTGTCTATGCTCACACAATTCACGCTGGGCCAGATGTACCTGCAGTATGAGCTTCTCTGTTTAGCAAGCTTGTATGAAACTTTGATTTTAAACCGCACTGCTGCAGTATGCCAGCAGTGTACATCCCCTGGATATGAGCACTTACAAAGGCACTGGATTGCTTGCAGATGCATTTTAAATCCCCCAAAGCTGGGAGCTAAACTTCACAGAAGGGCAATAACAAACATACTTGTCATATAATGTGTCATCAAACATTCCCTGGTCAGTAATGCACGGTGACATATCAGATGTCAAAATATGCCTGGGAATCAATAGACACAAATTAGAGATAGCCTCGTTTCTCATTATTGGTCGCCATACTATCAGGCATATGGTTACTTTTAAGTTTGTAGTTGTTGCTACTCTCTCGTTATCGGCATCGTTTTTGGCGGTGCAGTTTCGACTGTGATCACCGGAACATAAGATTGAATTATTAAAATGTAAATATAAAAATGAATGTGATTATAGTGCCTGCTAATTTGGGAAAATAGTTTCACCAGAAAAGTATTCATTTGATTAAACCTGTTGCTTTCCGGTGTGTAGACTGCGACCTATTATAAAGTGAGCTGCATCTTTTCTTGAACGTGTATATCACCAGACCAGTTTTCAGCCACGGTGAGGATAATATCCTTAGTGGTAAAATAAACACAGCATTGAGCATATAGATACTATCAACACTACATGCATCTACTACTTTTTAACATGATTACAATCCCCTGAGACCCCGATACCGATCGAGTTTAGCATTTAGGAAATGGATGGATGGATGGATGGATGGATGGATGGATAGAAACAACAGTCGAGGATGGATGGATGGAAACAACAGTCGAGGCAACTGACTCATCACGTTGCAGACAGGTTATTCTTAGCTGAGCAGATGGCATGAATGGCAAAAGAATCTGAATATATCCACTTCAATATATCTAAAATTTAAATATATCCATGTCAGACGTTTACAAAAATGTAGCGTAAACGTGGAATAAAAGTTATTTTCATTGACGTGCATGGATGATATGTAACTTGTAACTCATCCACTTCGAAAGTTACCGTCCCGTACACTTGAATAAATAGTGTTCCTTGAATGTCTATTAAGCTGATCGTCATTCAACTCCTAGCTGTGTCTGCTGAAAGCCCCTCGGCAACTTTATCAGCCGTTTTGTGTGTGACAAAAACAGCTAAAAAATTTATATAAGCGCAATGTACCATATATGAAGCCTTCCTTTGAACTTTGTGATACGTACATTAAGTAAAATACGACATTTCGTATTTATTTGTATTATAACCTTATTAGTTAATTGTCTTTTTTCGCTTCTCAGAATGATTCAACCGCTGAGAGAACCATCAAAGGAAGCGTCTAAAGAATACTGTATATTGGGTACACAACCATGAGAGCGCAGCATGACGTGTTATTCAGCGTATTTAATCTGTTCGATAATCAAAGTGCATATTTATCGTTAAATAATAATAATCCCAAAACACATTCATTATAATTAAGTAATTTTATTCATTCATATAGAAAATCGTTAAATTACTCCGGGAATTTATTTTCAATTTTCCGTAAAAATTGTAAGTGAATATGTGTACAACAGCGAAATATAATAAATTTACACAGGGTGAACTCAGGTAATCTGGGAGAATAACTCTTGTAAATCAAAATACCAAAACTTGTCCTAGGTTACCTCAGTTCACCTCAGATTTAATCTGTTTACCTGTAATATTTCTAATACATCTTCTGCAGTCTTTTGAAGAAACCGACGCAAATGATTCATGACGCGCTGTAATCTCATAATACTGGGGCTTCGTTGTAAAATGAAGAGGATAACTGTGAATTCAAATAATTAAAAACTCAAAAGGTGAATTGGTGCTTTAGTGATAATAAATCAATAGTTTATTGTGTTTTTTCCCGTAATTCTACAGTGCTGGCAACCACTTATAAGCGTTATTGCAATCCGATTTAATTGTGACTATAGATATATTCAAATATAATCAACACAAATAAATGCAGTACTGCTTAAACAAATATTATTATTATTATTATTATTATTAAATGTGTGAAGTGGTCTCATGAAATGCTAATTTACCGTTTATTCAAACGCTGCTTGTGATGACGTCTAATGAAGATTAAGAACGAAAACGAAGGTAATTCTCTCTTGTCAGTTGTGATAATATAAAAGAAAAAAATGCATGACTAATTTCATCTTGGAAAATCACGGATATAAATGATTTACTGTAAGAAATTATCGCAATATCTCCGTAACTTTATGGGCATGCATAACTGACATGTTGTAATGTGTGGAATACCTGGATACAGGTGATACGAAAGTACTGCTCAGTTTATAATACGAGCAGCGCTGAAATGATAAATTTTACATGCCATGAAGTAATCTGCTTCGGTATTATCAGCTCGAGTAAATTGTTGTCCTCTCTGTGCTGATATGTAGAAGCAAAAGGGAAAAATAGATTGGATAATTGTTTACAATTTATAATTTGATATCATTCATGTTAAGTCAAAGGCATTAAGAAACCTGTTTACAAGTAAATTCGTAAATGGGTTATTTTTATAATAAAAACAAGGTACTGTTGTACCTTGGGATAGGATGCCTACATCTGAACAAGTATCACATAGGGCCTACTGTGCAGTCATACTGAAATGCATCACATTTACAACATGACTCTCAGGGGAGGACCAGTGTTTGCAACGTGTTAAATGTTTCATTAATTAAAACCCAATAAGACCCTATCAGGATGGACTACAGCAAGTTTTGTATGAACCTCTGTTCCTGGTTTATTGTGGCAGGTGTCAAGTTTTTTATGCGTGCTGTTTTATTTTGCGATGATGGTGAATTGTATGGCAATCAAATTGCAACATAGGCAAGAACACTGGGGATGATGGGCACACTTCTGATGTTTCATTATGTCTGCAGTCGCTCCCTGCTATAGCATACCTGTCTTGTGTTTTCTTTTTTTTAAGAATATACAAGAGAGATGACATAATGCCACTTTCTGGAACATGAATTGTGCAAGTTCCCTGACTAACATGAGCTGCCACTGAAAGCATTTCCTTTGGTGATGTCCACTTGATGATGTCTTCTCACTTTGCACAATACAGACTGTATTATACTCAACTTGCTTTCATTGTTCGTTCTTTCAGTAACTAAATAGACAGATGGATTTTCCCAAGTCTGACAATGAAACAGAAAATCAGCTGAATTGCCATGTTCTTCAAAGCTTCAAACCTTAATTAAAAACCTTGAACTCCATCCAAAATAAGTTTGCATTCTTTTTTCTGTACCCTTTTAGAAATATTATTATCTATCTGTAAGCCATTTCAGACATAATATAAACGAATAAGTTCAATGCTACATCGATGAGGTGAACAATTACCCTGTCTTCATCTTTAATAAGGGTGGTCATCCTCCCAGTTCATGAGACACATGTTTTTTGGGAGCAATTATTATTTTCCCTCTCTAATCTTTTATTGTCTTCTTCCTTCACTCACATTGCCAGACCCCAATTGTGGCTTTTGTGTTTGTGTGCCAGAGAGCAATTAATGAAGTCACCTGAAAGTTTTGACAATTAATTCTAGAATTGCAACCTTCATAAGAGTAAGAATAATATTAATATAGGCAGAGATTTGAAGATGCATCCAGGAGACCAACAACAATTTGTAAGGCAAATAGATCCATAGAAATGAAGTTTTATCTTTTTTAAACCTCAGAAGAAAACATTTGCCGAATGTCAACAAACTCTCACTTGACTCTTTAATTGATGTGTCATGATAATTATTATGTGCTGTGGTGTTCTGAGAAGAATAGGCACATGATAAGCCATATAATCGGCATTGAATGAGACACTCAGTTGATTGGAACATTGGAAGCCCATTTAAGTATACAAGTACAGCAGAATTCTAAAAACAAATGTCCATTGTCTCTAACAAATAAATTGTAGATGCATAGGCATAATGTAATCCCAGAAGACCGCCACATTATTTCTGACTCTACCACAAGAAACTTTCTGAAGAACATTGACATTAAAAATTGTGGGTTGGGCATGTAGGGCATGTAAATAGCATTTGCCTCTCAAGATGAGACTTTCTGATCGATTATTTGAATGCGTGGCCTAGTCACTTTTTCATACAAATTCTTTGTTCTAATGAACAAGAATACTCCAAGATCCCACATAAATGCAATCATCATTATTTATTGACAGTCTGATGGCTTCTAATGTCCCGGTTCTAGAAAGACCTCAATATAAATGACATTAAATATCATCAGCTTTCTGCAATCTATATTTACTGCTGCTAAAAACAACTGCAGAATTAGGTAAAGGTGATCATATCCCGAGTGATTGCTTATAGACCTTTCTATTTTCTGGTGGGCACCAGTAAAAGACTGAGCTTTTTCCATGGCTCTCCAGTTGAAACTCTCCTACACTTTAAGCTGGATTGTGCAAAGAGAACACTAGTGGTAAGTACCAGAGGATAATGCCTCCACAACACTGTGCCACCCTCTGAGCTGTTGCTTGGAGCATGACAGAAAACCAAGTTAAGTGGTGAAAACAAAGGGGAAAAATGCTAACAGAACATAACAAAATAAAAGAAACTGAGCATAGCAAATGTTTTCAGGTTCAGTTTGTTCAATTAGTTAAACTGCAAGTGTGATATTAGTGTGGTATTAAGTCCACTTTACAGTTCATTTTCACTTGATCGCCATCTGAAAGTACTGACTTTTTTCTTGTCTCTCTGGTGTTTTTCAGTGTATGTGTCATTGTATGAGAGACATTAAAATTCTGTGCTTACCAGGCCACCTCAGCTCTTCTTAGAGGTGGTTTAAGTTGGAGAAACCAGGGCTGGTTGATTTGGGCCAATCCTAAGTAATTTGTGCTAAAAGTTTTTAGACTGATTTGTCACTTCAATCAGTACTCTGAGAATGTTTTTTGTTATCAAAAGATAATTTGTGAAGACAAGATTAAACTAGAAAAAACAGTGTGCAGTTCATTGTTGCTTATTACTGAGAACAGGAAAAGTGAAAAAAAAAATAGATCCATATATGGAAATAAATAAATTTACAAAGATACAAAGTATTTTTCTAAGGTAATACATGGCTTCCTATGTAAAACATGTGGAATGAATGCATTCTGAATATACCATATATCAAATCCATGTATCTAAAAGTCTTTAATTAATAACAAGCTAGTTTTCCTTGACCTTCAAATTATCCAAGAACAGTAATGTCCTTTAAAGGAGGAAACTGATCAAACAATAAACCATAAAAACAATAGGTTTCTATCTTCTAATCTCATAGCCTGATTATAGTTTATGGGGAGCCTGGAACCTCTGAATATTTTGGTTTGTTCCTATATTTCTTTTAAAAATAATTTTAAATTATTATGCCATCCTTGAAATATGAATGAATAGATCTCTCAAAATAGGCATGGAAATCTTCACTTTAGATTTTTCTCCTAGACTCTTCAGAAAAGATTTGCTTATTGAATATGCTGCTGTTTATGTGAATTCCACTGTATCACATGAGGAAATGGGAGCATACACATAGCTATTTAAACTATACAGCAAAAACTAAATAATGCCAGGGGGAGGGATGGGGGCGGGATAATGTGCCATGTAAACAAGAACGTGGATTGGTAGAGCTTAAAATTGAGGGAGCATATGTCAGTCCCATGTTATCTCCTGGCAAACACGGATGCGTTGCAAACACCCAGATCTGACATGAAAACAACTAACATTGTCTGGATAGCGAGCATTTACATGAATGTCTTTTGTGGTATTGCTGTTGTATGGCAGTGTTATTGGAAGGGTTGGGAAGAAAGCATAAATGAATTAAATAAACCTTTGTCTTTGTTAATTAATAGGAGTAAAATTCTGACACAGACATCAAAATGAAAGAAATACACTGGGTGTTCAAACATGATGCAAGTATTTACAGTGAGTGAAACATGTCTTTGTTGTTCCAAACTAACTGGCCATTTATACCTTGCAGTGGAATTACTTGGTAAAGGATTGATGAAAACATTGACATGGTGAATTTTCTTGTCTTTGTTAATGTTAATGTCACCTCGCTACAGTTGCTTGGTGTTTAAGTTAACAACCACTTTAGCATCATAGCAAGTCACATTTTCACAAATTTTTGCAAGTCATTTAAGACAAGATAAGATAAGATAAGATAAGATAAGATAAACTTTATTTACCCCACGAGGAGAAATTCAGTTCAATTCATTTGCCTCAAATCTAAGTTAAGATTGGAGTCATGGATCACTAAGTGTAAGTCGAGTTAAGCCATGATGATGTCACTTCTGACAATTTTGCAATTTAAGTTTGACTCAAGTCATCTGTCTGGAGTAACATACCTCTTCTAAGAGTATAAAAGATAAAATCATAAAGCATTAAAAAACCAATGAAAACACAACATTCATTTCTCAGCTGGTGATGTGTTAAAATGAATTATTCTAGTTTTCCCAAGCTAATTAAACATGGTAATTTGTTTGTTAGCTTTTCTAAGTCAGCCTGTTCTTTGTTTGGTCTGCACAACAAATAACCCTGGCAGAACAATTAAGTTAGCATTAAACAATCATTGTGAACTAATCAGTGCTAGAATGAATCATGGACCCATCATTTATTCAACAGTAATCATGGACCTATTATTTCATTCAACAATAATTAAGTTTTTTTTGGCCATAGACTACTAAATCGGTTCAAAACAGAAGGTTAACCAGTCTCTTTTGAATTACTCACTGTTGAAGATTGGCATGTATTCTGGAAAGATCAGTACTTAAGCAAGCACTATTACAGCATGCTTAACTAATTCAGACTGGATGAATAAAAACTGTACAACTTCACTGTAATGAAGTATATTACATTGGCTTCTATTTGGTCACAGTGGCCCAGTGGTTAGTATACTGTTGTCTTGCATTTCCAGGGTTGAGTGTTTGAATCCCACCTCTGCTCTGTGCATGTGTGTGTAGTTCGCATGTTCTCCCCATGCTTTGCAGGTTTCCTCTGGGTTCTCTGATTTCCTCCTGTGGTCCAAAGTTGTGCGATTTAGTCCTGTGATGAGTTAGCACCTTTTCTGGGGTGAACCTTAGCCTTGTACCCAATGCTGCCTGGGATACTGAACTGTTTACTGCCAAAAACAGAAAGACAAAGGGCAGATCTACACTATGACTGGTGCCGTAGGCTGCTGTTACGAGCAGACCAAACCACTCCATACACGTCATATCATTGCTGCTGCTGCTTCACCCCAGTGGGTAGCGTGTTACTAATCATCTTAACGTTGAGATTTGCCATCCACCACATTGAGCTCACTTTGTAAACCTACTTCACTTTTCAGTACTCATCAGTTTTTGTGTCAGTTTGAAAGTTATTCTAACACCATGATAGAGGTTGGAAGTGAGCACTCATAACGAGTATGCGTAACTGTCAGGGAACTGAGAGTAGCACTTAAACTCATTTAATCCTTCCTTTTTAATAGCATGGTCTTATATGGTGGTGCTTATTTGAAAAAAAAATAGCAAAATCTAAAATATGTTTAATGACTGACAACACAAGTTATATGTTAAATGTTCATAATACTGTATGACGAGACTTACTGGATGCCTCCTGTTGATGCTTCAAGCCCTCAGGAATCCATTATTTTCAGCAGTAGGTCTATTGAAAGGAGAAATCATGTGGTAAAATATCTGGTATTGTGAGATTAAGATTATGCATGATATCGCTTTGTAATTCTGTATCACTCTGTATTGGTAAAACCCCTAGAATCAGTCATCCTGTCATAGCCAGGCAGTCAGCACAAAGCTGACAAACTTGAAGCATTCTTGATTAAATCCACTTCAGACAAAACAAGGCAAACATGCCATCCAACCAAAGGTGGTTTCTCAGCCGTAACTGTGAGGTGTAACATGGAGCTAAAATAATACTGTATCATTTTTCATTAACCTGCAGAAAGACCAGGCTTCCTCAATCAGTGCATATGCAGAAAATTATTTGGGACAAATGATTCAGCCATTGTCACATTTCCAAACATATTCACCTTTAAAAACAGATAGATAGATAGATAGATAGATAGATAGATAGATACTTTATTAATTATATTATACTTACAATAACAATATTTCTGTTATACCTTGTCATGATTCCAGACTGGAATTATAATACTTGTTAGCTAGGCTAAGCATCCTGTTTGTAGTATTTAAAATAGGTTAAGCTTACTGTTTCTATTACTTGAAATATCATTCATATTGTATGAAGCACCCTATTATTTGATTGAATATTCTACCCTTCTTTTAGCTACTAACCTTGGTCTGGATCACATTAGGGCTGGGAGCTGATCCCAGGCAGTCCAAGGTTGGGTTATACCCTGGCAAGGATGTCATAATGCAACACATATGGACAATCTTGAGACACCCATTAGCCTAACTATCTCCACATCCTTAGAATGCGAGAGGCAAGCCTTGTGACTTGAAGAGAATGGGCAAACTACACACTCAGCGTAGAGGTGAGATTCAAACCCTGGAGTTGCAGAGTATCAGTGTTTCTCACTAAGCTAGTGCACATCCCCGTGAAAAAGATACTGTTTCCTGATAATATAAAAATTGATTGTTTTTGTTTTAAGGCACAGATTTATAGGGAACTAAATAGCAATGCATCTTTATGGACACTGAGATTCAGATTCAGAAAATAATAAAAAAAAAAACTTGTGCATGAACCTCTCTGCTTTCTGTACTCAGGAGTATTGGTCAAATCCATATTTATCCTAGACTTTTAATCTCAGAATATCATTCTTGGTTTGTTTACCCTTGTGACAGTTCACAAATTTAATCAGAGTACTAAACAAGAATATCATGCTTCCTATCATAATAACTGTCAGCACAATTGTCTCACATTAATCTTGACTGTCTGTTAATAGAATAAGTAAAGGAGGCCAGTAATTTGGCTGTTCATTACTTTTCTGCATTCCTTGTTTGCCATAGCACAGTTAAAACTATGATCACTAATCTGAGTGTCCTTTGGATGTTTTAAATCTGTGCTTCCTTCTTTAAGAAAGAGTGTGCCATTCCATGGAGGAAAAGGAAATGGAGCCTGTGGAGAAAACTTTAATTTGAACAACTATTTTCTCATCTCTGCAAGGTCACTGAAGTCTGTTATAGTCACAATACCCACCACCAAACTCATTATAAATTTTCAAAAGGTTTCCAGTCTTTAACTAAAGGCAAGTTTTACAGTAAAATGACAGTAGTTATTTATTGTACAGAGGTAGATACAGGGTCATTAATAACTGTCATCTTCAGCACATATCAAAATATTTCCTCTGATTTGCTGTACAAGTATAAGAGGCACACAGACGTTGAAATGCCCAATTCAATATCGGCAACATCGGTGTCCTCTGATGTGTGCATAAAGCAGTTAGTCTTATTCCAGCATCTGTCTCTGAATGTGAGAAAAGGCTTCCGTAGCCTCAGAACTTGTCATCATTAGATTTGGATGGCTGCTTTCGCTGAATTCAGTCCAAAGTTGGTCTGTACAGACACACATATGATGTGCAGAGAGCTGGAAAAGGTTGAATTTACCGGTTGATGCTTGTTATGTCTTTGATATTCACAGTGGTGATGAGAACACACCAGCATTTTTGTTAGTGCTAAATTTAATTTAAACTAAATCCAGTGTAGTGGACTTGAAAATATGAAGCAGTTTCTACAGTTTTCATTCACTTATGATAATTTAATTATGTAGTTTTGAAATATTCAGTATCAGCATGCTATGGTCAAAAAATCCATTTTTTTACCATATTATTTAATTTTGTCAGGATAACATGAACAATATCAATCAAAAATAATTGTCTAACAAAGGGCTGATTCTGTAGATTGAAGTTCTTTAATACAAAAAAGGAAACATTTTGATAAAAAAAAATTATACACCAAGGAGTTGTGAGGGCCAGGGGGACCAGGGAAGAGCGCCATCCATAGTGTGATGGAACCATGACGTGGATCATGATAGTGCCGCGTGTGGATTGTCATGATGGTGCCACGTGTTGATCACTGTGATGGTGCCACATGTGGATCGTCATGATGGTGCCACGTGTTGATCACTGTCATGGTGCCGCGTGTGGATCACCCTAATGATTCAATTCTATTCAATTTTATTTATATAGTGCTTTTAACACGAAGCATGGTCACAAAGCGCTTTACATAGTCCCGGGCCCACAGTCCCCAGAGAGTAAGCCAAAGGTGACAGTGGCAAGG